>JAYESA010000013.1:79490431-79665431 GCA_036927795.1 Iris macrosiphon
CATGTGTTCTAAAGGGACTCCATGTGTTCACTCGCTGAACGAATGAGAATTTTGCTAAGTCCAAGAGACCTCTATGTGGCATCGACCTCTATGCGGCATCGACCTCGATGCGACACCGACCCATATGCGACAAACAGAGCATGCAGCCACTTTCTTCGGACGCATGATTCTAATTATTTGGCACATCTTTTCATGATTTTGTCTTTTCTTCCTGACACACTTTATGGCCTGTCACATCCATCACTATAGTCATATCTCTGACTCTTTATTTAATGCACGTCACTTCGGCACTTGTTCCAAGAGTGGACTTTGCCTTGACGCTATGCGGCACCTGTCTCATGTGACCAAGCAGTGCATGCGGCCTTGAGCCATATATGGCCTAGGGCAGCATGCGACCAGCTTGTCCATGCGGCCAGCGCGTCCATGCGACCAGTTGCTCATGTGGCCTGATCAGTGCATGCGGCCTGACCCATACGGCAATCCATACGTGCACTTCTCATGAGCATATGTGATCCTATGCGACCCTAGTAATCTATGAACACGTTCCACGATTTCTTGAGTTTAATTAATTTATTTGGAATATTTCTTATCGTACCCTATGTGGTTGATCGTGGCTTCTTGTCTGTGTTATTCTAAGGAAGAGTTGACTTAGTAACCAGACTGTGCTAGACCTGTCTAGGTGCTAGAACTGACTATGTCGCATAGTATGATTATATGTTGTAGTAGACCATGTGGCAACCCAGAGTAAACTCAGATTAGTAGATTAACTTATCCTTTGTTCGTCGGATAAAGTGAGGGGCGTAGTTCTGCTCGGGAGATGGTCTGTAATCCCATTCCTTGTTTGGTTTAAGGATTATGGATCTGCTCCAGAGTGGTTCACACTCCCTCCTACTGACGTTCGACGACATAATTGTTGATTAGAGGATTTCATAATTTAGACTTCCAATTGATTGGTAGTCGGTGTATCTAATTTGAGGAGATTATATTTTGACCAAGTGTCCTCATGTGATAAGACTCATACGACCAACTGTAAGTTTGGTGGTTCAAAAAAATTTCTTGTATCCGTGTCGATACAAATGCTACGTGCTACGTGTACATGTATTATAATATGCACTGAGATGCGACATAACTTGTTACGTGCTATGAGATTACATGTTTCGTGTTATGCATCGAGAATGCCTCATATACTATGCGACATGTGATATTATTAAATTAATTTCCCAATACGGGCATGGTATGTGGGTTAACTACCAAAGCGTGGCTAGGACTTAATTGATTGTTGCATCACGCTAGGGAGAATCTAAATTAAACTGCCAAGTGACAAAGTGGATTCATATCTAGCGTGGACCATACTACGGTATGACATATAAGGGGAGTAACATGTGACCACGCCATATGATTCCAACTAACTGTAGGGTTAACAAGGCAACTAAAATATATAGAGCATTGGGAGCAATGGGATCCCGAGATCGTGTGTGGGGAGCCACCCTCAGATAATTTTTGAGGTGTGAAAGTTTACCACCACGGATATTGTATATCATCCGCACCAGTGGAGTGCAATATTCGACTTTTTATATTTAAACCGAGCCAACATTTCCCCTATAGGAAGTATTAGAACTGTTACTGATCTTTCTTAGCAAGGTGGCCCTGCGGGGGACCGGTGCATATTATACGTACTACGTGTTATTATTATTGGTTCGGCTAGCCGTGTTTGCCTGTAGCACAATTTGAGGATCCCTATATTATTGCATTACTGGGATAACCCAGACTTCACATATCAAGCCGTAGGATTGATTGGCCGATTGAATGAGTATGTGCTGGTAGTTTAGGGAGATGAACTATTGTGGTACGACGGTTCAACCCTTGTCCTTATTTGGTTGCAAGGTTGCGCCAATGTGTCATAATAGGTCATGTACCGAAGTTGCATATTATATCTGTATCTTAGCTTGTATTATGACATGTGTGTCCTGGATTATATTGATGTGGTGTATCTTCATCGTATTCATAATTGGTGAGTCGTACCCTGCCTCGAAGTAGTGCGACACCTCTTGTCCTTGTTTGGTTGTAGATGTGTCCTACTGCTCCGATGAAATGTCATACGCTTGCAGTTGTGGCACGGATTATCCTATTTCATGTACTTTATTGGTTTTTCCTTCATTCACTTGTGCTCCTTTGTGGTACTTGCTATCGGTGCCTGACCCCGCTGGTTTTGTTTGGCCAGGTTTAGTAGCAGAGCCCAAGGATCATGTCCTGTATCTGACCGATGGCGCACACCAGGAGGATATCTGCCGAGGAACTTGAGTAGGTTCTTCTTCCCCACTAGTATCATTTTGTATTATCCTTTTTGGCATTTAGCCGACGACACCTATTAGCCAGTTTGTCTGGATATTAGTTCCTCTACATGATTGTATATTATTCAGACTGCGGCTGACTTACAGTTATGTACTCTTGACAATGCACTAGTGTACCATCCCGTATAACTAGTTTCATGATCATTCTGATAGAGCATCAGGGACGCCTAACTGCTTTATCTTATATGTTCATTCTTATTGTTTCTTGGTTGATGATTGAGACATAGATATTCTTGACCCTAGGTGACTTGATTGTAGCATGCAACCCCTTGTCTCTAGACAACCTTAGCACATTATGACTTACTTCGATATTCTGTAATGTGTGGTTGGCTGAGTCACTCCCCCGCTCTCCAGTATTCTGGTTATGGGGCGTGACACCCCCCTCCTCGCCGTGTAACAATGCCCCCTCCCCACCGCGCCCTCCCGAGTCACCCCCACTCCTTGACCCCCTCGACTATATCCTCTTGTGTCCTCGCCGCCACCACGCGACGCTACCTCTGCCGGAGAGAGAAATAGAGAATATTTTTGTCATTTACAATCTTAATTTAACACCGTTAGGGAGAGAATATGGGGAGGGTATTAAGTTTGTACCTATTAAAGTTTATGGTATCAAGTTGATAAACTCGAATATTTGAGGGTATTAAGTTGGTACTCTTGACAATGCACTTTTTTTTGGGATATAATATAATCAGGGTTACAACCTTGAATACAGTGTATCACTCTTTTTTAAAATCAATTACGTTACAAAATTCATGTAATAGCGATTACACAACTTAAAACTTAAAAAAATTTAAAATTTTAGAAATCACTTTATTTTATATATGTATTTATATTTTTTTATATTTTTAAATCTTTAAATCTTTTTTAATTAATTAATTAATTAATCATATTATTATTATTATTATTATTTTTTATATGTTATAATATTATATTACTATATTTTTATTTTTTATATTTTATATTTTATATTTTTATCCCTAACTATTCGAATTTTTAACTTGATACTCTAAACTTAGATAGGTATTAACTTAATACCATCAACTATCAGAAATTTTCTTCTTGATACCCTCCATATGTTTAAGTCTACTGTTAAAAAAACAAAAGACAAAAGTACCCCCTCCTTTCCTCTCCCTCATGGTTGCTCTACCAGTCGCATGTCCTGACTCCACGTTGTGCCCCCAGCCGCTGGCCCTCCCCACCCTCTCCTTGCCTCTCCCCCCTCCCCGCTGCGCCACCCCTCCCCGTAGTGCCCCCCCCCCTCCTCGCCGTGCAGCCATGCCCCCTCCCCATCGCGCCCTCCCCAGCCGCCCCTACTCCTTGACCCCTTCGGCTATATCATCTTGTGCCATTGTCGCCAACACGCGACGCTGCCTCTGCCGGAGAGAGAAAATGGGATATTTTTGTCATTTATAATCTTAATTTAACACCATTAGGGAGAGAATTGGGGGAGGGTATTATGTTGGTGCACATTAAAGTTTAGGGTATGAAGTTGATAAACTCGAATAGTTGAGGGTATCAAGTTGTAATTTAGCCTTTTTGTTTTTGTTTTTTTATTTTTGAAGAAAATAATTTTTTTTCTTCTTTTGTTTTATTTTGTATTTTTTTTTTAAATATTACATTACAAACTCAATTACATTAAATGACAAAGCAAACATTTGAATGCAATTGATATTGCATTACATGATTTGGTTGCATGTTCTAATCAAATATAGTAATGTAATTGTAACTCCATTATATTACAAACTAAATTATATTATAAATTTGATTCCATTACGATTACAATTATATTACAGTGAACAAAACAGGCCCTTGGTTTATTGTAATGTAATTGTGATCGTAATGGAATTGGACTTATAATGCAATTGAATTTGTAATATAATAGAATTACAATTACATTTCTATGTTTGGTTGGAACATGTAATATAATATTAATTACATTCAAATATTTGATTTACCATTTAATAAAATTGAGTTTGTAATATAATAATTTAAAAAAATTATAATTTTATAATTAAAATACAAATAAAATTTAATAAGTAAAAAAATACAAAAAATAAAATAAAAACTAAAAAACTAAAAATAGGAAATAACAAAATAACAAAAAATGAATAAAAAATAAGAAAAAATATTTTTAAAATAAAAGTAAAACTAAATACTAATAAAAAATAAGATTTATAAAAAATGAAATACAAGTCAGTAACAAGTTAATTGATGTTTGGTTAAAGTTATGTGAAACTATATAAAATATGCTTGTTCCAAAGAATGTTCATCGTTTCGAAGTAATGAAACAATATTAATATTTTTAGATACACTTAAAGTATTCTCTTTATACTTATAACAATATATAAACAACTTTTAATTACTATGGAGTTCCATAACTTATTCTTGTATTTTTAAATATTTTTTGAAAGGTCAATTTTATAGATAATGTGAAAACAAAAATTCTCTGGAATGGACATAAGACGCTTTTAACAACACATAAAACTACTAAACTAATTACCGAGAAAAATTAGTTTACACTGTTATGAGAATAACTGAATGAGTTTGTCTTCTAAAAATTGTTTTATGAGTTATGAACTAGTGGGCATCAACTTGTTCATTTTTCAAATGCCAAAGTTTGTAAAGTAGAAAGTTTAGACGTAGAAATAGTATTCCTTTCCTTACATTACAACTTAAAACTAACAATATTACTTTGTAATTTTTTTCCTTGTTTTTTATATTATTGGTATTCTTTTTTACTTTACTTTTCTTTTTCTATTTTCTGTTTTACTATGCTTTTCTGTATTTTTTTCACATTTTATTTATTTATTTATATTTTATATTTATTTATTTATTTATTTTGCATTTTTATTCTTTTATTTTATCCTTTTACTTTATTTATTCTATTTATGATTTTTAGTTTCTATATATTTTATATTTTTTATTGTTTTATTTTTTATAAATTTTTATTTACTTTTATTTAATTAATTAATTTCTTTAGGTCTATTATTTTTGTTATTTTGTTATTTTTTAGATTTTTGGATTTGCATTTTTAAGTTTTAAATTTTAGTTTTAATTTATTTTGTCCAACAAAATACTTCGAATTAAATTTACAATATAATATTATTATATTATGTTGTCCAATTCTAAAAACAAATCAAACAACTCAGAGACTGACTTGGAGGTGCAATTGGCAATCTAAGCAAGATTGTGCACACTGGACTGGACCAGAATATGGAGAGACAAGGACTGAGTGGGGAGAAACCAAGATGCAATTCTTTTGGGGTGGGCTTTAAAGGATCTCTTTCTTAATTTTAGCATCAGGACAAGGGTCCAGCCTGGCTTCAGTGATTGGTTTAGCAAGAGAATATTCTTTCAGTGTACCATAAAGTTTTACTTGGTCATAGTCTTAATACACTGTGCTTTCAGAGTTACTGAAAAAATGTACAAGGGTTCTGGGAACAGTGTTATCCTTTTTGTTTTTCAGAACCAATGTGTTTTCGAAGGTATTATTGAGAATAAATGCTCTTAGACTGATTTTGATTGGAATGTTCAGTTAACTTAGAAGAAGGAAGAAGGAAAACTGGGATATATTTTGCAACCTCTACCATTGAGAGGGTACTGCTGTTGTGACCAAGGAAAGAGGACAAACTCTTGTTTCTTTGTCCGAGGAATTAACTACAAGTCTACAACTATATTTTGCATTTAAATTTCTTGCGTCTAACTAGTAACATCAAAATGCTTTCCAATCTTTCACTTTGCTCTGGTGACTGATGTGGATGGTGTCATGGTGTTTAATGGGCTGGTCTGGGTCGGCCCACGGTCTGAATTGACCGAGTTTAATCGGGTTTGGGTCAGGTCGAATTTAATTCGGAAGATGTAGCAGACCAGGCCGACCCGGTCCGAAAGAAAAATAGTTGGATCCAGTTTGGGACCCATGACCTGGTCAGGGGCGGACTTGGTCGAACCGATCTGGACAATTTTTTTTAAGTATTGTATATATAAGTTAAATATATAATAAGTTAATAAATTTAAATAGAAAATATAAAAATTCAGATTATGTATATATATGTTAATATATAAGTCATTTGTTAAGCTTTTTATGTTTTATATATATTTTTGTTAAGATTTTTATATATAAGTTATTTGTTAGTAAATTAAAATGTAAAAATGATATAGAAGTTAAGATTTGTAAATTCTATAAATTTTTGTTATATAAATTTAAATAGAAAATTATTCTTTCCATAACAAAAAGTATTAGATGTAAACAACATTAACTAACAAAACACATAATTGAGGCAGAATTTTGAGAAGAAAAAAGTTGAATTTTTTATTTATTAATGCTAATAAAATTTAAATCTGCTATAACATTAACTTACAAAAAAAAAAAATGAAAGTTGATATTTTATTTTCAATTTTTTTTAATAAAATGTACAAGTATTTTTTTTTCTTTTTCGTCGTCCATCGTCCGTCTTTCGTCCAAGTTTATTGCTCAACTCCTCCTTCAGTAGCGTCCTCCAAAGTAAGAGACTGAAAGTCCAACTCACTGATGTTAAGTTTTGAGTTCGTTTATGAGCACGAACCAAATCTTGAACGTAGACGCATGCTTCCAAAAATTCGGGTAGCATCATGTGTCACGCCCCGGACCCGCCCGGGCCGCCGCTCCGCCCTGCCCCGCCCCGTGCGGCCGGGATTAACGAACCGGGCACGAATCACCGTGCCTCGGAGCGCCGGACGCGAATCACCGCGCCCGTCCCGCGGGTGCGAGGGAGGAAGGGAGCTAGGCTAATGGCCCGTTCGAGCTTTCGGGGGGACGTGATGCCGCACGGGCCTGGGGTTGCGCCCGTGCAAGGCCAATCGTTTAAGTTGATAGTTGGCTATCATCGCATCAATCGAGTAAGCAGCGGAAAGGGACTTGTTGCAATGCAATGCATTAGCCAACTGAGTGTTCGGGACAATCGAGGCAACTTGGGTTTCCTTTAGCAAAGGCACACGTTCGTTCCATACATTATGCCCCCTTATACGATAGCATTCTCGGGGCAACAATCGAAACCAGGATTCCGGGTCTTCGGGACTGTGGCACGCCTATCGCTCCCTCGGACGATCCAGTACCTGCAAGCAAGTAAACTGTTGGTGGGTCAGCACTTTATACAAGTACTGGTGAGATAAATCAACTGAACAGAAATATGCATTCACTCAAACAGGCACTAAGTAATCATGTTATAAAATATTACATTACTAGTGATCTTTCTAGTTTTACCTAGGTTCGTTTCATGCAGTTCGCTAGCAGAGTCATATTACATTGTTTGGAAACGTGTTTGGAAACAGAGTTTCATATTGAATATGCAAGCAAGCAAACCGTTCATCTTTCAGGGTGTGCGCAGCGTGTCTCGTGCGACTCGAGGGTCAGATGCAAAGCTAGACACACAATGCACATTCTTAGGGGCAGTCAGTATCCAAGCCAACACAATGACTTAGCTATATGCAGAGCGGTCCCCGAGTATCTCAGGATCGGCAGCTGGTGGAACAGCATACCAATAACTCTTTATCTGATGCTAGAGGCAGCTGTGACTCATGGTTGCTTTGCACTATCATGGTAGCAGCCGTGACACATGCAGTTCAGCTCTCCATCAATAGCCATTGTCCGACCGCGTGCGAATGCATGGAATACTATCAAATAAACTCTAGTATGAAGACGAGACGAACCATCAGAATACACTCATTGTTGCGGGGCAATCCGACTTATCACTTGAACACGTTCAGGCACAGTATGGTTCTCTCGAAGCATAGACGATAGTGAACATGTTCATGCACTCTAAGCAGGCGATTCAGGATTCTCGTTAAGCAGGCATTGATTCAAAGACAAGCTAGGTGAGTTCGTTCATTAACATGCAAGGCAGGTTCTATCATTCTCTTAAGAAAATATTGCAAGCAAAAATTCAGGTTATTATTAAGGCGTGCAAGAATCAGAGAACGAAGTTCTGCCCACTCACCTTGATATATAACGCCGGCGCGGAGCGGGGCATTACATACTTACCAACCAACAAAAAGTTTCGTCCTCGAAACTTCAAGGATAAACTTCTCGATATTCCGAGCAGCGATAGTGCCGTCCCTCGCCGTACTCAATCGAAACAATCAAGCAATTCAAGTTCAGGAAACATTTTGTACTTTGAGAATATCTATGGACTTATTGTATGGAACGCTCTTTGCAAAACCATATCGATAATATCTCAGAGTCATAGCAACGGTTTGGGCCAGAGAATCGATTCCGCTCTGATACCATTCTGTCACGCCCCGGACCCGCCCGGGCCGCCGCTCCGTCCTGCCCTGCCCCGTGCGGCCGGGATTAATGAACCGGGCACGAATCACCGTACCTCGGAGCGTCGGACGCGAATTACCGAGCCCGTCCCACGGGTGCGAGGGAGGAAGGAAGCTAGGCTAATGGCCCGTTCGAGCTTTCGGGGGGACGTGATGCCGCACGGGCCTGGGGTTGCGCCCGTGCAAGGCCAATCGTTTAAGTTGATAGTTGGCTATCATCGCATCAATCGAGTAAGCAGTGGAAAGGGACTTGTTGCAATGCAATGCATTAGCCAACTGAGTGTTCGGGACAATCGAGGCAAATTGGGTTTTCTTTAGCAAAGGCACACGTTCGTTCCATACATTATGCCCCCTTATACGATAGCATTCTCGGGGCAACAATCGAAACCAGGATTCCGGGTCTTCGGGACTGTGGCACGCCTATCGCTCCCTCGGACGATCCAGTACCTGCAAGCAAGTAAACTATTGGTGGGTCAGCACTTTATACAAGTACTGGTGAGATAAATCAACTGAACAGAAACATGCATTCACTCAAACAGGCACTAAGTAATCATGTTATAAAATATTACATTACTAGTGATCTTTCTAGTTTTACCTAGGTTCGTTTCATGCAGTTCGCTAGCAGAGTCATATTACATTGTTTGGAAACGTGTTTGGAAACAGAGTTTCATATTGAATATGCAAGCAAGCAAACCGTTCATGTTTCAGGGTGTGCGTAGCGTGTCTCGTGCGACTCGAGGGTCAGATGCAAAGCTAGACACACAATGCACATTCTTAGGGGAAGTCACTATCCAAGCCAACACAATGACTTAGCTATATGCAGGGCAGTCCCCGAGTATCTCAGGATCGGCAGCTGGTGGAACAACATACCAATGACTCTTTATCTGATGCTAGAGGCAGCTGTGACTCATGGTTGCTTTGCACTATCATGGTAGCAGTCGTGACACATGCAGTTCAGCTCTCCACCAATAGCCATTGTCCGACCGCGTGCGAATGCATGGAACACTATCAAATAAACTCTAGTATGCAGACGAGACAAACCATCAAAATACACTCATTGTTGCGGGGCAATCCGACTTATCACTTGAACACGTTCAGGCACAGTATGGTTCGCTCGAAGCATAGACGATAGTGAACATGTTCATGCACTCTAAGCAGGCGATTCAGGATTCTCGTTAAGCAGGCATTGATTCAAAGACAAGCTAGGTGAGTTCGTTCATTAACATGCAAGGCAGGTTCTATCATTCTCTTAAGAAAACATTGCAAGCAAAAACTCAGGTTATTATTAAGGCGTGCAAGAATCAGAGAACGAAGTTCTGCCCACTCACCTTGATATATAACGCCGGCGCAGAGCGGGGCGTTACATACTTACCAACCAACAAAAAGTTTCATCCTCGAAACTTCAAGGATAAACTTCTCGATATTTCGAGCAGCGATAGTGCCGTCCCTCGTCGTACTCAATCGAAACAATCAAGCAATTCAAGTTCTGGAAACATTTTGCACTTTGAGAATATCTATGGACTTATTGTATGGAACGCTCTTTGTAAAACCATATCGATAATATCTCAGAGTCATAGCAACGGTTTGGGCCAGAGAATCGATTCCGCTCTGATACCATTCTGTCACGCCCCGGACCCGCCCGGGCCGCCGCTCCGCCCTGCCCCGCCCCGTGCGGTCGGGATTAACGAACCGGGCACGAATCACCGTGCCTCGGAGCGCCGGACGCGAATCACCGCGCCCGTCCCGCGGGTGCGAGGGAGGAAGGAAGCTAGGCTAATGGCCCGTTCGAGCTTTCGGGGGGACATAAAGCCGCACGGGCCTGGGGTTGCGCCCGTGCAAGGCCAATCGTTTAAGTTGATAGTTGGCTATCATCGCATCAATCGAGTAAGCAGCGGAAAGGGACTTATTGCAATGCAATGCATTAGCCAACTGAGTGTTCGGGACAATTGAGGCAACTTGGGTTTCCTTTAGCAAATGCACACGTTCGTTCCATACATTATGCCCCCTTATACGATAGCATTCTCGGGGCAACAATCGAAACCAGGATTCCGGGTCTTCGGGACTGTGGCACGCCTATCGCTCCCTCGGACGATCCAGTACCTGCAAGCAAGTAAACTGTTGGTGGGTCAGCACTTTATACAAGTACTGGTGAGATAAATCAACTGAACAGAAACATGCATTCACTCAAACAGGCACTAAGTAATCATGTTATAAAACATTACATTACTAGTGATCTTTCTAGTTTTACCTAGGTTCGTTTCATGCAGTTCGCTAGCAGAGTCACATTACATTGTTTGGAAACGTGTTTGGAAACAGAGTTTCATATTGAATATGCAAGCAAGCAAACCGTTCATGTTTCAAGGTGTGCGCAGCGTATCTCGTGCGACTCGAGGGTCAGATGCAAAGCTAGACACACAATGCACATTCTTAGGGGCAGTCAGTATCCAAGCCAACACAATGACTTAGCTATATGCAGGGCGGTCCCCGAGTATCTCAGGATCGGCAGCTGGTGGAACAACATACCAATGACTCTTTATCTGATGCTAGAGGCAGCTGTGACTCATGGTTGCTTTGCACTATCATGGTAGCAGCCGTGACACATGCAGTTCAGCTCTCCACCAATAGCCATTGTCCGACCGCGTACGAATGCATGGAACACTATCAAATAAACTCTAGTATGCAGACGAGACGAACCATCAGAATACACTCATTGTTGCGGGGCAATCCGACTTATCACTTGAACACGTTCAGGCACAGTATGGTTCTCTCGAAGCATAGACGATAGTGAACATGTTCATGCACTCTAAGCAGGCGATTTAGGATTCTCGTTAAGCAGGCATTGATTCAAAGACAAGCTAGGTGAGTTCGTTCATTAACATGCAAGGCAGGTTCTATCATTCTCTTAAGAAAACATTGCAAGCAAAAACTCAGGTTATTATTAAGGCGTGTAAGAATCAGAGAACGAAGTTCTGCCCACTCACCTTGATATATAATGCCGACGCGGAGCGGGGCGTTACATACTTACCAACCAACAAAAAGTTTCATCCTCGAAACTTCAAGGATAAACTTCTCGATATTTCGAGCAGCGATAGTGCCGTCCCTCGCCGTACTCAATCGAAACAATCAAGCAATTCAAGTTCAGAAAACATTTTGCACTTTGAGAATATCTATGGACTTATTGTATGGAACGCTCTTTGTAAAATCATATCGATAATATCTCAGAGTCATAGCAACGGTTTGGGCCAGAGAATCGATTCCGCTCTGATACCATTCTGTCACGCCCCGGACCCGCCCGGGCCGCCGCTCCGCCCTGCCCCGCCCCGTGCGGTCGGGATTAACGAACCGGACACGAATCACCGTGCCTCGGAGCACCGGACGCGAATCACCGCGCCCGTCCCGCGGGTGCGAGGGAGGAAGGAAGCTAGGCTAATGGCCCGTTCGAGCTTTCGGGGGGACATGATGCCGCACGGGCCTGGGGTTGCGCCCGTGCAAGGCCAATCGTTTAAGTTGATAGTTGGCTATCATCGCATCAATCGAGTAAGCAGCGGAAAGGTACTTGTTGCAATGCAATACATTAGCCAACTGAGTGTTCGGGACAATCGAGGCAACTTGGGTTTCCTTTAGCAAAGGCACACGTTCGTTCCATACATTATGCCCCCTTATATGATAGCATTCTCGGGGCAACAATCGAAACCAGGATTCCGGGTCTTCGGGACTGTGGCACGCCTATCGCTCCCTCGGACGATCCAGTACCTGCAAGCAAGTAAACTGTTGGTGGGTCAGCACTTTATACAAGTACTGGTGAGATAAATCAACTGAACAGAAACATGCATTCACTCAAACAGGCACTAAGTAATCATGTTATAAAACATTACATTACTAGTGATCTTTCTAGTTTTACCTAGGTTCGTTTCATGCAGTTCGCTAGCAGAGTCATATTACATTATTTGGAAACGTGTTTGGAAACAGAGTTTCATATTGAATATGCAAGCAAGCAAACCGTTCATGTTTCAGGGTGTGCGTAGCGTGTCTCGTGCGACTCGAGGGTCAGATGCAAAGCTAGACACACAATGCACATTCTTAGGGGCAGTCAGTATCCAAGCCAACACAATGACTTAGTTATATGCAGGGCGGTCCCCGAGTATCTCAGGATCGGCAGCTGGTGGAACAGCATACCAATGACTCTTTATCTGATGCTAGAGGCAGCTGTGACTCATGGTTGCTTTGCACTATCATGGTAGCAGCCGTGACACATGCAGTTCAGTTCTCCACCAATAGCCATTGTCCGACCGCGTGCGAATGCATGGAACACTATCAAATAAACTCTAGTATGCAGACGAGACGAACCATCAGAATACACTCATTGTTGCGGGGCAATCCGACTTATCACTTGAACACGTTCAGGCACAGTATGGTTCTCTCGAAGCATAGACGATAATGAACATGTTCATGCACTCTAAGCAGGCGATTCAGGATTCTCGTTAAGCAGGTATTGATTTAAAGACAAGCTAGGTGAGTTCGTTCATTAACATGCAAGGCAGGTTCTATCATTCTCTTAAGAAAATATTGCAAGCAAAAACTCAGGTTATTATTAAGGCGTGCAAGAATCAGAGAACGAAGTTCTGCCCACTCACCTTGATATATAACGCCGGCGCGGAGCGGGGCGTTACATCATGCTTCTTTTCTTTCTTAGCATCCTTGAACCTGTACTAAAACAAGATTTCGATCTACCGTGGACACCGAGACCATTAGAATATCACGTGGTATAGAAGAAAGTATATGATACATTTTTTGTGTCTTTTTCACTATTCTAAAATTTAAAAATAAGATGCAGATTCATCTTCTTCATAAGAATTTAAATATAAGGACAATTCTTGAGTTTGTAGGAAATATTATTTTTGTCTCTTCCTTTGAAGTATACCTTTTAGCATGAATTTAGACATAAAATTGGAGCTACTACTACCTTGAATGGTTGTACTGGCTCGGCTTTTTATAACTCTTTCTTCATATAAATTAATTAAACTATCTAAAACGACTTTAATTTCTACTTTTAAGCTACCTACCTCAACATTCATATTGTCATTAAATTTATCTAATAAAATAAGTACACCATCTAATTTAATCTTAGGATCAAAAACCGAAGCTAAACAATATAGAAGAGGTATACACCCCAATATTTTAGAAAAAAATTTATTTTGGAAACAACATAATTAAAACTAGGAACAATTATATATTTACAAAATAAATTAGACATGCCAATAATTTCTGTTAAAGCTAAAGGAGAAATTGGATAGTAAACTACACGTAACATTATAAAATAATTCAAAATAATTCAAAAATAAATTAGCAATTAATTAATTATTTTTAGTTACTTGATAATTAAAACTAGGATTAACATTACAATAATGTGTAATAACATGTTTAAATTTAATAGAAGATTTCAACATTAAATATGTAGAATTTTATCTATGTGGTGCATCATTAACAAATCTCCTAAAAGTAATATCATATTGTGCACATAAAATTTTAAAAGCTTGTTGTCTACTTGTAGAAGTGTTCAAACTTTGTAAACATAATCTAACATTTTTTAAATTTACTTGAAAGAATTGAAGGCATTCTTATACAATTAAATTAAAAATATGACAATCACATCTAACATGAAAAAGTTGACATTCTAGTATAGGCTAAAATTGTGATTTTAATACATTAATAGAAGAAGTGTTATTAGTAGCATTATCAAAAGAAATTAATTTTTTTTATTGTGAATATCATATTCACATAAAAATTGCATTATAGCGCAACTGATTACAACGCAGTATGTAACAATTTTAAAGGTCGTAGACAAATAATACGTTTTTACAACATCCATTTTGGATCTAAATAATGTGTCATGATACAAATATAAGCATAACTTTGTTTAATAGTTCATATATCATAAGTTAGAGTAAATTTACTAACCTTACAAAACTTTATTTTAAAGCAGCATTTTCTTTTTGAAAGATTTTCATAGCCTCTGCTCTAGTACTAGGTCTAGAAACTTTAGTAAAACAATGATTAATGGTACTACTTGCATAATCATAATACCAATCACTCTGACAAAATGTAAATGGTTATTCATCACAAATAATATATTTTGTTAACTCAGTTTTGTTACGAGCTGCAGAATGAGTGAAGTTACCTATAGAAGATCCTTAATGATCGCTACTTAGCTATGTTTGTGTAGCCTGCAGTGTGTCCTTACCATAACAACTTTCATAGTGTCTTCTTAAAGTGTTCGTGCCATCATTTTTTTTATTTATAAGTTTGCTTACATTTCTTGCATTGTGCACCTTTAGCTACTGGTTTTTGATCTTTTGGATCTAAAATCGGTGCGCCCTCATTATCAGCGACATATAATTTATCATAATAATTCCATAAAACTGATTTATTTTTTCTATTTGTAACTTTTGTAGCCATACTACTAACTTCAGGAGGTGGCATTTATGTCGGTAGCACAGAATCATAAATATGATCATTTTTAAACAAATTAGTATAGTAAAAAAAAATTTGTTTCGAATCACCTCCATAAGGGTGGTTAAAACTAGTAGCATCCCTATTTTAAAAATTAATTTTTTGAAAAAAAATAGGAGAATAATTTATTTTTCTACTTAAAAGGAAAGAGAAAGAGAGATGAAAGAAAAATTTTGAATCAAACAAAAAGAAAAAGAAAAATATTCTATAATATTAAAATTACTTGAAACATCAACTTGAAGCCTCCAATTTTTTTTGCATAAGTTGAACGCTCAAGAACACTACAATTTGAGCTATAAAAAGTTGCACTCCAATATCCAGAAAGTTTTTACTGCAATCTTCAGAAATTGCTTTGCTTCTAAATTTTGTAAGTGAAGAAAAAAAATTGTTGTGATTAATTTTCATGAATTATGGCCTATTTATTTGATTTTTTTGGTGCAAAATGACCCCTTATACCCTTAAAATATAGTTGTTATAAGGGTATTTTGGTCATTTTTAGCAAAATAACCAAAATACCCCTAAATGACAAAAAAAGCTACCAAAATAGGGGTATTTGGTCAAAATATCCTCCAACGGATATATATAATTAAAAAATTTTGGTCAGACAGACTAGACTGGGCTTGGACCGAGTCGGTGGCCGAGCCGGTCTAATCGGGCTTTCTGGTTTAATCGGACCGCACCAACATACTAGCCAAGCCGGGCTGTTGGGTCAAAAATTTGGACCTAGCCCGGACCCGCTAAACTTATGGGCTGAGCTGGGCCGGTCCGTTGACCGGGTCCGGCCTAGATCCGGTCCGATCTCGGGCCGGGTTCCGGGCTGCCCGAACCATTGTATACCACGAGGGTTGTATTAGGAACGAAAGGCAAAAAATGTTCCCTATAATAAGAAACTGTAAAAGAATCGAAGAAAAAAAAGCAAACTAATATGTTAATATTATAAATCAAAAGCCAAAAACAAATACCAAGATATTTATGTGAAAACTTCTGACAGAAAAAATCACGGGACAATTTGGAGTCCAACCTGAAAAACCTCCACTGTTGGAATAAGAAGATATACCAACACCTTAAAAAATTCTCCTTCGATCCAAACGAAATACCGCAACACTTCACAGATGGAAATAGACTACAAGAGTATGAAAAAGATGATCGAAAAAGAGAAGACGAGAAATAATGATCTCTCTGAAATAATCTCCTGAATCTCTCTTCCTCTCTTAGAAGTTATAACTTTGAGTAAGCTCTCCTTTTGATCTCATAATAATAGATGATGATGAATTAGGGTAATTAGGAAAAAAATTATGTAAAGCCCCCTAATCCCACAGGCATATGGACCGTTGATGTTGATCTAACGGTGTTTATAAAATAACTAATTTCAGGTTCAGTCTCGACACCGTTATACTAACGGTATACCGGTAGAGATATACTGTAAAAATATTATTTTGTTTTAGAATCATTTGGAACAAACTGCTCTCAAATCGGTATACCGATGGTACACCGACAATGGTACACTAGCGGTATATCGCTGATACTGAACCTACACTTTTCTCATAGCTTTTGACACACACCCATCAACTCTTGGCAAGAACACTCATACCCAAATATCTGATACTCACAAGGTTGCTCTCTACCTCACGTTGGTACAAGTCTTATGATATTAGACTACTCTCTCTCTCACATACACAATAAATCTCTGACTGTGCACACTGCACAGTCAATCAATCCCACCACGATCACACTAAATAGAAATATAGATAAGTATATATCATAGCTATATCTATGCACTACTATATATATATATATATATATATATATATATATATATATATATAAACTTAATAACATCTACTATATATCTATATGATATATTATAGGCATTTAGACAAACATATATAGAGTGCACTATAAAATACTCATGATACACCTCAAACCAAAGTGCTAAAATCCTAATTCCACTACCATAATCATTTCTAATAATCAATTACATCTAATATTAGTTAATACAACTTGCTACGAAGAGAAATGAGAAGTAATTGCACAAAACACCCAAAATAGAGCCATGTATCACATCGTATCGCAAAATACCATGATACGGCCTATACATATCTATTTGTGGACACATATCTAGTTCCACAACCCCAATCTAAGTCTAATCAGATCTAATTGGTCTCATGACATACAATTGATGTGTCAATCTCTTAATTCCTCTAAAATGCACATAAAATACCATATAGAACTCACAATATATAGCCAATTAGCCTAAAAATTGTTCCTATAGGTAGTCCTATGCCATGTGGTCATTCCTAATGGTCAAATGCATGATTAAGAAGCTACAATAAAAAAAATACAAGAATTATCAATTGAAAGATGGATTCCCAATAAAAATATAATTGGACATATTTTGGACATGATCTCTAGCTCCAAAGCTCCTTCTCCTTGTGCTCCTTGCTTCTCCAAGCTCCTAGGCTTCAAGAGTGAAGAATTTGATAAGGAAATGGAGGTGAATTAATGAAGAAAAGAAGGAATTGGGGATCTATAAAATTGGGAATAAAAAAAATGAATGAACAAATGAGAGGAGAGAGAGAGAAGAGAGGCTCTTATGGCCGGCCCCCTTTTCCCCTCCCCAAGTCTGTCAATTATCCAATATGCCCTCTAAAGGTTCATTATACATATTAATTAAGGAGGGTATATTAGGAAGGGTTCTAACTAATCTAAATTAGCTCTAAAATACCTAATTAACTAATGGGAATTCGTCTATTGGGCTTGGTCTATGTTGGGCTAATGTTGTCATGACAACTCTAGTTGGGCCTACAAGTGTCAAGTCTACTTATTGGGCTAGTCTTTCTGACCAAAATAAATAACATAAGTCACATTTAATCTATAATACAATCATTCAATAATTTTTATAACATACTAATATAATTATTTATTCCTAAAATTTAATACCCATGCCAAATTACCAAACTACCCCTAGCTAAAAAAGTGAGGGTGACAATCCTACCAACCTTAAAAAAATTTTGTCATCGAAATTAAGGAAGAAACTAACTACCAATATCAATCAGTACATACAAAAAAGAATTATACCTCACGACTCAAACATATAAGGATATCGCTCGCACATCTCGCTCTCTCGCTCCCAGGTACTCTCTTTATACCTCATGACTCAAACAGATAAGGATATCGCTCGCGCATCTCGCCCTCTTGCTCCCAGGTACTCTCTTCTGGCGAGTGATGCCTCAACGCCACATGCACTAAAGAAATTATCTGGTTCTGCAGCACCTCCTTCCTGCGATTCAGAATCTTCATGGGCTGCTCGGGGTAGCTGAGAGTCGGACCAACCTCGATCTTCGAGTGATCTAGTACATATCTAGGATCTGCCATGTACCATCTCAGCTGTGACACATGAAAACGTTATGTACTCCCTCTAATGTAGACAATAAATCTAGTATATAGTCCACTGCACCGACCCTCTCTAGAACACCGAATGGTCTAATGTATCGTAGACTAAGCTTTTTGCCTCCACCAAAGCGAATCGTGCCCTGTGTTAGAAAAATCCTCAAGAATACCAGAATACCAACCTAGCACGAAACACAGCCTTAGCACTCTAACTATAATAAACAGTCACAAGCAATACAAAAAAAATCTATACCTCAAACTCCAATGGTCTCCGGTAGCTATCGGCCCAATATCGTTTTCTGTCCTACGCCACCCGAAGTCTATCCCTGATGAGCTTCACCTTCTAAGCTGCATCCACGACAATCTCTGGTCCCAATAAGGCTCTCTCACCAACATTCTCCCATGATAACTGAGTGCGGCATCTCCATTCATACAATGCCTCAAACGGTGACATATCGATACTGGCCTGGTAGTTGTTATTGTAAGCAAACTCTACCAAGTGAAGGTGATCCTTCCAAGAACCTCCAAAATCTAAAACACAAGTGTGTAGCATATCCTCGAGAGTCTGGATAGTCGTATTCGACTGTCCGTCTATCTAAGGGTGATATACGGTACTAAACTTGAGCTGAGAGCCCAAGCTAGCCTGCAAACTCCTCCAGAAATAGGACGTGAAGTGACTATCCCGATCCGAGACTATGCTCACAGGAACTTCATGCAATCTGATTATCTGACGCACATATATCTCCGTGAGCTTCTCCGTAGACGTACCCACTTTGAATGGCAGAAAGTGGACTGATTTGGTCAACCTGTCTACGATGACCCAAATCGTATCTATACCTCCTGGAGAACGCGGAAGTCCCAAAACAAAATCTATCGCCATATGCTCCCACTTCCACTCTAGAATGGGTAAAGGCTGAAGCAATCCACCTGTCCTCTGTCTCTCTGTCTTTACTTGCTGGCATACCAAGCATCTGAATACGAAGCTAGCCACCTCTCATTTTATACCATACCACCAAATATTCTCTCTCATGTCTCTATACATCTTGTTGGCACCTGGATACATAGAGTACTGAGATCGATGTGCCTCCTGAAGAACCTTTTTGTGCAATGCTCCACTCGGCACACACAATCTGGTACCATGCCGCAATAATCCATCATCTGCAATACTGAAGTCCTCTGCCAATCCCATCCAAACCTGCGCTCTGATACACCTCAGAGACTCATCCTCATACTGTGCGGCCCGGATTCGGTCTATCAACTCTGAATGTACCAGAAGTACCCATATCTGTGTCGCAACTCCAGGAACTAGCACTTCAATACCCAAGCTATCATGAACGGCCAACAAATGTTTGTCCCTCATCAAGTATATAGCTACTGGATACTTTCTCAAGGCATCCGCGACTATGTTGGCCTTCCTTGGATGATACTGCAACGAGATATCAAAGTCCTTCATCAGCTCTAACCACCACCTTTGCCTCATATTGAGCTCCTTTTGTGTGAATACATACTTCAAGCTTTTGTGATCGGTAAAGATCTCTACTCGCTCTCCATACAAGTAATGCTTCCACAATTTAAGAGAAAAAATAACTGCTGCCAACTCCAAGTCATGGATATGGTAGTCTTCTCATGCAGACATAATTGTCTGAAAGCATAGGTAATTATTTTTCCGTTCTGCTACAACACACAATCTAAACCTTTATCCGATGCATCACTGTATATAAAAAATTCTTCTGTCCTTGATGGCAATGTCAATAATGGAGTTGTAGTCAACCTCTTCTTTAGCTCCTCAAAAGTAGCCTAACAATCCTCAGTCCAGACAAACTGTCCTTCCTGGTTAGTCTAGTCATTGGCTCCACAATCCTGAAAAAATCCTGAATAAATCACCGATAATAGTCTGCCAATCCAAGAAAACTCCTGATCTCCGCCACTGAACTCAGGGTAGACCATGACTCAACTGCTGAAATCTTCTTTAGGTCTACTAAGATCCCGTCTCCTATAATCACATGCCTGAGGAATTCAACCTTATCAAGGAAGAACTGACCCTTCAATTTTTTTATAAAGCTTCTTCTTCCTGATGGTCTCCAAAACTATCCTCAGGTATTTCTCATGCTCCCCCTGAGTCTTCGAATAAATTAGAATATCATCAATGAATACTGCCACAAACTGATCCAAGTACTGATGAAATACCTTATTCATCAGGTTCATGAATACCGTCGAGGCATTGGTCAACCCAAATGGCATCACCAAGAACTCAAACTACCTATACCAAGTTATGAAAGATATCTTCGGAATATCTTCCTTCTTTACTTTCACCTGGTGGTACCCCAAGCTCAGGTCTATCTTCGAGAATACCTTTGCTCCCCTCAACTAATCAAACAAATCAATAATTCGAAGTAATGGATATTTGTTCTTAATAGTGAGGTTGTTGAGTTCCCTATAGTCGATATATATACGTACCGACCTATCTTTCTTCGGTACAATTAATACCGGAGCACCCCACGATGATGAACTGGAACGGATGAAGCCCTTATCCTGTAACTCATCCACCTGCTTCTTCAACTTTATTAGTTTGCTGTTGTTCACTCTATAGACGTGCTGTAATATTGGCTCTGCGCCTGGCACCAAGTTTATAGAGAACTCCATATCTCGGTCTGGTGGCAACCCCGATAACTCCTTCGAAAAGACGTCCATATATTCTGCAATCAATGGATGTAGCGGCTCTTGCTCTTCCACTAAAGCTCCACAGAAGTCTTTCTCGCTCTGCTCTACTGCTCCTCTGACGAACACAGACTCTGGCTCTCCTGGCGCCAGAAATAAAACTTTGCCTCCACGATAATCAATATTAGCATAATTCCTACTCAACCAATCCATCCTGAGTACTATATTGTAGCTCGAAAGTAGCATTACATGTAGACACATGCTCAACTCTCGGCCTCCCAAATAAACTCTCTGATCCTTGAAAACATTAATGACTAGGATAATGCCACCGCCGGTCGTGATCTTGCAAGTCCTTGCCAACGGTTCAGTCTTAATATGATATTTTAGTACAAAAGATACAGATACAAAATTATGTGAAGCACCAAAATCAAATAAAGTATGAGCTGGAAAAGAATTAAGATAGACTGAACCTGAAATAACATCACCAACTGGCTCCTCCTCATCGACGGTCAAGACGAAAGCTCGCCCCTATGGCTAGTACCTCTCTGCTGGTACTGGTGATGAGCAAATTTTTGCTCTTATGGTAGTAGAGAAGGACCTCTCTGCGGTCCCGCTAGTGGTCTCGCTGGTGCTTTTTGTACCTGGGCTCCGTCCTGAGCTGGATGAGCTGGAGCTTTAGGGCAGACCCTCAACTGATGGTCTCTTGACCTGTAGAATAAGCACTGGCCCAATCTTATCCTACACGTATCCCATCCGTATCCCTGCTTCTTACAGAATGAGCAAGGAATAATTGGCCCCTGGATCTGGTGTATCTGCTGTACTGGCGCTCTAGTTGATCTATGATACTGCTGTCTCGGCTCCTAGAAGTGCCTCTGATGCTGCTTCTGAAAGTGAGGCCGCTTCATTGGCCCCGTGTTTGTACTGGATCCTTCTATGTCCCTCATCCTCTTAGATCCAAGCTCTAGATTATCCTCTGCCTGCTGTTCCTGCCTCAGAATCTTCTCAAAAGAAGCGGTGGAGTCTCCATTTATTTGTTATTTGATCTCCTTGTTCGGGACCTTCCTGAACTTCCTGGCCCTTCCTCTGGGGTTCTTCTCCTCTATAAATTAGCCTAATCGGTAATACTCTACCTCATACTCATCTACTGTCATACCTCCCTGAACGATGTACTAAAACTGGCTCTCTAGAGACGTCAAAGCCACATCTGGAAAGAACTTTTCCTTGAAGAGATCCTTAAAAGCTTCCCAAGTAACTCCCGGTGATGAGAACCTGGGGTCCGTCCTGAACTAAGTCAGCACAATATCAAACATCATGCTTCCTGTGGCCTCTACCTGTAATCTCTCTGGAATCTGTGCCAGTCGCAGGTTCCGCTCAATGTCTTCTATCCAATCATCAGCATAAATAATCCCTTCAGTGCCTTTAAAGTCCTTCGACCCCATCCTCTTGAAGTCTATGATTGTCTTCGGCCTCGGCTGCTGCGGGGTGAACTGAGGTGGTGCCGCCTGCTGTACCAAGGTAACTTTCTCGACTGTGATGATCATAATTTGGTGGGCATTCTCAATACCCTACCTTATAACCTCTGACTGGCACTGCTGCACCTCCATTATCTGCTGAAAGATCATAAATATCTGTATCTGATCAACTGCGGGTGGTGGGGGTGGAAGATCTCCTGAAACTGTCGGCACTGCCCTCTATACCGGAGGTGGATTAGACCTCTAAAATGTAGCTACTAGAAAAGTGTTTGCTAGTGCTGCCCTCATAGGCGACGAAGTGACCGACCTTGCTGATATTGGGCCTGAGCGCTGGGAACGCGTCTTGCGGCATCCTGAAGATAGATTGAAACAAAGAATCAATATTGGGTAAGATACGATATCATCAAAGAAGGACAAATTTTTTTAAAGTAAAGCAAACATTCAATAGATAAGGATAGCAAAACAGATATTTAGAATATTTCCTAGTTATGATTGAGTATACTCTCAGCCTATATCCTATATCCTAAAATAGGCTCGTAGTAGTACTTTAGGTGAGCACTACTACGATATCGCTTCAAATTGCGACTCTTGATACCTGCATGGGCTACCACTAAAAATATGTCACGACCCGCACCCGAAATAAGGGCACGAGTAGTGAGCAACGCCCAGTCGATATCGCAACATCGACGGTAGAACACTATATGATCAACTCTACTATCTAAATATATCATACAATATATAAGGTACCTGTCAATCATCTCAACCCCAAATGGAGGAACAATATGTTATCTAATAAATGTAAACTATACTCAATCATAATACAAACTAAGAAAGATAAAGCACGGGATGGAATAAAGAAGGAAAAGAGTCACAATACAATCATAAGTCCGAAATAGTATATACATGCCATAAGCCTCAATAAAGTCTTATACAAATCTAAACAGTAAGCCTAAGCTTTCTCAGTCTCTGGTACTAGGTCCTCCTGCTCTAAAGGAGTATCCTCTAATGGTACACCATTCTGCGGCCCATAGTAGGTGGGACACTGGTACACAAGCCAATCATCTAAAAAATATATCCAGTCAGGATTAGAGCAAAGTACATACCTCTGAAAGCAGTTTCAAATACATAATCAAGCATATATAATAGATAATAGAAAAGAATATAAGATAACTAAACATCAAAAAGTATTGAACTAGAGTGAACAACTAATAAACTGGAATGAAGAACATGCAATTGAATAACTGTAAATAAATAGAAATAGACTAGCTAATGTGCCATAGAGTACAAGTTTATTATGTGATCGGTTTAGGATGAACACGAATACAATATGATAATTCAATTTACGTGTGATATGCAAACGACATGTACACGAATATACTTGGGCTTGATCATATAACCAACTCCTACTCCTCCATCCCCAACCAATACCAATGGATCCAATCATGACACATTACGAACACAAATATGGGCACACTGAACACGAGCAGTGTGTGAATACGAAGTATACTGAAATCAATATCCGATACACACGATAAAATATATGTGAAGGAGTACCCGTTGAACATGGTAAGATATAATATCTTTTGACATGATCCATATAGTACCAGTCCATAAAACTACTGTGTTAGAATTAAGTATACAGTTCTAGAATATGTGATATATACACTATCATGAAATGAAAACCAACAAAGAAATGTACTCGCCTCAGGTCCTGAGCAAGGTGTGTCTCTCGATGCCCAAGCTGGTGTCACAAAATCCTATTTAGGAAAATTATGTCAAATTGTGTAATAAAGTGAATAATGCTAAAATAATCTAAACATGTTTTTCTAAGTCCATTTCTAACTCACTAGGTTCATACTAGTTAATGGGTCTTCCCTTAGTTAACAACTTAACATTAACTATACATATACATATACTAATAATTAATATTATCTAACTGCTATATTTACTGATAACTACTAGTATCATAGCTAACTAACTATTAACAACTGATACTAACATAATTATTAATCTGGACTGTAATATACTAACTGAGTTCTAAACTAACTTAACTAAACTAGCTGCTACTGATCTTAACACTAACTCACTAGTATATACTTATGAGGTCTGAATTGATCATCAGTAACTACTATTTATCTAAGTATGCAACTTGACACATCTTAGGGTATGACTGATACACTAACATAACACTAACCATTAGCTAATACTTAAACCACTAACACTAACACATATTGCTGATACTTCTCTGATACACCTATCAGTTTCTCACTGTATGCAAGTTTTAGATATAATCAGCACTACCTCACCCTCTGTATCCGACTATAACCACCTGGTGCACACACAATCATACCTCACCTGGAAACAACTTACTGGATCTTCCCCGTGCTACTGAACACTCCTCATGCCAGGATACCTGATCCCCAAACTTACCTCACTGTTGCTGCTATGGCTTCACATGCTACTGCTGGTGTTCTTTCCTTTATGTTGTTGCTGCTATTGTTCTCCAATTTGCTACTGCTACTGCTATTGAGGTTGTTGTGTGCTCCTCCACCTAGGTGTATCAGCTGTAGGTATAACCCCAATGCACAACAGTATTAAACCAAGGTACTGCACTGCAAGCTTTAGTAGCTAAACCCCTACGCCACACTCAAGTCCCCTCACTTACATATAAATGTCAACCTCACACTGAACTTAAAGAACATAATCCACTCTTCCTCACTCATTATCTAGTTCATGTCCTGCCATAGTGAACACAAATTGAGCATACCTCACCCTCATCTCTATGCCTGCATGCAACTTATCTGAACCTAATATCTTCCCTCTATGTACTGCTGCACACATGCAGGCACTTGCACATAGCAGTGCTCAAAACACATTGTAGTGCACGAGCTCAGAAATATCGGTACAATATCTTACTGTGCACGAGTAACTCCCTGCACTTATGTTCAATACCTCACTATACACTCCTTGGAAGCAGTGCTCACTGCTGCCCGAATCTTCTATATGTCAACAACTACAACTGTCTGTAGTTGCATCTCCAACCCGAGACCTTACTAGTTAAATAACATTGTGCATTTGCATTGATACTACCCATTCTCCTGACACTTTTACTAACTCTACATGACCTTCAACAACACCAACAACCCTGTCATCTAACACATAATACCTATCACTAACACACCAAAAACAATGAGCACACACCCATCAACTCTTAGCAAGAACACTCATACCCAAATACCTGATACTCACAAGGTTGCTCTCCACCTTACGTTAGTACAAGTCTTATGATATTAGACTACTCTCTCACACGGGCACACACAGAGTAAATTACTGACTGTGCATACTGCACAGTCAATCAATCCTACCCCGATCACACAAAATAGAAATATAGATAAGTATATAGCATAGCTATACCTATGCACTACTATATATATATATATATATATATATATATATATATATATATATATATATATATATATATATATATATATATATATATATATATATATATAAACACTTAATAACATCTACTATATATCTATAGGATATATTATAGGATTTAGACAAACACCTATATAGTACACTATGAAATACTCATGATACACCTCAAACCAAATTGCTAAAATCCTAATTCCACAACCATGATCATTCCTACTAATCAATTACACCTAATATTAGTTAATACAACTTGCTACAAAGAGAAATAAGAAGTAATTGCACAAAATACCTAAAATAGAGTCCCGTATCATATTGTATCACAAAATGCCATGATACGGCCAAAATATATCCATTTGTGGACACGTATCTAGTCACACAATTCTAATACAAGTCTAATTAGATCTAATTGGTCTCATAACACGTAATTGATGTGTCAATCTTATAATTCTTCCAAAATTCAGACAAAATACCATATAGAACTCACAATACATAGCCAATTAGCCTAGAAATTGTTCCTATAGGTAGTCCTATGCCATGGGGTTATTTCTAATGGTCAAATACATGATTAAGAATCTACAATAAAAGAAAAATTCAGAAATTACCAATTGGAAGATGGATTCCCAATAAAAATATAATTGGACACGTTCCGGATACGATCTCTAGCACCAAAGCTCCTCCTCCTTGTGCTCCTTGCTTGTCTAAGCTTCTAGGCTCCAAGAGTGAAGAATTTGAGAAGAAAATGGAGGTGAATTGATAGGAAAAATAAGAAATTGGGATCTATGAAATTAGGAATAAAAAAAAAATGAACAAATGAGAGGAGAGAGAAAGAAGATAGGCTCTTATGGCTGGCCACCTTTCTCCCCTCTCCAAGTCATTGTCAATTATCCAATATGCCCTCTAATGGCTCATTATGAATAATAATTAATGTGGGTATATTTGGAAGGGTTCTAACTAATCTAAATTAGCTCTAAAACACATAATTAATTAATGAAAATGGGTCTATTGGGCTTGGTCTATATTGGGCTCATGTTGTCATGACAACTCTAGTTGGGCCTACAAGTGTTAAGTCTAATCACTACTAGAATAAGCGGGTTTAGCGACATTTTTTAGTGAAGACAAAGAAAATGTCGCTAATTTAGCGACTCCATGTAAAACCGTCGCTAGACGTCGCTAATTAGCGACGTTTAACGACTTTTAGCGACTTTTATTCAGTTTTTAAAAGATTAGTCACTATAAGTTCAATTTAAGTCGCTAAATGTCGCTAAATATTTTATTTAGTGACGTTTAGCGATGTATTTAGTGATGTATGTCTTTTGGACATTTAGCGACGTCATTAGCGACGTGTCAGATGTCGCTAACTTAGCGACGTTATTAGTGACCTCGCTAAAATGTCGCTAAATTTGTTTCATTTAGGGCTGCTTTCCCCCATTTCTTTCGATCTCTCCCTCTCCCTCTCCCTCTCCCAAATTAGAAACCTACGTCCTCCCCCTCTGGCTCCCCTCCTCCCTCCGGCGTCCCCTCCTTCCTCCGGCGACCCCCCCTCCGACCGTGTCCTCCTCTCCCTTCCTCCTTCTCTAGGTAAACCCGCTTTCTCTCTCTCTTATACACACACACACACATACACACACAGAGGACACACATAGCACTGACACTGATATAACATATACACATTATAGATACTGACACAGACACGACACACACTAACATGACACACACACGTGACCTAGGGTTAAGGTTAGGGTTTTTGACCTGCGGTTAGGGTTAGGATTTTTGACCTGGGGTTAGGGTTTTTGACCTGGGGTTAGGGTTATGGTTTTTGACCAGGGTTAGGGTTAGGGTTTTTGACCTCGGGTTAGGGTTAGAGTTTTTGACCTGGGGTTAGGGTTAGGATTTTGGTTTTTGTACTGCTATGTTGCTTGTTGTGTGTGTCTGGGTAGTGTTGATTGTGACTGACTGTGTCTGTATGTCTGGGCAGTGTTAATTGTGACTGACTGTGTCTGTGTGTGTTTGGACAGTGAAGAGTGGAGTGCCTGTGAGGTGTGATAGAGTGTGGTGGAGGAATAGTTGTGTGCAAAGAGTTTATTAGGTACACTCTGGGTTCAATTGAACTGCAGGTGAGAGGGCTCGGGTTAATCTAAGGCAAGGGCAAGTGGAGGCTGTGGGTTGATATCAGTCAGTGAGGCTTGAATATTATATTGGGTATCAGACAGTAAGAAGGGAGAAATTTGTTATCAAATACAACTGTAGTAGTAGTGCACTTCAAGTGCACTACAAGGGGGCAACATGTCACCCCCCATATTTCAGATTAGGGATATTTTCGTCTTTTCGTAATTAATATGTAAATAATTTGCATGATAATTAATTATATTTAAATTACTGTGATTTTATTTGATTGTTGCACTTTATCGTTGCTTCGATAATTAGAACACTACACTAGTCATTGTCTTCCAATAAATTTTATACCCTTGTCCTAGACGTGCCAGACTATTATTTTGATCCTTGTGTGACTCATAATTATGTCTTGTTGTGCTTCATTTTAGGCGTACAACATTCGTCAAAAATGACTATATTTAATTCTATAAATCAAACCTTGTACCCTTGTGCGTTCCAATCGAAGTTGGAGACACAATCTCGATACATTTTGAGTAACCCAAATTAGGATAATATTCTATTATGAGTCTACTTCATTTATGACACTTGTGTCCCACTTAAATTCAGTCCCTTATACTTTTAATTAATTTTAGAACACCATATTGCATTTATTTTAATTAATTAAACCATAAATCTTACTTTGTGTAATTTTCCAATTGTTGGACACTTTTGTGCACAAGTGCATCAAGGTGTCCATTCCGTTGGACACGACATGTAAATAAACCCCTTTCTCTTTCATGTGTATTTTTCCATAATTTTTGGGAGTGTGTAATTTAAATATCAACCCCATTGAACCATGGCCCCAAACCTTGAACCAATGCATCATAGCCATTCATTTAAATTTATTTGAATCCTAGCTATTAAAATATCCATGAGAAGGCCCTTTTTCTAAGGAGTTGACCAAAGTCAAACCCTTCTAGGTTAAACCAAACCCCCTTCATATATAAACTTCTTTTCCTTACTTTTCCTTTTATTTTCTATTCTTTAAACCTAGGCATCAGCCGACAACCCCCCATCCTTCCTGTTCACCTTCTTTTTCCCATCTCTTATTCATATCTCGACCACGACCGAAAGTGCAACCCGACATCGGATATCCCCGACGAACCCGCCTCATCGTTCTCCCCCGTCGAACACACTTCCCGCCTCCGTGCATCTCGCCCAACCCTACCGGAATGAACGCCCGACCCGCTGCACCGAACGACCATCCCCTGACTCCTCAGAATCGTCGTGCACTTCCAGACACTCCCCTGAACCACCAGCAACCCCGCCAACACCGCCTGATCGAAGCCGATGCCATCCCGTCTTTATCCCTGCCTCTCATCGACGACCGGAGGTCTGCAGCAGCACCGCGGACCCGCTGTACCTCCAGACTCATCGATAACCCATTGCAGACCCCGACGACAACCCATTGCAGACCCCAACGACAACCGCCTGAACACCGTCGATGACTCGCCTGCACGATCGGAGACCCGTTGACCTCGCTGGACCCGACCGGAGCAGCCCATCTCGACTGGACGCTGTCATCACAGACCCCTTCAACTCGACGATACCACGACACGCACGTCTCGTCCTACACGCCCAGGTTCGAGTCTCCTCCTGCGTACATATTTACGTACACGCGTACGTGCAGTTCTTTATTGTATACATGAGTATTAGTAGTTAATATTGGCATGTGTATTGGTATATGGTTAATACTAATATTGGTATATTTATATATATATATAGTATAATTCTTAATTAAGTATATATATAAATACATATGTATATGTATGGAACATGCATCCCCAGTACATATTTAATAGATATATGTACATAATAAATTCTATTATGCATATACATGTATCTATTATAATTGTATTATATGATATGTCTATAGGACTGTTGGATCACTCAGACGATACTTTGGAACCAGGATATTGGTATTGCCAGCTAAGGACCACAGACGAGTACATTCTCTGACAGTTTCCATTATGTTGATTATCTCTATAATTCTAATTATATAGCGTACATGACTCTGACACTGTTGTTTACACGAGTTGGCATCATTGAGACCTGTCACGAGGAGTCATAATTTGGAATCTATCGTACTAGCTGGGGAAAACGGAGAAATATTAGTAGCTTATGTGATCATACCCAAAATTTACATGCATCATAGCTCACCCATACCTCATATCGGTGCATCCTGACCATTATATGCCTCATAGCCTATTATGTATGATTAGCCTGACTATTGCTCGTATCATAGCTATCCGGATGGTTAGCCTGACCTTACATGAATCATAGCTAGTTATACATAGCGAGCCTGATCTGTTCCAAGCCGATCACATGAATAGCTGATGTTTCACACACTTAGTTAGATGTTCTTGACACGTATCTCTAGTATATTGATATAGCATTCCTTATATTCTAGTCATGGTTCTAGCATTCACATATATACCAGTTCATTATTCTAGCGTGCACTTGTATTTCTATTTCATTGCTAGATGTACATTGATGATGATTTATTCCAGTATTTTATTATTCCAGTATTCAAGTTGCCACAATTTCTTATTGCCAGTATTCATATATGTCTTGTATTTCTTTACACTATGTTATAGTTTTTGTCAATATATGTGGAACTGCTGTTAGTGCTTGTACTTCGTTTCAATCCTGACTGGATATTTTTTCCAGAGGATTTTGAGGATTTCTGTACTACACACTATGGACCGGATATAGATACAGACTACACACTAGAGATCCTAGAGGAGACTATTTCTTTAGAGGAGACATTACCTGCAGCTATCTAGGCAGTATTTATCTTATGTACTGAGACTTATTTGAGGTTTATTGAGTATGTGTTTAGACTTATTCTTAGTTTATGTTGAGACTTATGGAGACTTTATGTTGGACAGCTAGACTGTGGTTTATTTTTATTTTGAGACATGGTGTTTAAACTATGTCATTCTTCTTATCTCTTATCGTGCCTTATACTTTTATAGTTGTGGTGATTGAGTTTCCTTTATGAGCTATTGTGAGATGTATATTATCCTCCTTATGGAGATTAATATCATTGACAGGTTTTTAGTTATATAGTACTTATTATGACCTAGACAGCGTTCTATCGTCGATGCTGCGGCGTAGGCTGGACGTACCCGCGCACTCGTACTCCTATACCGGGTGTGGGTCGTGACACATTTTTAGTGGTGGCCCATGTAGGTCTAGTTTCACAAATTATGCGATATTGTGGTAGTGCGACAACTTAGTTATACTGCTACGAGTCTGCAATAGGATATAGGAAATAGGATTTACGATGAGAGTATGCTTAATCATATTAGGAAATTTCGATCTTCACAATGCTATTCTAATTGATTACTTCCTTTAGAATCTTATTGTCCTTCTTTGATAATATTGTATCTATCACCTTAATTGATTCTTTTGATCTGTATTCAGGATGCCGTCGAATACTAGGTCTATGAGAGTGGGAGCATCAATTTCAGAGAGGTCTACCACCTCTTGACCTGATGAACAGACACCTGGAATTCCTCCTACATCTCTTGTTCATGTAGGAGTATCTGCAGCTAACGGGATTCGTCCTCTACCTATTCAGAGGATTGCCCCAGCTATGACGGACAACCTTCCACCACCACCGACACCGATTCCCGGAGGAGTGCCCACTAACTGAGCACAGATGTTCACACTGATCCAGGGCATACTAGAGGCCCAGAGAATAATAGCAGAAGCTCAGCGTGTTCAAGCTGAGGCTCAGAGAGTGAAAGCAGAGGCACACCAGGCGCAGACAGAGCTGATGATAGAGAGCATGGAGAATGCTCATCAGGTGGCTCTCCATGCTGTGGAGAGAGTAGCACGACAACAGCAGTATCCTGGTCAGAAGCACCAGAGGCCAGGAACCATAGTGGACTTTAAGAGGATGATACCTTGAGAGTTTAAAGGCATAGAAAGAATACTCTATGCTGACACTTGGTTAGAAGACATAGAGAGAAACTTGCACTTAGCGCAAATTCTGGAGATTCTTCAGATCGAGGTCGCTGGCAGTCAGATGTTTGATATTGCGTTGATGTGATATCGTACAGAGCCAAAACTCGCTATTGAAGGACTTACTTAGGAGGACTTTAAGGAGCTCTTTAAGGAGAAATTCTTTCTTAACGTAGCTTTGGGAGCATTGGAGAGTCAGTTCCACGACTTAATCCAAGAAAGCATATCAGTCGACGAATATGCCGCAGAGTTTTGTCGATTTAGTCAATTTGCGCCATCGATGATTCGAGACCTAGGAGATAGAGCATGAAAATTTAGAAAGGGATTGAATAGAGAGATCAAGTCTCGTACTTCGGGATAATGCACTGCTATATTTGAGGGTATTCTGATGGATGCCCAGATTACTGAAGATGAGATGACTTGGACCTCAGGCCCTAGAGAGGACGCAACACTTCTGGAGCAACAGGTGGTAACACAGGACCGGCCAAGTACCCACATTTTCAACAACAATAATAACAACAACAGAGGCTGTACCAGCAGCAACACCAGCAACAAGCACCAGTTCGAGGATATATCCTGCAACAGTAACCACAGAGACAAAATCAGCCCGTTGCCCAGTGTGCGTATTGCAAAAATATGAGACATACTAGAGACATCTGCCGAAAGAGGCTAGGAATATGCTTGTCATATGGATCGTTAGCACATCAGCTGAGAGACTGCCTAGCTATTCAGACTCGCCAGGGAGGAGCAGCAGCTCAGAGAAGACCAGCCAGAGCACCTACTATACCAGGAGACCAACAGAGAGGACCTCCACTTCTACCACAGCAGTAGAGGTTTGCTCAATACTAGTAGTAGCAGAGAGGAGCACCACAGGGATGAGCTTACGCCATTACTACTGAGGAGGCCGAGCCAGCTGGAGACGTAATTTTAGGTTCAGTTTTACTCGATTCTATTCCACCACTTGCATTATTTGATTCTGTCGCTTCCCATAGTTTCGTATCTGTATCTTATGCCCTTAAGCATCGTTTAGAAATAGAACCATTAGATAGGACTTATAAGATCATGACAGGAGGAGGTATTATCCTAGTCCGTGATTGTTACAAGGATCGGAGAGTGTCATGGGAAGGCCGAGAGTTGAGTGTGAGCTTACTCGTCATGCCACTTTCGGTATACGATATTGTACTCAAAATAGACTGGCTGAGTAAACACCATGCTTCTATAGATTATCACGAAGGTAGAGTAGTATTTTGACCGCCAGGAGAACCAGAGTTCAAAATTGCCAGAGGAGCAGAGGAGCAGAGCAGAGGCACTTTTTGTGGAGCCAGGATGGAAGAAGAGGAGTTGCCACATCCACTTATAGCAGAGTTTCTGGATGTATTTCTAGAAGAGTTGCCTGGTTTGCTGCCAGACAGAGATATTAAATTCTCTATAGACTTGATACCAGGAGCGGAGCCTATTTCGTAATATGTCTATAGAGTCAACAACAACGAGTTAGTAGAACTAAAGAAGCAAGTTGAGGTGTTGCAAGACAAAGGTTTCATTAGATCCAGTTTATCGCCATGGGGAGCACCGGTGTTATTCGTACCGAAGAAGGATGATACGGTACGCATGTGTATTAATTATAGACTTCTGAACAACCTTACTATCAAGAACAAATACCTGCTGCCGAGGATAGATGATCTTTTTGATCAATCGAGCGGAGCGAAGGTGTTTTCAAAGATAGACTTGAGGTCAGGCTATCACCAGGTAAAGGTAAAGAAGGAAGACATACCAAAGACAGCCTTTTAGACCAGATATGGCCAGTTTGAATTCACGATAATGCCGTTTGGTTTAACCAATGCACCAGCAGTATTCATGAACTTGATAAACAAGGTATTCCACCAGTACCTTAACAAGTTCATAGTGGTGTTTATTGATGACATTCTAATATATTTGAAGACCCCCGAAGAGCATGAAGGGCACCTAAAGATGGTCTTAGAGACTCTCAGGAGAGAGAAGTTGTATGAAAAGCTTTTAAAGCGTGAGTTCTTTCTTGACAAGGTTGAATTTCTTGGACATATGGTGACGGGTAACAAAATTTTAGTTAACCCAAAGACGATCGAAGCCGTGGAGTCATGGGCTACCCCCCAGTTCGGTAGCTGAGATCAGGAGCTTTCTCGGACTAGCAGGATACTACAGAAGATTTGTACAAGACTTCTCTAAGATTGCAGAGCCAATGACTAGGCTGACCAAGAAAGATATAGAATTTGTCTGGACAGAAGAATGTCAAGCCATATTTGACGAGCTGAAGAAGAGATTGACGACAGTGCCAGTTTTGATGTTGCCATCAGGGACCGGTGGATTCACTATCTACAGTGATGCTTCAAAAAAAGTTTGGGATACGTTCTTCAACAACATAGGAAAGTAATTATCTATGCTTTAAGATAATTATGCCCTCATGAAAAGAACTACCCTACTCACGATTTGGAGTTAGCAGCAGTTATCTTCGTCCTAAAGCCGTAGAAATACTATCTGTATGGAGAGCGTGTGGAGATCTTCATAGACCACAAGAACTTGAAGTACGTATTTACATAAAAGAAGCTGAACATGAGGCAGAGAGAGTGGTTAGAGTTGATGAAAGACTTCGATATCTCATTGCAGTACCATCCAGGAAAGGCCAACGTAGTCGCCGATGCCTTGAGCAGGTATCCGATGGCTATGTTCTTGACTTCAGATAGACATTTATTAACTGATCTTGAGAGTTTGGGAATTGAAGTACTAGTTCCAGGAGTTGAGATTCAGATATGGAGATTGCAGATACAATCAGAGCTGATGGATAGAATTAGAGCTGTACAGTATGATGATGAGACTCTGAGGAATATCAGGACACAATTTTGGACATGATTGATATATGACTTTACTATTACGGATGATGGATCTTTACGGCATGGCACGAGGATGTGTGTACCAAGTGGAGAGCTGCGCGAAGAGGTTTTGCAGGAGGCATATCGCTCTCAGTACTCGATGCATCCCGGAGCCAATATGATGTATCAAGATTTGAGAGAACAAGTATGGTGGTATGGTATGAAGCACGGAGTAGCACACTTTGTATCCCGATGTTTAGTGTGCCAGCAGGTAAAAGCAGATCGACAGAGGCCAGGAGGATTGCTTCAACCTTTAACTATTCCAGAATGGAAGTGGGAGCACGTGACTATGGACTTCGTTTCAGGACTTTCACGTTCTCCAGGAGAAAAGGATGCGATTTGGGTCATCGTGGATAGGTTGACCAAATCAGCCCACTTCTTACCATTCAAAGTGGGTACATCAACAGAGAAGCTAGCAGAGATATACGTACAGTAAATTATCAGATTATATAGAGTTCCTGTGAGTATTGTCTCAGATTGGGATAGTCGTTCACTTTCTATTTCTGGAGGAGTCTATAGGCTAGCTTGGGCACTCAGCTCAAGTTCAGTACTGCATATCACCCCAGACAGACTGGCAGTCTGAAAGGACTATTCAGACTCTTGCAGATATGTTGCACACTTGCATTTTGGATCTTGGAGGTTCTTGGGAGGATCATCTACACCTAGTAGAGTTTGTTTACAACAACAGCTACTAGGGCAGCATTGAGATGTCACTATTCGAGGATTTATATGGACGAAGGTGTCGTACACCATTATCTTAGGATGATATTGGAGAGAAAGCTTTGTTAGGACTAGAAATGGTCATGGATGCAGCAGAAAAGATAAAACTTATCAGAGACAGACTGCGAGTGGCACAGGACAGACAGCGGCATTGGGCCGATAGCCACCGTAGACCCCTAGAGTTTCAGGTATAGATTTTGTTTTATTGGTTTATGATTGTTTTGTTTTAGATGCGTGTTAAGATTATTTGTTCTAGGTTGGCGATTTAGTGTTCCTATAGATTTCTCCGACATGGGGCAAATTTTTTTTTGGTAGAGGCAGAAAGCTTAGTCCACGATACATCGGGCCCTTCAGTATTCTTGCAAGGGTCGGTACAGTGGCCTATTGACTTGACTTACCGCCTGCTCTAGATGGAGTGCATGACGTGTTTCACGTATCACAGTTGAGATGGTACGTAACAGATCCTAGTCACGTACTAGATCACTAGGAGATCAAGGTTGGACCGACACTCAGCTACCCTGGACAACCTGTTGAGATCTTGGATAGTAGAGAGAAGGTATTGCAAAACCAGACTATTTCCTTAGTTCGTGTTGCATGGAGACATCACTCTCCAGGCGAGTCAACCTGTGAGAGAGAGGACAAAGTGCGCGAGCAGTATCCGTATCTCTTCGAGACTTGAGGTATAATTTATTGTTTGATTGTTTGTTCTTGTGCTAGTTTATTTTAATTTCGAGGACGAAATTCTTTTAAGGAGGGTAGACTTGTTTCTCCCACATTTCAAATTAGGGGTATTTTTGTCTTTTTATAATTAATGTGTAAATAATTTGCATGATAATTAATTATATTTAAATTGCTATAATTTTATTTGATTATTGTACTTTATCGTTGCTTCAATAATTAGAACACTACACTAGCCATTGTCTTCCAACAGATTTTACACCCTTGTCCTAGACGTGCCAGACTATTATTTTGATCCTTGTGTGACTCATAATTATGTCTTGTTGTGCTTTATTTTAGGCACATAATATTCGTCGCAAACGACTATATTTAATTCTATAAATTAAATCTTGTACCCTTGTGCGTTCCAATTGAAGTTGGAGACACAATCTCGACCCATTTTGAGTAACCCAAATTAGGGTAATATTCTATTCTGAGTCTACTTTATTCATGATACTTGTGTCCCACTTAAATTTAGTCCCTTGTACTTCTAATTTATTTTAGAACACCATATTACATTTATTTTAATTTAATTAAACCATAAATCTCATTTTGTGCAATTTCCCAATTGTTGGGCACTTTTGTGCACAAGTGCATCAAGGTGTCCATCCCGTTGGACATGACACATAAATAAACCCTTTTCTTTTTTATGTATATTTTTTCATAATTTTTGGGAGTGTGTAATTTAAACATCAACCCCATTAAAATATGGCCCCAAACCTTGAACCAATGCATCATAGCCATTCATTTAAATTTATTTGAATCCTAGCTATTAAAATATCCATGAGAAGGCCTTTTTTCCAAGGAGTTGACCAAAGTCAAACCCTTCTAGGTCAAACCAATTCATATATAAACTCATTTTTCTTACTTTTCCTTTTATTTTCTATTCCTTAAACCTAGGCATCAGCCGATAACCCCCCATCCTTCCTGTTTACCTTCTTCTTCCCATCTCTTGTTTATATCTTAACCCCGACCGAAAGTGCAACCCGATGTCGGGCATCCCCGACGAACCCGCCTCATCGTTCTCCTCCGTCGAACAGACTTTCTGCCTCCGTGCATCTCGTCCAACCCCCCCAGAACGAATGCCCGACCCGCTGCACCGAACGACGACCGTCCCCCGACTCCTCAGAACCGCCGTGAGCTTCCAACCGCTCGCTTGAACCACCAGCAACCCCGCCAGCATCGCCTGATCGAAGTCGACGCCATCCCGCCTTCATCCTTGCCTCTCATCGACGACCGAAGATCTGCAACAGCACTGCAGACCCCGCTGCACCTCCAGACTCGTCGATAACCCATTGTAGACCCCGATGACAACCGCCTGAACGTCGTCGACGACTCGCCTGCACGACCGGAGACCCGCTGACCTTGCTGAACCCGACCGGAGCAGCCCATCTCGACTGGACGCTGTCATCCCAGACCCCTTCGACTCGACGACGTTGCGACACGCACGTCTCATCCCACGTACCCAGGTTCGAGTCTCCTCCTACGTATATATTTACGTACACGCGTACGTGCTGTTCTTTATTGTATACAAGCGTATTGGTAGTTAATATTGGCATGTGTATTAGTATATGGTTAATACTAATATTGGTATATATATATATATATATATATATATATATATATATATATATATATATATATATATATATACATACATATATATAGTATAATTCTTAATTAAGTATATATATAAATATATACGTATATGTATGGAACATGCATCCCTAGTACATGTTTAATAGATATATGTACATAATAAATTCTATTAAGTATGTATATAAATGTATCTATTATAATTGTAATTAATTAGTATTAATGTTATTGCTAGATAATAATATGTATATATGTCTATGAACTAGATGACCTGAGTGTAACCACGGATACCCCGTAGTTACATTAACCTGTGACCATGTAGCATGTTAGCAGACTGCCATAGGTACACTGACGTACTGGCAAGACCGTATCATTGACTGTCTGTTATGCACATCAACAACAAATATGACACCCATAGCGTAGTCTCTGAGATAACTGTGTTTTGATTGTGTGTATAGTGTAATATCTGATGCAATATTGTATTATATGATATGTCTACAGGACTGTTGGATCACTCAGACGATACTTTGGAACCAGGACATTAGTATTGCCAGCTAAGGACCACAGACGAGTACATTCTCTAACAGTTTTCATTATGTTGATTATCTCTATAATTCTAGTTGTATAACGTACATGACTCTGACACTGTTGTTTACATGAGTTGGCATCATTGAGACCTGTCACGGGGAGTCATGATTTGGAATATATCGTGCTAGCTAGGGAAAATGGGGAAATATTAGTAGCTTATATGATTATACCCAAACTTTACATGCATCATAGCTCACCCATACCTCACATCGATGCAGCCTGACCAATACATGCCTCATAGCCTATTGTGTATGATTAGCCTGACTATTGCTTGCAACATAGCTATCCAGATGGTTAGCCTGACCTTACATGAATCATAGCTAGTCATACATAGCGAGCCTTATCAGTCCCAAGCCGATCACATGATATGATGATGTTTCACACACTTAGTTAGATATTCTTGACATGTATCTCTAGTATATTGATATAGAATTCTCTATGTTCTAGTCATGGTTCTAGCATTCACATATATACCAGTTCATTGTTCTAGCATGCACTTGTATTTCTATTTTATTGCTAGATGTACATTGATGATGATTTATTCCAGTACTTCATTATTCCAGAATTCAAGTTGCCAGTATTTCTTATTGCGAGTATTCATATCTATCTTATATTTTTTTATACTGTGTTATAGTTTTTGTCAATATATGTGGAACTGCTGTTAGTGCTTGTACTTCTTTCCAATCATGACTGGATATTTTTTCCAGAGGATCTTGAGGATTTCTGTACTACACACTATGGACCGGGTATAGATGCAGACTACACACCAGAGATCCTAGAGGAGACTATTCCTTCAGAGGAGATATTAGCTGCAGTTATCTAGGCAATATTTATCTTACGCACTGAGACTTATTTGAGGTTTATTGAGTTTATGTTTAGACTTATTCTTAGTTTATGTTGAGACTTGTGGAGACTTTATGTTGGACAGCTAGACTGTGGTTTATCTTTATTTTGAGACATGGTGTTTAAACTATGTCATTCTTCTTATCTCTTATCGTGCCTTATACTTTTATAGTTGTAGTGATTGAGTTTACTTTATGAGCTATTGTGAGATATATATTGTCCTCCTTATGGAGATTGATATCTTTGATAGATTTTTAGTTATATAGTACTTATTGTGACCTAGACAACATTCTACAGCCGATGTTGTGGCGTAGGCTGGACGTACCCGCGCACTCGTGCCCCTATACCGGGTGCGGGTTATGACACAACATCAGTCAGGTCATAGGTAATTTACTGCAGTAGTAGTATCTAAATTCACTACTTGTGGATCACAGCCATATTCAAGTATTAGCAGTAGCAGGAGGGGTTTTTGGCAGTAACTATGGGAAGTGATTGAGTGTCAGTGGCTTTGTGTGCTGGGTGTATACATATGAATATAGGATATTACTAGAGACTAGTAGGGGGCTATGCACTGATGTAGTATGGCAAGGGCACTGTCGTGCACTTGTTTAATAGAATTTGAAGCTGCAATAGTTGTAGCAGCAGTGATGCACAACAAATACTAGGCAAGTTGGGGACTAACACAGTATAGCTAGAGATGGATACATCAGTAGGGAGAGAGGAATATATACAGGTCTGTAACTAAAAATAACAGTAAATTAGTTAGTTAGTTGTTAACTCTTAGTTGGTGTTAGTGTGTAGATGATAGTAAGTGTTGACAGTTAGTCTTAAGTTGTGTTAGTTGATTGTTAGTTAGTTAATATGACAATTAGTATATTAGGAAGTAGAGTAAGGTTTTGTCTAGGAATTCTTCCCTATTTGAACATCAGTCGTGGTGATGGTTGCATCAACTGCAATACTACAATATTTAACTATTTTGAGGAATGTAACATGGGAGTATCAGTTAGTAATCTATATACCATTTAGGAGTAGATTAGCTTAGTCACATGTTAGTATTAAGTTAGAAGTTTAAGGTTAAGTGGTATATCTCGGTTAGTATTCAGTCATGTGTAGGTGTAGTTTCAGTCAATAACTTAAGTGCCAGTGAGATAAAGCCAGGAATAGACAATTGAACATGTGTTGTATGGTGAAAAGAGTAGCAGCATCAGTAAGAGTACTATGCAGGAAAGTGTGGGGTATATGTATGTTTGTGAGAATGTGGGTGATTAGTATTGATGGCAAGGAAGGTGGGTTATACATTTAGTTATTACTTGGAGTTGGTTATGTTAGATATAGTTAGTAGAGGAGGGTTAAGGTATTAGTTAGCATAGTGTATATCAGTTAGTATATGTAACCTTTTAAGTGAAGTTCGGATTACTATAGTATTAGTATTAGTTAATGTCAGCGGTAAGTATTGTGTTTATATATATATATATATATATATATATATATATATATATATATATATATATATATATATATATATATATATTATTATCAGTTGATAATAGTTAAGATATAAGTAGGGTTTTTGACCTGGGGTTAGGGTTAGGGTTTTTGACCTGGGGTTAGGGTTAGCATTTTTGACCTCGGGTTAGGGTTATGGTTTTTGACCTGGGGTTAGGGTTAGGGTTAGGGTTTTTGACCTCGGGTTAGGGTTAGGGTTTTTTAAAAAGCAGTAGCAAAACCAAACCAACCCTTTAACCTTAAACAAGTTGAGGGAAACATGGAAGACCATCACATTCATCCCAAAGTTAAGATATATAGTTATGGCAGAGATTAATTTATGGTTTGAGTTCACGTTGCTAAAATTTACATAATATTTAATATTAGACAATATATTTATATCTGTTATCAATTATATTCTTTGTTTTCATCTATCTTACCAGATGGCACTAATGACCCGAGCACATGCACGTCGCTTGATAGAGACACATCCTACTGTTAAGGAGGAAGTGATGCCTCATACTGTTAAGAAGGAAGTAAATGTTAAGGAGGAAGAGATACCACCTGCTGTTAAATTGGAAGCGGTTGTTAAGGAGGAAGTTGTGCCTCCTACTGTTGGGTAGGCACCAGCTCAGACGGGGAGTTCCAGTCACCCAGCACCTATAGCGGAGATTAATCATATAGACGCTATATGCGCCAGTATTTGAGGGACTGGTATGTGCCCCAGCGTATTGGATATCCTCGAGATTGATATTGTGATACTTTTATTATGGTTATTGTGTGATTGTGATACTTATATATTATGCATTTTGTGTGACTGTGATACTTATATATTATATATTTTGTGTGACTGTGATACTTATATATTATGCATTTTGTGTGACTGTGATACTTTTATTTTGTGTGTATTGTGTGGCTGTGATATTTTATATACTTTTTGTGTTATTTCGTACGCAAAAAATTTAATGGAGGGTTGCTCCAGGTCTGTCTATAATATTTGTGTGTATTGTGTGATTGTGATACTTTTTATTCATATTAAATGATGTTAATTTACCTGTATTGAGTGTTCCACCAAAGGGGTCGACAAACCCAGAGAATTCAACGGAGGGTTGCTCCGGGTCTATTTTTAATTAAAAATTTATAAATTGCAGGAGATTGGTAATTTTTAACATTTTTTTATTTTTCAATAAAAAATTAGCGACGTTTAGCGACGTTATTATACGTCGCTGAATACGTCGCTAAATACGTCGCTGAATACGTCGCTGCATAGGTTGCTAATTAGCAACGTTTAGCGATGGATGAGCACGTCGCTAATTTAGCGATGTTGCATCGCTAAACGTCGCTAATTTTACGACATATTTAAGTCGATAAAAAAATGTCGGTATAGCGCCGTTTAGCAATATTTTTCCTTTCAGCGACGTGCTCAGTTCTGACTTCTGTAAATCATCGCTAATTACGTCGCTAAATATGATTAACGATATTTTTTTTGTCATTTAGCAATGTTTTTTTATGTCGCTAATTTGACTTTTTCTAGTAGTGAATTATTGGGCTAGTCTCTATAACCAAAATAAATAACCCAAGTCATATTTAATCTATAATACAATCATTCAATAATTTCTATAACAAACTAATATAATTATTTATTTCTAAAATTTAATACCTATGCCAAATTACCAAACTACCCTTAGCTGGAAGTGAGGGTGACAACCAATCTATCTCGAGTACTATGTCATAGCTCGGAAGTGGCATTACGAGTAAGCACGTACTCAACTTCTGGCACCCTAGTATAACTCTCTGATCCTTGCAAACATCACTGACCAGGATAATGCCACACCCAGTCGTGATCTTGCAAGTCCTAGCCAAAGTTTCATCCTCTAAACGACGCTTAAGAGCAAAAGATACAGATACAAAGCTATGGGAAGCACCAGAATCAAATAAAGCATAAGATGGAAAAGAATCGAAAAGAACTGAACCTTAAATCATATTCCCTACTAGCTCGGTCTTCTCGACCTTCAGGATAAATTCTTGCCCCTGCTATGCACCTCTCTATTGTGGTGCTGAGCGAATCTCTGTTGTTGCGTTTGCAATGGAGGTCCCTTCTGCTAATCCGCTGGTACTCCCTAAACTGGAGCTCCACCCTGAGCTGTATGTGTAGAAGATATATGACACTCTCAACTGATGGTCTGATAATCCGCATAATAAATACCTGACCAACCTCTTCCTATATATATCCTATCTGTGCCATATCTTCTTACAAAATAGGCAAACATGAGCTAGCTGGGCTAGCCTCTGCATCTGGTGTGCCTGCTATACTAGTGCTCTGATCAGTGCAGGAAACTACTGTCTCTGCTGCTGGAAATGGGGTCGCTTGGCTGGACCCGTACTGCTGCTGCCACCAAAGATCTCTTGGTCCCTCTTGGGCCTTAAACTTGGGTCTTTCTCGACCTTAAGGGCCTCCTCGGGATAGCTGCGTTTGTCTCATGGTTCAAGGAAATGAGAGCCTTTACCTCCCAGTTCAGGCCCTTTCTGAATTGACTCGCCCGAAATCTCAGGATCCTGTACCATGTAGTTTGTATATCTGCCCAACCTGCCGAACTCTACGATATACTCCTCAACTGATATATTCCCCTGCTGAAGGTTCTGGAACTATCACTCCAAGTCAAGTCTCTCTGTAGGCGGGAAGAACTTCTTCTTGAACAAGTCCTTGAAGCCTTCCCATGTCAGCCCTGGATTAGACATATGCTGCTCATTCCGGAACCAGGTACTAGCGATGTCAAACATTTGCAATCCCGTCGACTTTACCTTTAGATCCTCTGCTAGACGGGATAAGCGCATGATGCACTCGATGTTCTCCAACCAATCATTAGCATATATAATATCCTATGTCCACTTGAAGTCACGGGAACTCAATATCTTGAAGTCTTATATATTGCCCAGCTTGGGCTGTGCATCATGTGGCTGCGGAGGAGCCCCTCTCTTGACTGCCATAATGGCCACCTGGTGGGTATTCTCAATATCCTGTATTATTATATCAAACTATCGGTGCTATACCTCCGCCTGGGTTCTCTAGGCCTCCATCATCTCTTGAAAAGTATAAATAACTGAGTAGAATCAATTGGCACTGGAGGCGGTAGAGGAAGTCCCTCGAAAACAGTTGGGACTATCCTCGGAACTGGAGGTAGAGCACCCCCAAAAGCTATTGAAGACCCCACCTGAACCAGTGAGGCAACCCTTTCAACTGGAGAAGAAGGAGTAGTAGTTACTGCCCTCTCCGTAGCAGGCTGGGAAGTAGCTGAGGAAGCTGCAGCTGCTCCCGAGCGAATGAACCTGATCTTCAGAGGCATCCTTAAGACAGATTAAAACAAAAAAAGTCAATACAACGCAAGATACGATATCATCGAAGAAGGACAGTAACATTCAAATAAATTAATATTCAGAATGATAAAGATAGCAAAATCAATAGATTGAAATTTTTTAGTTCTGATTGAGTATACTCTTATCCTACATCCTAAGTCCTATATCCTATAACAGGCTATAGTAATACTCCAAGTCTGAGTACTACTACATTGACCTGCATGGGCCACCATAAAAATGTGTCATGACCCGCACCCGATGTAAAGGTATGAGTATGTGGGTACGTCCAGTCTACGATGCATCATCGATGGTAGAATGATGTCTAGATAAATAATAGTATCTAAATATCTCACATAATATATATATAATGTACCTGTCAATGATATCTCAACTCCAATGGAGGAGCAATATGATAATATGAAAATCAATACCCAATTACCATAAACTAGAGAAAGATATGGCACGATATAAAATAGACGAATATAGTAACAAGTCACAATACAAAGTCTCAAATATATATACAACACATCAAATATCTAAGATATGGTCACATTCAATATAATAAGAAAATAGCTAAATCTTCTCGATAGCTGGCACTATGTCATCATGCTCTAAAGGTGCGATCTCAGATGGCTCGCCATCCTGTGGTCTGCAGTATGTGGGACACAACTCCTCTAACCAATCATCTGAAAAATATATATCCAGTTAGTATTAGAGCAAAGTACAAAACTCTGAAAGTAGATCCAAATACATGATAGAGAATATATGACAAGCAATAGAAAAGAATACAAGATATACTAGAAAGTGGAAATACAGATAAAGCATACAAATAAATACAATAGGTACTGGAAAGGTAAATACAGGAAATATAAAATAAACTGTAAGTAAGAGAAACTAGAATACAGTCTATGTGATTTAGAGCACAAGTTCGATATGTGATCGGCTTGGGTTGTACATGATTATTCTAAGGTAATTCGATTATACGTGAAGTATATAATCGACATACACATGATTACGCTATGAGATTGATCACATAACCAACTTCTACTCTCCCGCCCCAACTAATACTCATGGATCCAATTACGAAATGTTATGCACATGATTATAATATAAGCACACTAGCACATGAGATAGTGAGGGCACATAAAGTACATGAAAAATAATACTTGATGCACACGATAAAATACATGTGTAAAGAGTACCTGCTGAATACGGTAATGGAATAACATCTCCTGACATGATCTATATAGTACCAGTCCGTGTAATGATGTACCAGAATCAGGTATATCAGTTTTAGAATAAGTGATATATATACTATCATGAATAAAAACTAACAAAGAGATGTACTCGCATATGGTTATGAGAAAATAGTATATCTCGGTATCCTAGCTGGTGTCACACAGACCTATATAAGAAATATCATGTCACTTTGGTGTAATATATGAGAAATGAGTTAAGAATGCACTAATATAATTTTCTAGGCCATTTTTAGATTATGTTAGTCAAACTAGGTCAATACCTTAATTTTGGGTTCATACCTAGGTTCTAGGTTGATTACAAAGGTAGACTAGTGAATACTAGGTGATGCTAGGTCTTGGTTGGGTTTCTAAGTTATTTTCTTAAAAGTATTAGCTAACTAGCTAATATTAATAAATATCTATATATATATAAGTTATCTAGTATACCTTGGTAAGGATTATTCTAACCAAGTCTAATAACTAAATACCTTACTTGCCTTGCTATATATATATATATATATATATATATATATATATATATATATATATATATATATATATATATATATATAATACATATATAATATAGATACTTACACTCATAACTTTATCTCTACCTTTACCCATGATACCTGGTAGAAGTCTTGATACTCAACCCCCATCTCAAATCCTGACGCTAAAATACTAGCCTAAATACCTAAACTTAGAAATCTTACTGACACCCCTACCATAGTCTAATGGACATCCACCAAAACTTGAGCTGCCCCTACTGCTGAGTTTCTAGCCACAAAGACCTGGCACATTGCTATGTACTCAATTGCTCAAGTAATAAAGTTGCTACAAATGCAAGTAGAGCAACACAACACTCACAGTTGTTGCAACTACTGCTGATGCTACTAAACTGCTACCCAACCAATTTGCCACTGATACTTGCCCCTAACCGAACTAGGTACCATCCTGATACTCACTGAGTATCAGTCGTCAGTTAATATTTCCCCCTTATACTCTCTTGTACCTAAGTTTAAATACACACACACACACACACACACACACACACACACACACACACACACACATACACACATACACACACACACACTAATAACATAGTACACAGGCCCTGCAAGCCACTATAACTCCCTCATTGCCATCAGTACTACTACTGTTTACTATCTTAATATTTATATCAAACTCGAGTCCCCTCTTCACTGATACAGTTGCTATGTGCTTGATGTTACTACTGCTAGTTCCAGTTGCATCAATTGACCTTTAATGACACAATGCAATAGTGACTGCTGCTACTTCTTTGAGCTTCTCTCACTTCCCTGCATACCCAGGTGCCTGCACTAAGTCAACACCCAACTGCTAATACAATCACTTGATCACTCCCCCCCCCCCACACTGACTCACATACACTGAACACAACACCATCGTACACTCCTCACACTCCATAGTTACTACATAACCATCAACACACACAATTATATATATACATACAAGTCCACACACAACTATATATATATATATATATATATATATATATATATATATATATATATATATAACAGATATGAATAATACTTATCTATATGTATTACAGGATACACATATACCAAGTTCATTAATTTAAACACTTGGTGATCCCTCAAGTGATACTCTAGGATACGCTTTCAAACCACTTGCCAAAATCCTCAATCCACCATAAATACCAAATATACATCTTAATATCATCACAATACAACTAAAGTAAGTTGTTACAATAAGAATTGAAGAGTAAAACACCAACATACACAAAACCCTCAAAATATGCCTCTGTATCATAGCGTATCACAAAACTTCATGATACGGCCTACTCGTGTCCAATTATGGACATATATCTAGCCCTACACTACCAATCAAAGTCTAATTAGATCTAGTTTGCCTAATCATAAATACTTGGTGCACCAATCTCAAAATTTTTCTAAATTAGGGATAAATCTCCATGTAGAAGTCACAATAAGGGTCAAATGAACCTAGTTCTTGTTTCTACGGGTAGTCCTAAGCCATGAAAAGGTTTCTAATGGTCAAATGCATAAATTATAGTCTAATTAAAGTCAGAAATTTAGAATTATACCTGTTAGGAGATGGATTCTCAATGTATGCTCAAATGGACACAACTAGGACACAAGATCATTGCCAAATTCTCCTTCTCCAAGTTCTTATTGCAATTCAATTTCTAATGCTCCTTGGATGATAAAATTGAAAGAAAAATAAAAGTATATTGAGGGAATTTGGTGGAGGAATAAATAAATTGGGAAAGAACACAATTGGGGATCTAGAATGAATAAATTAATGAGAGGAGAGAGAGAGAGAGAGAGAGAGAGAGAGAGAGAAACCCCCTCCTATAGTGGCTGGCCCCTTGCTCCTCTCCCAAAAAACTATGCAAAGTCTAAAATGCCCCCACTAGTTGTCATGTTGGTCTTTAATTAGGAAGGGGTAAATTAGGAAGCTTTTATTCTAATGAATGATTAATTCTAATCCCTTAACTAATGCAGAGTGTTGAGTCTATGGGCCTATCCCAATGATTAGGTTCAAGTGTCATGACAAGTCTAATTAGGTCCACTGGGGCCAAGTCCAATAAATAGGCTAGCTACTAACCTATAATAAATAAATAGCACAACACATAATAAATAATTAGTAGCACAATATATAAATATTTAATCACTAATTATAAAATATGCTAAATGATAAAAATATTCTCATCTAAAAATATGGTAGTGACATGATCCAAGGGTCACAACAAAAGGAGGGATAAGGTTAGGTTTGGTTGCACTACTCAAAGAGACGACTGATATTGGTCTTGGAATTTTGATCCATGGTTCAAGAGGAAAAAAAAGTAAGGAAAATAAATCCTTGGCCACATGCACACGTAGGGGAAAAAGTAGGGGAAATAAATCCGAAAGGGTCAAAAACCAAATTTGGAATAAATGGTCAGATAAAGGCTCTAAAATCTAGGGCTACTAGAGGATGGGAGAAAATATTCTAGTCACTCCTCTTAGGTTAGGGGTTAGGCCAGGAGAAGGTCAAACTAGATTGATAACTAAAGAAGCTAAATAATAAATCATTTTACCCTAATTAATTAAGGCTCTATTTGATAAATAATTCATGAGGTTTTTTAAGGGTTTTTTTAAGTAAGGGTTACACACGCACACAATTTTAGGTTGGTCCACTAAGTCTCAACCACACCCAAACCTAGAAAAATAGTCTATCATATCACTACATCATAATACCACAAATAATAATATAATATACGATTTATTCAAAATGTGGGGTTTACAGTATAAGAGTTTAAGCTATGACCAAGAGAATCTTTGATAAATATAGACTATGATATAGGACCATAAGGCTACTCTAGAGGAGAGTGAATAGAGTACAGCAGAATAATCTATCCAATTAAAAATTAAGCAAAGTGAAGGCAACTACCAACTAACAGTGTATATACAAGACATTAATGTAAAGTAGTAAGAGTAAAAGAGTAAATATAAACACCATGATATATACTGGTTTTCCTCTAAGAGAACTAGTCCAGTCCCGAGAACTCTTGCTCGGAGTTGTATCAACTATAATCATCAATAGTGAATCACAAGCTTTGATCCAAAGGCTTGTCACTTTTTTACACCAAGAGATTTGATCCGAAGTCTCGCAACTTCACACACCACAAGTTTTGATCTGAAGGCCCGTAACTTCACACAGAAGAGGGTTGACGAACCAAGCTTTTTATAACTCTGTAGAATTCTAAATCGAGACCGCACTTGGCAGTTAGAAGGCTAGGGAGTTAATCTTGGTGATAAAAAAGTTTAGGCTCTGAGGGTTTACTCACTATAGAATAGAAAGATTGAGAATGGTTGAGTGAGTAGGAATAAGAATTCTAATACTATTTATAGGGTATAAGCTAACATAATTCGGCCAGAATTTAGATGGAATTTAATTCAAATTTTTAACCATTGGGCCAAGAAATCAGGAGCTTATTGAACTGGTTGATTTTATACCAAAAGGGTAACCGAGTTTGGTCCGAGTTCAGCATAAGTTCGGCCCAAGTTTGGTCTCCTAGTAGGGTAGACTTTGTAAATGAATGTGGCCTAATTTGGTGGATATGTTCTTTGGTTTATTTGAGTAGACTAGGTATCTGGTTTATAGGTTCTTAGTTTTGCTAGTGCGACTCAGCTTAAATCAATCCTAGACTCAAATAAATATCAAATTATATATGAAAACCAAGAGAATTGATGATGCCAAACTTCTGAAATATTTGCTGACTTGAAGATATTTTTTTCCTTGACGACAGTTGTCCAAAGATAACCAGATCTGAGAATCTGCATACCTTTCAGGGACTTCGCCCCCGAATCCCCATGAGGGGCGCTGCCCCCTCGACCCCTATCCGCTGACCGGACAGCGGAACCCCTGGGTGCGAGGTTCCAGATAAGTCGTAGACGGTTGAACAAAATCTTCTGGTATAACATCATCTTTGGCTCATCGTCATATAGCATATGTCCATTGCTTATCTTGCTTATTATTTTCTGTAAGTATATGTTAGACGAACAAAGAAATATATAGAAGCAAATATTATATATCTGTACAATGCTGAGTTTAAGTAGAAGATACTATAGTGATTGATCGATTACTATAATACTAAACTTAATCGATTAGCCATATTTAAAAACTCAATATAAACATTGGTCCAATAATCTCTCCCTTTTTTATTATGGCAAATCAATTAATTTTAAGACATATATAATTGATGTTTATATCAAAACAATAAACATAAATTACTATAAGTTTACTACTTAAACATATACTTACATACTTAAACTTACTTCTCCCCTGTTGACATGATCAAAAAGAAGCTCCCTCGTAATAGGATATATTGATACAAATATTTATTGAAGCTTCTACATGTGCACAAGCTCCCCTATACTATAACGTTGATGAATATACACATATTTAACATATTTCTCCTCCTTTGTCAAAATATATTGTTTATGGCTCTCCCGTAAATGAAGTGTATATTATGAAGACAAGATTAGTAGTATAAAGTATATAATATGATCATGTGATAAATTAGGAGTAAGTAGCTAGAATATCACCATATATAGAATAACCACATACATATATGTCATGCCCCAGTCCCAAAATATGTAGGACTAGGACACGTAAGCATGCCGACCGCATGTATATGGCAACTCCAATATATGGAAACCATAACACATACGTACGCTGTATTATGAACAATAATCCATAAGTGGTACAAATCTATCACAAGTCATAGGGTATAACTAAATCTCATCCACCGAAAATCAAATAAAAATTAAATAACTATTATCTATGAAACTAGATCTCAATATAAAGTATCTAAAGATGATAGTTGGATGGAAACAAATCCACTACCAACTCGAATATATAAGTGCAACACAACAAACATAATATAAGAATACCAGCTAACAATCACGGGGCTCGAAGAGAAAGCCTCCTCAAAATATAAGTAACCAGTCTGGATTTGTGCTCCTATAAATACTCATGAACAGCTACACCTAGAAAGGGACCAGGTCCTCAGAGGGACATAACAAGATACATAATAACATGCTGATGAAGTACTAAAAAATAAACATCCAATGGGGTTGCCTAACCATCTAAGTGAATGCGGTTTGAGAACAACTTTCCAACATGTGGGTTATCTGGCTAAAAATGGGATTGGCATGGTTCTCTTGGAGATCCAGGGGCCTAAAAAGTATGTCGTCTTTTGAACGTCAGAGGTCGCCTGATAATATATAATATATAGTGGTCATCACCACCTGTCGCTCTGGCGGAGCGTCCGGACGAATAAGGAAAAAGTATAAAGGAGCCCAAATGCCTTACTTGTTGTTCTTCCCACCCTATGCTCTAAGCTTGTCACATCCATGACACGATAATAGCTCTAATAACTGCCAAGTCTACTAGCATACAAAGTTTCTAACAGCAATTATCCCTAACGCATGTCCCACATGTACCGATAATCAGTCAATACGTCAGTCCGTGATCTATATGAGACTCACAAATCGTGTAAAAATATATCATAGTCAAATAAAATCTAATGATGCTTTATGATAATGGGGCGGTCTCATAAACAAATTTCCTTAGATGCGTATTTTATATAATAGTTAAAATATATGAACTAAAGACAGAAAATAAAGATGCATGAAACATATGGAATATACATAACAGTACAATGGCAAGGTATACTTGCCTGACAAGAAAGCTATAAAGTCCCAATAACCTGCTCCGAAAGTCGTACAGATAAATCCAATATCCTATGTACATATAATATAACAAAATATAATACAATATCAGTCATTACACTAGCACATATACAACCATAAAGACACTGGGCTCAGAGGGTACACTAGGGGTGGTACTAGTCAACTAACATGGTCAAATGTACGTCTAATTATGTGGGTGTCACATCTTTAAATATTGTGCACAATCAGACAGTCAAACTAACACATCTATTGCCAGTACGTCAATGCACGCAAGGCAGTCAATTCACAAGTTTTTAGGGTCAACATAGTCAAGGTAAACACGAAATAGTCCACAGTGTCCTAGGGTCGTACAGTCTAAATTTATATAGTCCTAATTATTATTTAGCATAGTATTTAATTACTTATAATTTATGTACATACCATATATTTTTATATTTCTAGATATAACAACCAATAATTATATACATACCAATTGAATTCATATACTAAATATATATATAAATATATATATAAATATATATATATATATACCAATGAATAATATACATGTACGCGTACATATACGTACTCGAGTTTGGGTTCACCAACTCAGGGCCTGATGTCAACTAACAATCAATAAGCAATACTAATATCCTACTGGCATACACACAAGCACACATAAAAGAAGAAGATGGACAGATTCATACCTCGGGCTACGCACACAGGCACGACGATGACGATGATGAGGAAGAGAAGAGTAGGGAGGATGGTTAAAACATCGATGATGGGATAATGATGGTGAAGAGGTGTTAATAAGATATTGATGGTGATGTATTTATATTGATGGTGGTGGTATTGATATGATTATGATAATGATTGTGGCTGTTGACCGGAGTCCAGCCAAGGGGAGAGAAGGTTCCGCCAGGGGAGGAGAGGTCCGAAAATGGGAAGGAGGAGGACAGGAAAGAGATGGAAAAGGGGGCTCAGCAGGGAGGAGGAGTGGTTCAGGGAGGTCGTACTGGTGGTGGTGGAGCTGCGGGTGGAGTAGGATGTCAGGGAAGGTGGTCGACGAGATGGCAATGATGGTGTTGGTGTTGGTTCGTACAGCAGTGGTGATGGCTGGGGAAGGTCCGACGAGATGGGGAGGAGAGGAACGTGGAGATGGTGATGGTGGTTCAGTTGCTCGGTCGGAGGGAGGCAGGTGATGGCGGTGTCGGGGGGAGGCAGGTGATGGCGGTGGGAAGTGGGGAAGAGGCTGTGGCGAGTGGCGATATAGGGGATGATGAAGGTGGCGGAGAGTTGGGGCTCTGCTGCTCCGTCGGGGAGTGGTGGTATCGACGGGAACGGTGCAGTCAGGTTCAGCTGGGTCGAGATGGCCGGAGGGGATGGCCACTGTCGTGGGTGGAGGACTCGGCGGAGGACGTCTGTTCAGCGGGGATGTCAGTGTTTAGGCGAGAGAGGTTGGCTGCGCTCGAGGATCAGGCTCGCCTGCGGTTGGGGAGCTACTCCGGCGGGTGGTCACGGCTAGGGGGGAAGATAAATAGTAAAGGGGTCAGCTAGACTATGGTTAGGTTTTGGAAAAAAAATTAGAAAAGGGAAATAGGTTATATAATGTATGGAAAATAGGGTTAGCTTGAGGTTGACCAAGAAAATTTTGACTTTGGTCAACATCCTCTTGGGTTGGGCCTTGGGCTTTCATGAGGATGTTTGGAGGGCCAGGATTTGCATTATTTAAAATGCAATGATAGATTTAAATTGGGGCGACGTTTGGGCGTTGCATACTACAAAAAATTATAAAAAAATTCATGTTAAAGGAAAAGATGGGCTTCTTCATGTATTGTCTAATGGTGTGGACACCTTAATACATTTATGCATAAAAGCGCCCAACAATTAGAAAATTATACAAAGATGGAAATTGGGTTTTAATTAATTAAATTGAATGTGCAAGGTGTTCTTGAATTAATTGAAAGTAAATGGAGATAAAATTAGATGAGACACAAGAGTCATGGACATAAATGGCTCAGAGTAGAATATTATTATAATTTGGGTTACACGAAATGGGTCAAGATTGTGTCTCCAATTTTGATTAGAACGCACAAGGATACAAAGTTGGAATTATTATAGAACTAAATATAAACGTCTGCGACGAATATTGTGCGACTAAAATGTAGCACAAGTGTCACGCCCCAGTCCCAAAAATACGTAAGACTTAGGACACGTAAGCATGCCAGCCGCATGGATATGGCAACTCCAATATATGGAAACCAAATCCATACGTACACTGTAATATGAATATAAAATCCACAAGTGGTATAAAATATAATACAAGTCACAGGGTATAATCTAAATCTCATCCACCAAAATCCTATAGAAATAAAATAACCAATGTCTATGAAACTAGATCTCAACAAGAAGTATCTAAAGATGATAGTTGGATGGAAACAAATCCACTACCAACTCGAATGGGAAAAGTAAATACAATATCAGTACAACTCACTCAAACAATAAGTACCAGCTACCAATCATGGCTCGAAGAGAAGACATCCACGAAGCATCTATTCCTTCCAAATCTGTGCTCCTGCAAATACTCAAGAACAGGTACACCTGGCAGCGGACCAGGTCCTCAGAGGGACATAACAAGTATACTTAAACACATGCCAATAAAGTACTGAAAATAAACATCCATTAGGGTCGCCTAACCATCTATGTGAATGCAGTTAAGAACACATTTTCCCACAAGTGAGCTATCTGGCTGAAAACTGGGATTTGGCATGGTTCTCTTTTGAAGAGCCAGGGGCCTAAAAGGCACGTCGTCTTTTGAACGCCGGTGGCCCACCTGATAGTACATAATATATAGGGGTCATCATCACCCGTATCTCTAGCGGAGAATCCGGGCTTCACAGAAAAAGTATAAAGGAGCTCAAATGCGGTACTTGTTGTTCTCCCCACCCCATGCTCTAAGCATGTCACATCCATGACACGATTTGGTCCATAGCCTATTCTTAGTACCCTAGCCCAATCCTGCAACCAAACAAGGACAAGGATGGGACCACCGTACTACAATAAGCTATGTCCCTGGACCTCTAATAACTGCCAAGTCTACTAGCATGCAATATTTCTAACAGCAGTTATTCCTAACGCACGGCCCATACGTACAGGAGGCCAGACCTGTCACGCAGTCCGTGATCTATATGAGACTCACACTCGTGTAACCACTGTGTCACGGCCAATAAACCTAATGGTGCTACATGATAATGGGGTAGTCTCATGAACAAGGTCAATGCAAATACATAAATAAAAACATATTGCGACGTCAACGTCGCGCGCATTTTATATAACAGTTAAAATATATGAACTAAAGAAAGAAAATAAAGATGCATGCAACATATGGAATATAAATAACAGTACAATGGCAAGGTATACTTGCCTGACAAGGAAGCTGCAATGTACCAATAACCTGCTCCAGAAATCGCACAGAACAATCCAATATCCTATGTACATATAAATATAATATAATAGAATTATTAGTCATTACACTAGCACATACTCAACCATATTTACACTGGAATCAGGGGGTATACTAGGGGTAACACTAGTCATCTAACACGGTCAATTACGCATTGAATTACGCGGGTATCACATCTTCAAGTACTGTACGAAATCAGTCAGTCAACTGACAGGTGTCTATGCCAGTACGTTAGTGTACGCAAGGCAGACAAATTCATAATTTCTTAGGGTCAACATGGTCAAGGTAAGTATGGGATAGTCCACGATATCCTAGGGTCATACAGTCTGAATATTTAGTCATAATTATCAATTAGCATTTACTTACATATATATTCATATAACTATATAATAATATAACCATTAATTTATTTTAATTTATTTAATTCTGGAATAATTACTCTAAAATCCTATTTTAATCTTATTATTCTGATTTTTATGTTAATTCCTAAATTTTGTCCAAAGAAACTGAATTTTATCAACTCGAGACTCATGGCACACAAATCGAGGCGATCTGTTGACCAAAAAGTCAACCGATACAAACTCGACTTTCATGCATGATTTCTTGTAGATTTCAGCATCAAAAACATACTGGAATTTACGGCTCATTTGAATTCAAATTCGTTTGGGAATTATGGCACATACAAATTTTGTATTGTGCACCGATGGTTAAATTCTAACCTAAAAGTTCTACAGAATTAACTGTATATAAATACTTCGAAATAAATTCTGAGAAAAATATATGTTGATGATCTCGACATCAGCTTTCCGAAACTTTAAACGGTTCATGATTCTGATTCCTGGTTCTCCCGAAATCGCGAAAATATTAAAACACGTCTATTTTCGGACATGCTGTGCTCTACGAATTTTCTAGAATTTAATACTAATAATTTAGAAAAACAATTTATATTATCAGAAATCTAACCTCATTATAGTTCTAACAAAAAAAACTGCAGCATGTTTGGAGTCCGGAGCTAGGAGATATCATCTTTTTAATTCGTCATAACTAGTAGAAAATGAGGCTGAATTTATGACGAATTTTGACTATTTTTTGGACGAAAAATGGAGGAATTTGGGAAAGAAAAATATGAAGGATGAGGTATTTATAATGGTGGACACTACTTAATTAAATACGAATAGGATTGGTTAATTTGGATACGATTATGATGAATTTAAATAAGGATAGGATATGCATGAAGTTGATTTCCTAGTAGGTTCAGGATTTGAATTAATTTAAAATAGAGTTTGAATTTATCTCAATAATTTATAATCTTAAATATAATTAAAGATAATACAAATAATTTATAAAATCTTATTAATATCTATTAACACTAAATTAGTATCTATCTAATATTAAGACTATATATATCCAAATAAATCCTAAATAATTTTAAAATCTAAATAAATTTCTTAAAATTCTAAATAAATTACAAAAAATTATATTTAAATATTTTAAACTAAAATAAATATTTGGTAGAAACGACATGCAAGTATGGTCGTATAGTAAATCATAGAAGTCCTAGAAATTTATATTTTCTAAGTTTTAATTACCAAAAATTTTAGAAAAATCTCCAAAAATCTAAAATAACCTAAAATAATTCTAAATGAATATTTATATAAGTAAATATATCAAGAACTTTATTTTCTAAATAACTAAGAGCATATTCTAAATAAATTCAACATATATAATAAATATAATAATATAAAATATACATAAAATACCTATTTTGGGTGAGGGAGTTTACAATCTACTCAACTTAAAATAATTTCGTCCTCGAAATTAAAATAAGACATAATTTGTTAAATCTTTCACATTCGTACATAAGGTATGTCAATCGCAATCTCTTCCAAAAATTTAAATAACAAAATTTAATTGAATCTATCGCGATTACTTCAAAATTAATATAACCACTGTTTAAATCAAAATTCAACCTGTCGTAATCTCTTCTCGATTTTTAAATAATCAACATCCAAATCTGACTCAAGTCTATATGACATCCCACATCAAAATTTATATCATAATTTCCAACTATCATAATCTCCTCTAGACTTTGAACAATAAACAATTCTAATCAAATCTTATTCCTATTCTTAACTTAAGAATTTTGTACTATTCAAATATTTAAACTCAATTTACATCCTCAATATTTCAAATAGGTGACCCAACAATTAAAATTAAACTTTTAATTCAAATAATCAAATTGTAAAATTTAAATCTAATTAACCAATTGTTCAAGTCTAAAATTCTATATTTATCCTCAAAATTTAAATCGATGATTCATCCTTCAATATTCAAAATTTAAATCATGTGCTAAAAGTATAAATATTGGGTCCTCAATATCAAGATTTTTAAAATTCATTAAATCCTCATTATCTTAATCCCTCTTTTAAAATTCTCCATATTTAAAAGGACTTAATCTCTCAATCTAATCCTACTTGATCACAATCTAAAAGAATTCTCCTCAAGTTTAATACTGCAATTTTTACCCAACTTAGAATTTACCCATCTATCACATAAGGCTCTTACACTTAAGAAAAATATTCCTCAATTTATTTTCTCATGTCATTCAATTCTCAAAACTTTAACACCAACTATATCATATGTGATATACCCTTAATCAATTATGAAAGATAGTCACCAAATAATGTGATTGGCCTATGGGGTATATCTTGTACTATCCGTGTATCACTTATATCCAAGCACGAGATTTCGTCTTTCCGAAACAAGGAAAGACGGAAAGCAACGGAAAAGAGTTCAAGGAGGGGTAATAGAATGGAAGTATGGGAATCAAAGCGTTTAAAGAATTCAAATGGGAATTGTCAAGACAGTTGTGGATTGAAATCTTAATTTGATAATTTCCTATTCGCATGCTCACATCGGTGCAGTTATGTACTTGATATGATATGCTTTGTCGTATCTAGAGGGTAAGTATATTCGTCTACTAATCACTACATATCTCAATCCACGTAAAGTAGTTATGCGAAGGGCGAACCAAGCGCACTAAGGTTAGCTAGACCCTAATATACTGATTCTGAAATGCATTATTGTGGGCGCCCACTAATACATATGTAGTGAACAAGCTTGATAAAGAATAAGCTTGCAAAAACTAGGCTATAATAGCAGCATAAATCAAGGTAGTACAGCAAATATGAATACGCTAGATTATGATGAAAGAAGGTTCATAATAATTCAAGTTCACAAAAACAAAAGCAAAATAAGCAATAATAATGAAAGACTACACAATTTCTACAGTTGTCATATTAATTCCTTGTCTAAGTCGATAGTCGACAAAGTAGGGGTGTGAGCCTCTAAGTTCTATAGTCTGAATAAACACTATCATCTTATGTTAGCATACAATTAATGTCATTCAGTTACACATCATCAATGGATCACAAGGGCTATATAATACTAGGTGGTGAGGTATACTACCCAACTTATAAAAATTAAACTAATACGGTGACAGTCTTAAGAGGGTCCTACACAATAATCTTGCACATGTAAATAAAATAGAAACTCTTTATTAGGGTATATGAGAAAAAATCTTGGTATTGATTAGGGTATCCTTTTTATGTAGGTAATGGTCATCCTAAGTCTTAATCATAGTGCTCATAGAACATGTGTCAATAGTAAGGATAGAAGAGTTACTGGCCGTTTAAGGGGAAAGGGAATATAACTCGTATTGAGGTGTGGTACAAGTTACGCAATTTAAAACTAAGGGATAAGCACCAGGTCTCAATCTACAAGAATAACTTAACTATCAAGTTCTAACTACCAAGCATAAAAAAATTTCACATTCAAGGCTACAACTATAATTCTAGCAAACTATGAGCCCTTAACAAAGAATAAATTTACTTGGCCTACTATCCGAAGTGTCAGATGGCACGAGTTGAAAGATGAAGAAAAGAAACATAATTAGCCGTCACAAAATAGCGAGCGCTATGGTCGCAGGGAAACAATATATAAAAATAAAGATAGAGGGCTCTAGATAGCATCATGGTTCTCTAAGGGGAGTGGGGTATTGGTTGCTATGTTCAGGATATGATCAAGGGAGAAGTGTTGATTACATTCCTCTAGGCTTCCTAGAGTGCTGTCTACTAATAACAAGACAATGATATAAGTTTATAGTTCCAATATCATCTAACTATGAAGGTTAGGTTCAGTCCAAACATTAAGTTTTTGTTTTCTATGGGTTCCTCAATGCTAGGGGCAACCATTATGGTAAACTTCTAACTAACTCTAGTAATGTCTATACTACTCTTAAGTCTTCATAATATATCATGGGTAATGGTAAACCAATTCTAAAGGTAAGGAATTCTAGGGTTTACTAGATATTCTAAACTTAGTGGTGTGTCTATATTCTCGTTGTATTCTTAATAGGTGTGCTACTCTAATTATTATCTAACAACAGAAACTTCTATATTCTAGGAGAAGGCAATACTTAAAGATCTATTAGGGAAGCACAAGAATCAAGCAGGATGCATTTGTTCAAAATAGAACAGAGAGGAGGAAGATGAATCATAGTCAATTATGGATGAGATCCTATTTTCTAGTCCTAGGTACAGGCTTGTTCGGTACAATAACGTAACCGAGGCAATATGCTCTTGACCTGCATGGGCCACCACAAAAACATGTCACGCCCCAGTCCCAAAAATACGTAGGACTTAGGACACGTAAGCATGCCAGCCGCATGGATATGGCAACTCTAATATATGGAAACCAAATCCATACGTACGCTGTAATATGAATATAAAATCCACAAGTGGTATAAAATATAATACAAGTCACAGGGTATAATCTAAATCTCATCCACCAAAATCATATAGAAATAAAATAACCAATGTCTATGAAACTAGATCTCAACAAGAAGTATCTAAAGATGATAGTTGGATGGAAACAAATCCACTACCAACTCGAATGGGAAAAGTAAATACAATATCAGTACAACTCACTCAAACAATAAGTACCAGCTACCAATCACGGCTCGAAGAGAAGACATCCACGAAGCATCTATTCCTTCCAAATCTGTGCTCCTGCAAATACTCAAGAACAGGTACACCTGGCAGCGGACCAGGTCCTCAGAGGGACATAACAAGTATACTTAAACACATGCCAATAAAGTACTAAAGATAAACATCCATTGGGGTCGCCTAACCATCTATGTGAATGCAGTTAAGAACACCTTTCCCCACAAGTGAGCTATCTGGCTGAAAACTGGGATTTGGCATGGTTCTCTTTTGAAGAGCCAAGGGCCTAAAAGGCACGTCGTCTTTTGAACGCCGGTGGCCCGCCTGATAGTACATAATATATAGGGGTCATCATCACCTGTATCTCCAGCGGAGAATCCGGGCTTCACAGAAAAAGTGTAAAGGAGCTCAAATGCGGTACTTGTTGTTCTCCCCACCCCATGCTCTAAGCATGTCACATCCATGACCAAATTTGGTCCATAGCCTATTCTTAGTACCCTAGCCCAATCCTGCAACCAAACAAGGACAAGGATGGGACCACCGTACTACAATAAGCTATGTCTCTGGACCTCTAATAACTGCCAAGTCTACTAGCATGCAATGTTTCTAACAGCAGTTATTCCTAACGCACGGCCCATACGTACAGGAGGCCAGATCTGTCACGCAGTCCGTGATCTATATGAGACTCACACTCGTGTAACCACTGTGTCACGGCCAATGAACCTAATGGTGCTACATGATAATGGGGTAGTCTCATGAACAAGGTCAATGCAAATACATAAATAAAAACATATTGCGACGTCAACGTCGTGCGCATTTTATATAACAGTTAAAATATATGAAGTAAAGAAAGAAAATAAAGATGCATGCAATATATGGAATATAAATAATAATATAATGGCAAGGTATACTTGCCTGACAAGGAAGCTGCAATGTACCAATAACCTGCTCCAGAAATCGCACAGAACAATCCAATATCCTATGTACACATAAATATAATATAATAGAATTATTAGTCATTACACTAGCACATACTCAACCACATTTATACTGGAATCAGGGGGTATACTAGGGGTAACACTAGTCATCTAACACGGTCAATTACGCATTGAATTACGCGGGTGTCGCGTCTTCAAGTACTGTACGAAATCAGTCAGTCAACTGACAGGTGTCTATGCCAGTACGTTAGTGTACGCAAGGCAGACAAATTCATAATTTCTTAGGGTCAACATGGTCAAGGTAAGTATGGGATAGTCCACAATGTCCTAGGGTCATACAGTCTGAATATTTAGTCATAATTATCAATTAGCATTTACTTACATATATATTCATATAACTATATAATAATATAACCATTAATTTATTTTAATTTATTTAATTCTGGAATAATTACTCTAAAATTCTATTTTAATCTTATTATTCTGATTTTTATGTTAATTCCTAAATTTTGTCCAAAGAAACTAAATTTTATCAACTCGAGACTCATGGCACGCAAATCGAGGCGATCTGTTGACCAAAAAGTCAACCGATACAAACTTGACTTTCATGCATGATTTCTTGTAGATTTCAGCATCAAAAACATACTAAAATTTATGGCTCATTTGAATTCAAATTTGTTTGGGAATTATGGCACATACAAATTTTGTATTGTGCACCGATGGTTAAATTCTAACCTAAAAGTTCTACAGAATTAACAGTATGTAAATACTTCGAAATAAATTCTAGGAAAAATATATGTCGATGATCTCGACATCAACTTTCCGAAACTTTAAACGGTTCATGATTCTGATTCCTGGTTCTCCCGAAATCGCAAAAATATCGAAACACATCTATTTTTGGACATGCTGTGCTCTACGAATTTTCCAGAATTTAATACTAATAATTTAGAAAAACAATTTATATTATCAGAAATCTAACCTCATTATCGTTCTAACAAAAAAACTGCAGCGTGTTTGGAGTCCGGAGCTAGGAGATATCGTCTTTTTAATTCGTCATAACTAGTAGAAAATGAGGCTGAATTTATGACGAATTTTGACTATTTTTTGGACGAAAAAGAGAGAAATTTGGGAAAGAAAAATATGAAGGATGAGGTATTTATAATGGTGGACACTACTTAATTAAATACGAATAGGATTGGTTAATTTGGATAGGATTATGATGAATTTAAATAAGGATAGGATATGCATGAAGTTGATTTCCTAGTAGGTTCAGGATTTGAATTAATTTAAAATAGAGTTTGAATTTATCTCAATAATTTATAATCTTAAATATAATTAAAGATAATACAAATAATTTATAAAATCTTATTAATATCTATTAACACTAAATTAGTATCTATCTAATATTAAGACTATATATATCCAAATAAATCCTAAATAATTTTAAAATCTAAATAAATTTCTTAAAATTCTAAATAAATTACAAAAAAAAATATTTAAATATTTTAAACTAAAATAAATATTTGGTAGGAACGACATGCAAGTATGGTCATATAGTAAATCATAGAAGTCCTAGAAATTTATATTTTCTAAGTTTTAATTACCAAAAATTTTAGAAAAATCTCCAAAAATCTAAAATAACCTAAAATAATTCTAAATGAATATTTATATAAGTAAATATATCAAGAACTTTATTTTCTAAATAACTAAGAGCATATTCTAAATAAATTCAACATATATAATAAATATAATAATATAAAATATACACAAAATACCTATTTTGGGTGAGGGAGTTTACAACAAGAGAGCATAATTATAAGTTACACAAAGCTCAGAATAGAAGGCAGGCATGTCTAGGGCAAGAGTATAAAATTTGTAGGTAGGCAATGACTAGTGTAGTGCTCCAATAATCGAAGCAACGATAAGGTGCGCTACGTGATATAAATATTGCATAATTAAATAAAATACAGTGTCCTGTTTCCAATTGGATACAAACTAGCCCTAATTTCACTGTCTAAGCCAAGTAGGCCTAATTTGGGTGAGAGAGTTTACAATCTACCCAACTTAAAATAATTTCGTCCTCGAAATTAAACTAGGGTAGGGTTTCTCTATCTAATCTCACTTGATCACCATCTAAAAAATTCTCCTCAAGTTTAACAATGCAGTTTCTACCCAACTTAGAATTTACCTATCTTCACATAAGGCTATACATTTACGAAAACTTATTCCTCAAATTATTTAATCATGTTATTCAATCCTCAAAGTTTTAACACCAAAGGTATCACCTATGATATGCTCTTAATTACGAAAAATAAATATCAAGTAACGTAATTTGGCCTATGGGGTATATCTAGTACTATCTGTATATCAAACTTATACTAAGCACAAAATTTTGTCTTTCTGAATTAAGGGAAGACAAAAAACAATAATAAAGAGTTCAAGTGGGAGGTAATAGAATACAAGTATGGGGATCAAGGCATTTTTAAAGAATTCAAAAGGAATTATCAAGGCAGTTGTAGATTAAAATCCTATTTGGTAAATTCTTATTCGCATGCTTGTATCAGTACAGTCATGTACTTGATATGATATGCTATGACATATCTAGAGGGCAAGTACATTCGTCTACTAGTCAACTATATATCTCAATCCATGTAAAGTAGTATTATGAAGGGCGAACCAAGCACACTAAGGTTAGCTAGACCTTAATACACTGATTCTATAATGTATTACTGTATGCATCTAATAATACATATGTTGTGAACAAGCTTGATAAAAGAATAAGCTTGCCAAACTAGGCTATAACAGTGGCATAAGTCAAAGTAGTACATAAAAGATAAATACGCTGGATCATGATGAAAGAAGGTACATAATAATTCAAGTTCATAGAAAAATAAGACTCTACAGTCTCTATAGTTGTCATACAAACTCCTTGTCTAAGTCACTAGTCGACCAAATAGGGGTATGGCCTCTCAGTTCTACAGTCTGGATAAACACTATCTTCTTATGCTAGCATACAGTTAATGTCATTCAGTTATACTTCATCAATGGATCACAAGGACTATGTGATACTATATTGTGAGACATACTACCCAACTTAAAATAATAAACTAATACTGTGACAGTCTTAAGGGAAATCTACAAAATAACCTTGTTCTTATAAATAAAGTATGAACTACTATTAGGGTATATGCGAAAAAGATCTTGGTACCTATTAGGGCATCCTATTGCATTATATCAGTAGTGGTCACCTTAAGTTTTAATCATAGTGCTCATAGAGCAAGTGTCAATAGTAAGAATGGAAGAGCTACTGGTTCTTAAGTGAAAAGAGGATATAACCTATATTAAGAGAGTATATGTTATGTGATTTAACTCTAAGAATAATCAGATCACAATCTAAAGGAACAACTCAAATCATCAAGCTCTAACTACCAAGCACCTAATTTCAAGTTCAAGATTACAATTATAACCTTAGCACTATATATCCTTAACATGGAATAAGACCACTTGGCCTTCAATCATCAGAGTTATGTGGCACGAGTTGAAAGATGAAGAAAAGAAATTTAGTTGTCTCACTAATAGCGAGCACTAAGGTTGCAGAGAACAAGATATAAAATTAAAAATAGGAAGACTCTAGATAAGATCATGGTTTCTACGGGAAAGGTGGTGAGCTAATCTCTGTGTTCGAGGTATGATCAAGGAGAATGTCATATTCGTTGCTCTGGGCTTCCTAAGGTACCGTTTGCTAATATCATGACAATGATATATATTTATAGTTCTCTAATACTATCTCACTATGAAAATTAGGTTCAGCCCTAATACCCAATCTTGGATTTTTATTGGTTCCTTAATACTAGGGTCAAATATTATGGTCAAATCTCTAACTAGCTCTAGTAGTGTTTATACTACTCTCAAGTCAATCATAAACATATCAAGGGATAATGGTAAATTATTCTATAGGTAAGGGACGCTAGGGTTCATTAGACATTCTAACCTTAGTGATGTATCAATACTCTAATTGTATTTTTAATATAAATATTATCCTAATTATCATCTAACAACAAGGATTCATATATTCTAGGAGAAGGCTGTACTCAAGGAACTATTAGGGAAGCACATGAATCAAGCAGGATACAATTATTCAAATGGAATGGATTGAAAGGAAAGTGAATCATAGCCAATTGTGGATGATATTCTATACTATAATCCTAGGTATAGGCTTGCTCGATACAGTAATGTAACCGTGACAATATACTCTCGACCTGCATAGGCTACAACAAAAATATGTCATGCCCCAGTCCCAAAATACGTAGGACTAGGACACGTAAGCATGCCAGCCGCATGTATATAGCAACTCTAATATATGGAAACCACAACACATGCGTACGCTGTATTATGAACAATAATCCATAAGTGGTATAAATCTATCATAAGTCATACGGTATAACTAAATCTCATCCACCAAAAATTAAATAGAAATTAAATAACCATTATCTATGAAACTAGATCTCAATATAAAGTATCTAAAGATGATAATTGGATGAAAACAAATCTACTACCAACTCGAATGTATAAGTGCAACACAACAAACACAATATAAGAATACCAGCTAACAATTACGGGGCTCGAAGAGAAAGTCTTCTCGAAATATAAGTAACCAGTCTGGATCTGCGCTCCTGCGAATACTTATGAACAGCTAGGGACCAGGTCCTCAGAGGGATATACTAAGATACATAATAACATACCGATGAAGTACTGAAAAGTAAACATCCAATGGGGTCGCCTAACCATCTAAGTGAATACAATTTGAGAACAACTTTCCAACATGTGGGCTATCTGGCTAAAAATGGGATTGGTATGGTTCTCTTGGAGATCCAGGGGCCTATAAAGTATGTCATCTTTTGAACGCCAAAGGCCGCCTGATAATATATAATATATAGTGGTCATCACCACCTGTCGCTCCGGTGGAGCGTCCGGGCAAACAAGGAAAAAATACAAAGGAGCCCAAACGCCTTACTTGTTGTTCTCCCTATACCATGCCCTAAGCATGTCACATCTATGACACGATAATACCTCTAATAACTGCCAAGTCTACTAGCGTACAAAGTTTCTAACAGCAGTTATCCCTAACGCACGTCCCACACGTACCGATGATCAGTCAATACGTCAGTCCGTGATCTATATGAGACTCACAACTCTTATAAAAATGTGTCACAGTCAAATAAAACCTAATGATGCTTTATGATAATGGGGAGGCCTCATAAATAAGATCAATGCATATACATAATAAAAACAAATCACAACGACATCGTCATTGCACCCAAATTTCCTTGGATGAGCATTTTATATAACAGTTAAAATATATAAACTAAAGACAGAAAATAAAGATGCATGCAGCATATGGAATATACATAACAGTACAATGATAAGGTATACTTGCCTGGCAAGAAAGCTACAAAGTCCCAATAACCTGCTCTGGAAGTCACGCTGATAAATTTAATATCCTATGTACATATAATATAACAAAATATGATACAATATCAGCCATTACACTAGCACATACACAACCATAAAGACACTGGGCTCAGAGGGTACACTAGGGGTGGTACTGGTCAACTAACATGGTCAACTGTGCGTCTAATTACGGGGGTGTCGCATCTTCAAATATTGCGCATAATCAGATAGTCAAACTAATTACCAGTACATCAATGTACGCAAGGCAGTCAATTCACAAGTTTTTAGGGTCAACATGGTCAAGGTAAACACAGAATTGTCCTCAGTGTCTTAGGGTCGTACAGTCTAAATATATATAGTCCTAATTATTATTTAGCATAGTATTTAATTACTTACAATTTATGTACATACTATATATTTATATATTTCTATATATAACAACCAATAATTATATACATACCAATTGAATACATATACTAAATATATATATATATAAATATATATATACCAATAAATAATATACGCGTACGCGTACATATATGTACACGAGTTTAGGTTCACCAACTTAGGGCCTGATGTCAACTAACAGTCAATAAACAATACTAATATCCTACTGGCATACACACAAGCACACATAAAAGAAGAAGATGGACAGATTCGTACCTTTGGGTACGCGTACAGGCACGACGATAACGATAATGACGACGATGAGGAGGAGAAGAGTAGGAAGGATGGTGATAACATGGATGATGGAATGATGATGGTGAAGAGGTGTTAATGAGTTGTTGATGGTGATGTGTTTATATTGATGGTGGTGGTGTTGATATGATAATGATGATGATAATGATGATGATGATGATTGCGGCTGCTGACCAGAGTCCGGCCATGGAGAGAGAAGGTCCGGCCAAGGAAGGAGAGGTCCAGCAATAGAAAGGAGAAGGAAAGGGAAGAGGTGGAAGAGGGGGCTCAACAGGAAGGAGGAGTGGTTCAGGGAGGTCATGCTGGTGGTGGTGGAGCTGCGGGTGGAGTAGGATGTCAGGGAAGGTGGTCGACGAGATAGAAATGGTGGTGGTTGTGTTGGTTCGTGCAGCGGTGGCTGGGATGGTGATGGAGAGGATGCTGGTGGCGGTGGTGATTGCTGAGGATGGTCCGGCAAGATGGGAAGGAGAGGAACATGGAGGTGGTGATGGTGGTTCAGTTACTCGATCGTGGGAAGGCCGGTGATGGCGGTGGGTAGTGGGGAAGAGGCTGTGGCGAGTGGCGATACAAGGGATGATGAAGGTGGCGACGAGTCGGGGCACTGCTACTCCGACGGGGAGTGGTGGTATCGATAGGAACGGTGCAGTCGGGTTCAACGAGGTCGAGATGGCCGAGGGGATGGCCGCTGTCGTGGGTGGAGGACTCGACGAAGGACGACTGTTCAGTGGGGATGTCAGTGTTTAGGCGAGAGAGGTTGGCTGCGCTCGGGGATCAGGCTCACCGGCGGTTGGGGAGCTGCTCCGGCGGGTGGTTACGTCTAGGGGGGAAAAATGAATAGTAAAGGGGGTCGGCTGGACTATGGTTAGGTTTTGGAAAAAAAAATAGAAAAGGGAAAGAGGTTATATAATGTATGAAAAATAGGGTTGGCTTGAGGTTGACCTAGAAAATTTTGACTTTGGTCAACATCCTCTTAGGTTGGGCCTTGGGCTAACATGAGGATGTTTGGAGGGCCAGGATTCTCATTATTTAAAATGCAAGGATAGATTTAAATGGGGGCGATGTTTGTGCGTTGCATACTACCAAAAATTATAGAAAAATTCATGTGAAGAGGAAAGATGGATTTCTTCATGTATTATCCAATGGTGTGGACACCTTAATACATTTATACATAAAATAGCCCAATAATTGGAAAATTGCACAAAGATAGAAATTGGGTTTTAATTAATTAAATTAAATGCGCAAGGTGTTCTTGAATTAAATGAAAGTACATAGAGATAAAATTAGGTAGGACACAAGAGTCATCGACATAGAGGGCTCAGAGTAGAATATTATTATAATTTGGGTTACACGAAATGGGTCAAGATTGTATCTCCAATTTTGATTAAAACGCACAAGGATGCAAATTTAGAATTATTATAGAATTAAATATTAACAACTGCGACGAATGTTGTGCGACTAAAATGTAGCACAACAGAGCATAATTATAAGTTACACAAAGCTCAGAATAGAAGGCAGGCATGTCTAGGGCAAGGGTATAAAATTTGTAGGTAGGCAATGACTAGTATAGTGCTCCAATTATCGAAGCAACGGTAAGGTGCGCTACGTGATATAAATATTGCATAATTAAATAAAATGCCGTGTTCTATTTCCAATTGGATACAAACTATCCCTAATTTCACTATCTAAGCCAAGTAGGCCTAATTTTGGTTGAGGGGGTTTACAATATCATAACCATATACTTATCAATTAAAAACTAGATACCAATTGTAGGAAACTAGATGCAGTACATTAATACAGAAATATTGGGTAACAATAATACAAGAGAAGCATAAATAAATATGTACATTTAGTCATATGCAAGAGATAATTAAATAACTTCTCTCTAATATCATTGTAATTAGTCAAAGTCTAAACTCAAACTAAGTGACATAGTTATAAAATAATTAGATATACTCCGTAGTGCTTACTAAAATTTATATTATCACAGTCTATACTTAAAGTTGTCAACTTTAAATCAAAAGTAGGACTTAGATTCACTGATATTATGAAAATAATTATAAATAGACCTTAACAAATCATTATTTAATAAAGTGTTGATCATCTTGGGTTAGATGTAGGGGCTGAATCCCAGCTAGCGGTGGTCCAAAGATACTTAAGTAGGTATTTACACCTTTTTGACAAAAGGGCCATTTCGGTTTATAACCAAAAGTAATCTTAACTTTAAAGAACTTAGATTTAATAGGTATATATATGCTAATTTTAACGTCATACAATATTAAAATCTAGAATCCTAATTCTTGACGAATAAAGTTTACTAAAAGATATAAAGCATACATAGACAATTGTGTCATACTAATAGAAAGTAAATAATTCTATAGTGTGAACTAATCACTAAGGCAAATCAACTAGTCATGCTGAATATAAATAATTATAAGAAAATTAACTAAGCATGCCAGTATCACATCTTTTATTAATTTAAATAAATACCAACTGAAAGATATTAATAAGATATATACTAGATTATTTAATTATAGCAATTTAAGAAAAATCAAATAGCATGTTACCAAAGTGGCTCAAGTGGCCATACTTATGTTGGTACAATTTCTTGGTAGATGACCTTTGTAGCTTTGCAATCACCAACATTCTCCTTGGTGCTAAATTCTGACATAAAGTATTCCACCTACATTATTAGAAAGAGACTTTTGTATCCAAGTAGTTTTGGATCCATAATGGTTAGCTTTAGGAACTCACTTATACATATTCATATCAACCAAATTTTTAGCCTTGTATTGATGTAAAATGTGTCCTTTTAAACCACAATAATGACATATAGCATAGGTATTTGTGTTGGATATAGAATGATGAGTATGTGAAGTGGTATAACGTGTCTTGTATGGATATTTATAATAAATGCATGATTATGTAAAGTATATTGTGTTCTACATGCTTGATAGTGTGAAGGATTTGGTTTGCTTGATGGTGTCTTATTGTGAGTGCTCTTTTGTTTAGCCACGTGTCTTGTATTAGACTGAGTAGTAGGTTATACGACCTACTTTTTCAATCTAATCTCTAACATTTTAGAGGTGGCATATAAATTATCACATTTAGCAGTAAGAGCATTAATTCTAAGTAAGACATTAGAGTACTTCTTCTTCTTCTTCTCCTATTTTAAGTCCTCCTTAAGTTTAGCATTTTCTTGATTACTTTCATCAAAGCAGTCAAGTGCTTCTTGTAAGCTAAGCTTAAGTTTGGAGATATAAATAAAATCATCAAAAGAGGAATAGTCTCTAGCTTCATTTAGTAGACAAGTAAGCTTTTTTTATTCTCTAGCTGATAAGATTTAATATCTTTTTTAGCTTTCTTATACTTATCCATAAGTTTCTTGTGATCTTCAAATAAATCATTAAAAGCATCAGATAATTTATTATAAGAAAACTCTTTAAGTAAAGGATTATCTTTTACCTCGTTAGTGAATGCCGTTAAGCTAACATTTGCAGTATGTCGAGGGCTTTCTTCTTCTGAATCGCTAGCTTCACTTTCACACCAGATGCTTGTATTTGCATATTTGTGAGATAAAGATTCTTCTTTGTTTGATGTTCATATCGATTCTTTCTTTTTGCTTTGGAGCAATCTTTCATCATGTGACCTGGCCCTTTACAGTTGTAGCAAATTAATTTTTCTTCAAGATCTTTCTTCTTTTGGTTTGATTTCACAAACTTCAAGAATTATTTGACGAAGTTCCTAGAAATTTGGCCCAGATCCTTATTTTCTGTATCATCGTCGGTTTCTTCATCTTCAGAGGCATCGTCAGAGGATCTTTTATAATATGCCTTTAGTGTGATGGCCTTCTCTTTGGAGTTGACTCTTCAAATTCTTCGAGGTCTAGCTTGTGAGTCATCAGCTTTTCCATTAGTGTTTCGAACATCATCGTGGTAAATCATTCCCTTCTATAATTGCAGTAGCCTTGGGATTCCAATTCTTGGTGAGTTCCCTAAGTACTTTGCTAATATTTTCATGATTATTGTACTCCTTGCCAAGAGATGGTAGCGGGTTGACGATGTCAAGGAATCTCGTAAATATTTGAGTGATTGTCTCATCTTGCTTCATCTTTAATGCTTTATACTCTTGTGTTAGACGACTTATTTTTGATTTCTTTACTTGGAAGATTTCTTTATGAGTGACCTCAAGAAGTTTTTATACTTTGTACGATATTTCACAAGTAGAGACCTTGTTAAATTCAATTCTGTCTACAACACAAAATAGAGCGTTAATAGCTTTAGCATCAAGACTAGCTTATTTCTTTTCGATGTCTATATATTTATCATGAGGTTTCTCCACAAGGTTGCTATCTATAACTATTCTAGGTAGATTCTTGTATCCATCCATTACAACAGACCAAAGATCAAAATCAAGTGATTTTAAATAGAAAATCATACGTGTCTTTCAGTACGTGTAGTTAGTACCATCAAATAGGGGTGGCCTATTTGTGGACTGGCCTTCACTATTGTTAGTGTGGATAGATCTAACAGTTGCCATAAGTCTCTTAGGATATTAAGCCAAATATCAAGAGAACTAGCTCTGATACAAATTGTAGGAAAAATTGGTATGAGCAATAGTTCCTATATTAATAGTACCTGCTCTGATACCAATTGTAGAACCGTAAGACAACTCTAGAGGGGGATGAATAGTGTAGCAGAATAATTTACCCAATTAAAAATTAAGCATAGTGAAGACAGCTACAAACTAACAGTATATATGTAAGACAGTAATATAAAGCAGTAAGAGTAAGAGAGAGAAAACACAAATACCGTGATGTATACTAGTTTTTTTCTAAGAGGACTAGTCAAGTCCCGAGAACTCTTACTCGAAGTTGTATCAACTATAATCACCAATAGTGAATCCTAATCTTTGATCCGAAGGCTTGCCACTTCTTTATACCATAAGTTTTGATCCGAAGGCTCGTAACTTCATATAGAAGAGGGTTGATGAACCAAGCTCTTCATAACTCTGTAGACTTCTAGACTGAGACCACACTTGGCACTTAAAAGGCTATGGAGTTGATCTTGGAGATAAGAAAGTTTAGGCTCTGAGGGTTTACTCACTATAGGATAAAAAGATTGAGAATGGTTGAGTGAGTAGGAATGATAATTCTAATCCTATTTATAGGGTATAGGCAAACAGAGTTCGGTCTCATAGTATGGTAGACTTTATAAATAATTGTGGCCTAATTTGGTGGATAGGTTCTTTGGTTTATTTGGGTGGACTAGGTATCTGGTTTATGGGTTCTTTGTTTTGTCAGTGCGACTTAGCTTACATCAATCCTAAACTCTAATAAATATTAAATTATATATAAAAACTAAGAGAACTGATGATGCCAAACTTTTGAAACATCTGCTGACTTGAGGACATTTTTTCCTTGACGGCAGTTGTCTAAAGATAACCAGATCTGGGAATCTGAATACCTTTCAGGGGCTTCGCCCTCGAACTCCCATGAGGGGCGCTGTCCCCTCGACCCTCTTTTGTTGACCGGGCAGCGGAACCCCCGAGTGCGAGTCTCCAAATAAGTCGTAGGTGGTTGGACAAAATCTTCTGGTATAACGCCATCTTTGGCTCATCGTCATATAGCATATGTCCATTGCTTATCTTGCTTATATTTTCTGTAAGTACATGTTAGACGAATAAGAAAATATACAAACTCAAATATTACATATCTGGATAATGCTGAGTTTAATTAGAAGATACTATAGTGATTGATCGATTACCATAATGCTAAACTTAATCGATTAGCCATATTCAAAAACTCAACATAAATATTGGGCCAACATATGGGTTATCAGTTATAATTTAATGAGTGGGTAAGGTCTTAGATTGAGGTTATATAGTATAATTAGATAAATTATGTGATATTTTATTTAGAAGAGTGGCTTTTAAATCTATATTAGCTATGCTTGACTACTAGGTTTTGCCAGAAACAGTGTAAAAAGTTGGATTAGAGATCTACTGGATTATACCATCTGAAGAAAGGGATAAGGGATCCTAAGGGATATTCATTGCAATATGGTTGAGATAGAAGTAATATTATTTTGTAGGTACAAACTCATATCTTTATCAAACCTAGTTTAAGGACATCATGGATATATACCATAATGGCCAAACAAATTATAAAGATGTGGCTAACCTTGAGGATCTAGTAACCTTTAGATTAAAAATAAACTTCATGTGATAAGAATTTATAGACAAGGAGCAATAATTTGAGGAATATAAAAGGTACGGGTTAGTACTGTTTAGTTATGATATAGAAAGTAGGGATTCAAACAGTAAGTGTATAAATCTTGTGGTTTAGATTTCAAAATTTGAGAGTGATTGCAAGAATCGAACTGAAGGATATATTATGTCCATAATAGAATAATGATGTAGTGACTCACTTGGGTGCAAATAAAGAAATGGAACAATACCCTTATGATATTGGGGATTGATCACATGTAAGGTTTTGGGTGACTAGACTATAAGGACAATATGACTTGAGTGCGTAATATAAATTGATAACATTGTTTGTGATTGTGACTTTTGGGTAATTAGAGGGGTATGATCTTCAAGTCAAGATTTGAAATACTTGACAGATGAATTGGCAAAGATAATTGTAAGTGGGTGGTATCAAAGAATTTGTTGCAAGAATGCACTAAATAATATTAAGATGGATAAGGTCAGTTAAGGATTACATAAAAGCCTAGACTAATATACCATGTGTGATGAGGAGAAGTTCTAGCAAAAATTTATAGTGCATAGTTGGACTTGATAAATTGATACTAGAATTATGCAATTGAAAGTATTATATCCAAGTAGAGGAATGAGATGGCACCCATCACCAACTATAATTGAAGGTCTAATCATTGCACTTAGGATTTAAGGGATAAGCATGGGTAAGAAAAAGTAATTAAGTCTTGATGATTATAGACCTCCTCAAGAACTAGAACACGAAGGTAGGCAAAAGGGGTGACTTACAATTTGTTGAATAAGTAAGTAAATGGTTTGGAAAAAAATTAGGTCTTGATTGCTTCATCGAATCTAAGCTATAGCTTAATAAAGATGAGATCCCAGAGGAGATATAGATCGCAGACATTTGGGCATTGAAGAATTCGAAAGACAAATTAGGAATATTCCTTCTTAATCTTAATATATCGAAGTGAGCTAGAAGGACTTAGTTGTCACCCTCACTTTTTCAACTATGGGTAGTTTGGTAATTTGGTATGGGTATTTTTATTTTTAGGAATATTAATTAAATATTTTACATGTTGTAAATATTATTTATTGTATTATTTATTTATTATTAGATGACTTGTGTTAGTGGACTTAACTAGTTTAGATTAGATCCATGGACCAACATTTAATTCTAGTTAGAATTGAGCCCAATAGTAAGCCCATTAATTAGGAGGATGAATTAATTAGTAAAACTAAATAGACTAGAACCTTTCCTCCTTAATTAATTCCTTTATGATAAGTCCTAAGGGGTATTATGGATATTTCATAATAACTTGGAGGAGGGGGTAGAGACCGGATACCTATTGGAGTAGGGAGAGACTCTCTTTCCTCATTTTTTATTCCAAATATAGATCTAGAATTTTCTCTCTTCTAAATTTCTTCATTCCTACACCAATTCCTACTCAAATTTATTTCCAATTCCATCCATATTCTTTATTGGAGACTATTAGAACATGGATCTACAAGGAGAAAGCAAGGATCTACAAGAAGAAAGCAAGAATCTACAAGGAGGAGCAATGATCTACAAATTCAAGGCTCTTGACACTTAATTTAGGGATTTTATTGTGAATCCATCTTCCAATAGGTATAATTTAGTTTTATCTATCTTATTAAACTCTAAATCTATAATTTAATTATTCGAAATCCTTCCATGTACTAAGGCTACCTATAGGAATTAGAATTAGGTTCATAGGAGACCTATAAAAAAAGTTATGTGGTATTTTGTGTTAATTTTAGAAGAATTCTGAGATTGACACATCTTATATTTGTCAATAGGTCAATTAGGCCAAATTAATATGTGTTTGATTATGTGTGACTACTATCATGTCCATAATTGTATACGTGTAGGCCATATCCTGACAATTTAAAAATATGGGTTAATTTGGGGGTTTTCTTCCGATATAGGGGTTTGAGCATGTCATATTTTGACACAGCCACGTAGACGAGTAGCTAACACTTTGTGTTGCTTCTAATTATGATTTTACACTTGCTCGTATCCTTCGAGATACGTTTGGTATTGTGGTAGAGCCATATCGCAAGCGTATCATAGATTGAGTGTGATACGGGTATGGTGCACTCCACGTATTTATTTTTTTGCATTTTAATTTAATATAACTTGGTTATAGCTATTAGAATATTATAATTATAATTGTTGCATGATATATATGTATATGCATATTTATGTGTATGTTCTATATTTTATTTTGATGTGTTGGTGGTCATGGGAGAATAGGAGAGTGTATGTACATCACTAGTGTGGATATGTGGTGGCATATATATATATATATATATATATATATATATATATATATATATATATGTAGTTATGTGAGTGAGTGTATGTGTGTATTAGATGTGTGCATGTGAGCTAGAGGGGGGAATTATAGGCCAATAAGTAGCAGCGAGCAGGCCGAAAAAGCAAAAACGCAAGCAGCAGGAAAAATGGGAAGCAACAGGAAAAGTGGAAAGCAGCAGCAAAAGCAGTGAACAGAAGCAGAGGCAGAAGCAGCAGTGGGAAGTAGCAGCAAAAGCAATGAACAGAAGCAGCAGCAGCAGAAAGCAGCAGCAGAAGTAGCGAGCAGAAAGCAGCAGCAGCAGTAGTGAGCAGAAGCAACAACAGAAGCAGTGAGCAGAAGCAAGCAGCAGCTGCAGTAAACTGCAGCAACAACGATAAGCAGCAGTAGCAAGTGGTTATATATAAGTTAAGATAAGCTAGTAATAAGCTAAGTTAGTTTATTTTGATAAGTTAGTAAGTTATAGTTATAGTTATATATATATATATATATATATATATATATATATATATATATATATAAAAGCATTAGTTAGCATTGGTTAGTATTATTCCTAGTTTACCTTGAGTTACACCAAGGTAATGAGAGTTGAGGTATCTTGGGTACATGTATTAAATATCATAATACATGTTAGTATATAGTTAGGTGTATGGGTAGTTAGTTATATGTTAGATATTGGATTACCTTGTGATACCAAGGTAATATCAAGGTATTGCTTTATACTCAAGGTATTGATTTTGTATATCAAGATGGGTATGTAGGTGGTGTGATACCATATTTGGTTCAAATACAAGGTATCCACTTAGCATTAGTTTAGCTAGGAGTACTATATATTTTGTCTTGTATATATATATATATATATATTATAGTATTTTCATATCTAATAACTTGCGTATCTTATGATACGATATTTTTTTATCCTAGTATCCTAACATAGCTAGTATTGCCTAGTTATATAGTGTATGGACACAATATCCTTAAGATTGACTCATACAACATAGAAATAGCTAGTTTGACCATGTTTGACCTAGAGTTGACCTATTTTGACCATTTTGACTTAGAAATGATTTTATGATCTAGAATTGAACTAGTTTAATTTATTTTTATTCCAAACCTTGTATTGATGCAATATACCATATATAGGTTTGTGTGACACCATCTTAGGCATCGAGAGACACACCTTTCTCAGGACCTCAGGTGAGTATATTTCTCTGTTTATTTTTATTTTATAATAGTTTATATATATCATGTTCTAGAACTATATACTAGTACTACATGAATCCTGTCAGAAGATGTTATCCCTTACCATATTCAACGGATACTCCTTTATATATATTTTATCGTGTATATCAAGTATTAATTATTGTGTACTTCGTATTCACATACTACTCGTGTTCAGTGTACTTATATTCATGTACACATACTTCTCGTATTCAGTGTGCCCATATTCGTGTTCGTAACGTATCATGATTGGATCCATTGGTATTAATCAGGGATGGGGGAATAGAAGTTGATTATGTGATCAAGCTCCAGTGTATTCGTGTACATGTTAATTATATATTACTCTTATAATCGAGTTACCATATTGTATTCGTGTTCAACCTAAACCGATCATATAATAAACTTGTATTCCATGGCACATTAGCTAGATTTTAATTATTTCTATTATATTATAGATATTCTATTGTATGTCCTTCTTTCCAGTATATTACATGTTCACTCTAGTTTATTTTTTTATGTTGTTTAGTTATCTTGTATTCTTTTCTATTATCTATTTTATATGCCCGATTATGTATTTGAAACTGCTTTCAGATGTATGTATTCGCTCCAATCCTGACTGAATATATTTTTTAGATGATTGGCTTTTAGATCAGTGTCACATATACTATGGACCGCAGGAGGGCATACTATTAGAGGATACACATGTCGACTAGGAGGACTTAGTACCAGAGCCCGAGAAGATTTAGATTATTTTGTTAGACAGTTATTGAGGCTTTGGCATATATATATATATATATATATATATATATATATATATATATATATATATATATATATATATATATATATATATATAATTTTAGTCTTGTGGTTGTATTATGATTCTTTTATTTTGTTATTCCACTCGTGCTCTATCTTTCTTAGTTTGTATTATGATTGAGTATAGTTTACATTTATGAGATACCATATTTGTAAATCCTCTCACCCAAAATTGAGCCTACTTGACTTAGATAGTGAAATTAGGGCTAGTTGAATCCAATTAGAAATAGAACACGATATTTTATTTAATTATATAATATACATATCACATAGTGTACCTTATCGTTGTTTCGATAATTGGAGCACTACACTAGCCATTTTCTTTCTACAAATTTTATATCCTTGCCCTAGACGTGCCAACCATTTATTCTGACCTTTGTGTAACTTATAATTATGCTCTCTTGTGCTACATTTTAGTTGCACAATAAACGTCATAGACATTATTTCTTAATTCTAAATAATTCTAACTTTGTATCCTTGTGCACTCCAATCGAAATTGGAGACACAATCTAGACCCATTTTGTGCAACCCAATTTAGGATAATATTCTGTTCTGAGTCTTCTTCATTTATGATACTTCTGTCCTACTTAATTTTAGCCCTATGTACTTCTAATTTATTTTAGAACACCTATTATATTAATTTTTAATTAAATTAAATCAAAACCCAACTTTGTGCAATTTTCTAATTTTGAGCATTTTTATACAAAAGTGCATTAAGGTGTCCATCCCGTTAGACATGACACGTAAATAAACCTATTTCTCCTTCATGTGAATTTTTCCATAATTTTTGTTAATGTGTGATTCAACATCAACCTCCTTAACCCATAGCCCTCCATTATTTTAAAATTTGCAATCCTAGCCATCCATTTTGAATATGGGGAATCATAGCCTTGGGAATACCTACATGAGAACCCTTTTTCCAAATTTTGACCAAGTCAAACTATTCCTAGGTCAACCAACCCCCTTACATGTGTATATAAATATTCCTTTTCTCCTTTTCTTTTTTTCCTATTCCTAAACAAACTCAGCCGACCCTATTCATCTTATCCCTCACATCACCTTCTTTACGACCCTCCACCGGAGTTGCCAAGTTCGACCACCCCTTCCTGTTCATCTCCTTCCTCCCTACCTCGCCAAGCCGACCGACCTCCTTATTTTCCTCGAACCCGCCTGAGCACGGAGCTCCGCCTGCATCTCCTCCACTGAGACACAGCAGCTCCTCAACCTCGACCCGCTGCTGAACCCTTGCAGAGACGAGCAACTTCTCCACGATGCCCAGTTAGAGCAAATCTCGACCTGTTTCTGCCTTCCATCATGCTAAAACCGAGCAGCGGCCACCCGACTGCATCGAGCAGCCCGAGCCACTACACTCCACCTCGACCACCAGCTTGACTCCTTCGCCGCCTGAACCCGACTTTACAGCCACCCAGACTCGACGTTCTCCTCCTTTCTCACCTGAACGACGCCCTGTACCACAACCCTCTTCACCACACGACCTCCTCCTCTTCCTCCGGTCATCTTTCTCCGCCAGCACGACCACGACTATACCTCGTTGTTCTCCTCCTCTTCGATATCCTGAGCACAACCATCTCCACCACCTCTCCTTTCCTCGCTGTTCTCTTCCACCTGTCCCCCTCTTGCCTGAGCTCTACTCTGGCAGCCTACATAGTCACTATCATCTTCATCATAATCATCATCATCATCATCATAACCATCATCATCGTCGCCATAATCGTAATCATCCCTCATCATCACCATCATCATCGTCGTCGTAGTCGTAACCATCATCGTCGTAGTCGTAACCATCATCATCATCAACATCATCGTCATCATCGTCGACACCATCATCATCGTCATCATCGTCAACTCCGTGCATGCCCGCCAAGGTTCGTACATGTCCCCCTACTTCATAATTTTATATACTTATGTGTATATGTATTCAAATTAGTATATGTATGTATTTGGTATAGTATATACATATTAGTATATATATATTAGTATATATATCTAGTATATGATTAATATATATATAGTATAAATTCTATTTAGTGTATATATATATATATCTATTGTATTTGTATTTAATTGGTATATATATATATAAATTATAAGTAATTAATGTTATATGCTAGATAATAATATATATAATTATAAATGTACTAGGTGACCCGAGCGTAATTACGGATATCCCGTATTTACCATTGACCTGTGACCATGTGATTTGTTAGACTGCCATTATGTACACTGACGTGCTGACGAGCCCGTATTATTTTGACCGTCTGTCTTGCACAACAATTACAGATGCGATACCCGTGTAATTAGACACACACTTGACCCTAGTTGACCAGTGTCATACCTAGCTATGTCTTGAGTTCAATGTATTTATGGTTGTGTATGTGTTAGTATAATGGCTAATGTTGTATTATATTATATTATATGTATATAGGACCTAGTGGATCATTCTATGCGACTTCAAGAGCAGGTTATTGGTACTATACAGCTTTCTTGCCAAGCAAGTATACCATGCCTTGTTGTACTATTTAAATTTAGTTATTCGTAGTTGCATATTTTATTATTTTAATATTATATAACTATGTGCGTCCGAAAAAGACTCGGGTGCAGTCAACGAAGGCGTTGACGTTAGGATTTGTGTCTGACCTAGTGTCTAGTAGACCCACCTAAAGTTGTGGAGTTATCGGTATTACTTCCCAGTCTTGACACGTATCATTGCACGTCACAGAGTGAGTTCATGTAGGGACGTGTACTTCATACTCGACTGGCCATCAGTGTGAGCAGCACGTATGACGGTATTTAGCTTAGTTTTTATTTCTTTAGAGACTTGTATTATAGTACGAGATGTCCACGTCACGTTCATGACTTGTATATTTGTATTGGGCGGGGAGAACGACTAGTAGGCGTATGGGACACCCACTTTCTTTATTCAGATGCCATGCTCGACGGAGCGATATAGATGATATACTATTCAGATGCCACATTCTATGAAGCGATATGGACGTTATACTATACAGATGACATGCTATTCAGAACTGAACGTTATTATATTATAGAGTACCCTTGTTATGGGGGCATATGTGGCATATACTAGCCAGTCACGATGATTGGTGAATTATATCAGCATATGTCTAGCCTGCACTTTTTTATACGCACTAAGTTGTCCTCAAATTGCATTTCACTTAGCTGGTTAGTTCACCCTTGAGTTTTTACAGTATTTACTTTATGGTATATTTTTATGTATCTTGTTATATCCCTCTAAGGACCTGGTCCCTTTTCAGGTATAGATGTTCATGAGTTCAGGTATAGATGTTCATGAGTATTCGCAGGAGCACAGATTCGGACTTGCTATGCATATTTCGAGGAGGTCTTCTCTTTGAGCCTAGTGATACTTAGATGATGTACTTATATTGTGGTTATTTTTATATTCTAGTTGGTAGTGGATTTGTTTCCATCTGACTATCATCTTTAGATACTTTATATTGAGATCTAGTTCATAGATATTGGTTATTTATTTTTAAATAATTTCTGTGGATGAGATTTAGTTATGTCCTGTGACTTATAATAAATATATACCACTTATGAATTATTATTCATGATACAGTATACGCTTGTGTTATGGTTTCCATATATTGGAGTTGCCATATATATGAGGCTGGCATGCTTATGTGTCCTAGTCCTACGTATTTTGTGACTGAAATATGACATATTTTTAGTAGTGGCCCACGCAGGTGAAGAGCATATTGTCTCGGTTACCTCACTGTACCGAGCAAACCTGCACCTAGGATTTGAGTATAGGATCTCATCCATATTTGATAATGACTCATCTTTCTTCCAATCTATTCTATTTGAATAACTACATCCTGCTTGATTCATGTGCTTCCCTAATAGTTTCTTGAGTATAGGCTCTGCTAGATTATATGAATCCTTGTTGTTAGGACGATAATTAGGGTAACATTCCTAAGAAGAAAACAACTAGAGTATTAACACATCACTAAGTTTAGAATACTTAATGAACCCTAGCCTTCCTTACTACCTAATGAACTCTAGCATCCCTTACCTATAGATTAATTTACGATTATCCCTTGATGTATTTATGAAAACTTGAGATTAGTATAGACAATACTAGAGTTAGTTATAAATTTAACCATATTATTTGACCGTTGAGTAACCGGTAGAAATCCAAGGTTGGACATTAGGACTGAACCTAGCTTTTCATGGTGAGATAGTACTAGAGAACTACAACTTTAGCTCCTTGTCTTATAGTAGCCAAACAATACCTTAGGAAGCCAAGAGGAATGGATAGAATATTCCTTGATCATACCTCAAACACAGAGATTAGCATACCACCTTCCCCTTAGAAAACTGTGATGTTATCTAGAGTTCTTCTATTTAATTTTGCATTTTGTTCCTCCGAACCCTTAGCCCTCGCTATTTGTGCGACGACTAATTATGTGAGCACTATGATTAAGACTTAAGGTGACCATTACCTATATAATACAATAGGATACCCTAATAGGTATCAAGATCCTTTCCTCGTATACCCTAATAAGAGTTTTTACTTTATTTATAAGTGCAAGGTTACCTTATAGAATTCCCTTTAAGACTGTCACAGTATTAGTTTATTATTTTAAGTTGGATAGTATGCCTCATAACCTAGTAACACATAGTCCTTTGACCTTTTATTGAAGTGTAACTGAATGACATTAACTGTATACTAGCATAAAATGATAGTGTTTATTCAGACGGTAGAACTTAGAAGCCCATACCCCTATTGTTCGACTAGCGACTTAGACAAGGAGTTAGTATGATAACTGTAGAGATTGTGTAGTCTTATCTTCTTTGTGAGATTGTGTAGTCTTATCTTCTTTGTGAACTTGAATTATTTTATAACTTCTCTCATCATAATCTAGCGTACTTATATTTTTTTGTACTACCTCGACTTATGCCGCTGTTATAGCTTAGTTTTGCAATCTTATTCTTTAATCGAGCTTGTTCATGACATATGTATTATTGGGGATCCACACTAATATATTATCTAAATCAGAATTAGTGTATTAAGGTCTAGCTAACCTTAGTACGCTTGGTTCGCTCTTCGTATGACTACTTTACGTGGATTGAGATATATAGTTGACTAGTAGATAAATATACTTGCCCTTAGACATGTCTGAGCATATCATATCAGTTACATAACTATACTGATATGATCATGTAAATAGAAATTTATCAAAATAGGATTCAATCCACACTTGCCTTGACAATTCTCTTTGAATTCTTAATCATTTTGAATTTCGTACTTGTACTCTATCACCTCCTCATTTAAGTCCTTATTATTGTTCTCCGTCTTCCCCTATTTCGAAAAGATGAACGCTCGTGTTTGGTATAAGTTTGATACACGGAGAGTACTAGATATATCCCATAGGCCAATCACATTATTTGGTGACTATTTTTTCGTAAATAAGGGCATATCATAGGTGATATATTTTGATGTTAAAAACTTTGAGGATTGAATTACACGATTAAATAATTTGAGGAATATTTTACTTAAATGTATAGCCTTATGTGATATATGGGTAAATTCTAAGTTGGGTAGAAGTTACATTATTAACTTGAGAGAAATTTCTGTTAGATTGTAATCAAGTAAGAGTAGATTGAGAGATTAAGTCATTTTAAATGTGAAAATTTTTAGAAGGAGTTAGAGAATGAGTATTTAATGAATTTTTGAAATCTTAATATTTTGGACCAAATATTTATACTTTGAGTACATAATTTAAAATTTGAATATTGAAGGTTGAATCATCGATTTAAATCTTGAGAAAAATAAATAGAACTCTAAATATAAACATGGACAAATTGAATTCCAATTTGAGGATTGAATTAAAAAAATTTAAATTTTGATTGTTGGATTACCTATTTGAAATATTGAGGATGTAAATTGAATTTAAAAATTTGAAGAGTACAAAATTCCCAAGTTAAAAAAATAGAAATAATATTTATTTATAATTATTTCTAAAGGAGATTATGATAGTTGGAGATCGTGATATAAAATTTGATATGCGAAGATGTTGTATGGATTGACTTAAATTTGGATATCGATGATTTAAAAAAAATTAAGAAGAGATTATAACATGTTAAATTTTGATTTAAACAGTGGTTATTTTAAATTTAAAGTGATTGCGATAAAATTGAAAATATTTTGTTATTAAAATTTTTGGAAGATATTGCAATAGACTTGCCTTATGTACACATGTGAAGGAATCAACAAATTATGCCTTATTTTAATTTCGAGGACAAAATTATTTTAAGTTGGGTAGATTGTAAACTCTCTCACCCAAAATTGGGTCTACTTGGCTTAGATAGTGAAACTAGGGCTAGTTGAATCCAATTAGAAATAGAACACGATATTTTATTTAATTATATAATATCCATATCATATAATGTACCTTACCGTTGTTTCGATAATTGGACCACTATACTAGCCATTTCCTTCCTACAAATTTCACATCCTTGCCCTAGACGTGCTAGCCATCTATTCTGACCTTTGTGTAACTTATAATTATGCTCTCTTGTGCTATATTTTAGTCGCACAATAAACATCACGGACGTTATTTCTTAATTCTAAATAATTTCAACTTTGTATCCTTGTGCGTTTCAATCAAAATTGGAGACACAATCTAGACCCATTTCATGCAACCCAATTTAGGATAATATTCTGTTCTGAGTCTTCTTTATTTATGACACTTATGTCCCACCTAAATTTAGTCCCATGTGCTTCTAATTTATTTTAGAACACCAATTATATTAATTTTTAATTAAATTAAATCAAAACCCAACTTTGTGCAATTTTTTAATTATTGGGCATTTTTATGCAAAAGTACATTAAGGTGTCCACCCTGTTGGATACGATACGTGAATAAACCCATTTCTCCTTTATGTAAATTTTTCCATAATTTTTGTGAATGTGTAATTCAACATCAACCTCCTCAACCCATAGCCCTCCATTATTTTGAAATTTGCAATCCTAGCCATACACTTTGAATCTGGGGAATCATAGCCTTGGAAATACCTACATGAGAACCCTTTTTCCAAATGTTGACCAAGTCAAACTATTCCTAGGTCACCCAACCCCCTTACATGTGTATATAAATATTCTTTTTCTCCTTTTCTTTTTTTCTATTCCTAAACAAACTCAGCCGACCCTATTCATCTTCTCCCTCATATCTCCCTCTTCCCGACCCTCCACCGGAGTTGCCATGTTCGGCCACCCCTTCCTATTCATCTCCTTCCTCCCTACCTCGCCAAGCCGACCAACCACCTCCTCCTTTCCCTCGAACCCGCCAGAGCCCGGAGCTCCGCCTGCATCTCCTCCACCGAGACACAGCAGCTCCTCGACCTCGACCCGTTGTTGAACCCCCACAGCACCGAACAACTCTGCCATGACGCCCAGCCAGAGCAGATCTTGACCTGTTCCCGCCTCCCATCACGCCAAAATCGAGTAGCAGCTACCCGACTACACCGAGCAGCCCGAGCCGCTATACTCCTCCTCGACCACCCGCTTGACTCCTCCGCCGCCTGAACCCGACTTCACAGCCACCCTGACCCGACGTTCTCCTCCTCCCTCGCCTGAATGATGCCCTGCACAACCACCCTCTTCACCACATGACCTCCTCCTTTCCCTTCGGTCATCTTCCTCCGCCAGCACGACCACGGCTACACCCCTCTGTTCTCCTCCTCCTCGACACCCTGAGCACAATCGTGTCTACCATCTCTCCTCCCCTTGTCGTTATCGTCCAACTGTCCCCCTCCTGCCTGAGATCAACTCCGGCAGCCTACATCGTCACCATCATCTTCATCATAATCCTCATCATCATCATAACCATCATTATCGTCGCCGTAATCGTAATCATCCCTCATCATCACCATCATCATCGTCGTCATAGTCATAACCATCGTCATCATCAATATCGTTGTAATCATCGTCGACACCATCGTCATCGTCAATATCGTCGCCATCATCGTCGACACCATCATCATCATCATCGTTGTCATCGTCAACTCCGTGCATGCCCGCCAAGATTCGTACCTGTCCCCCTTCTTCATAATTTTATATACGTATGTGTATATGTATTCAAATAAGTATATATATATATATATATATATATATATATATATATATATATATATATATATATATATTTGGTATAGTATGTATGTATTAGTATATATGTATTAGTATATATATCTAGTATATGATTAAATATATAGTATAAATTCTATTTAGTGTATATACATATATCTATTGTATATGTATTTAATTGGTATATATATATAAATTATAAGTAATTAATGTTATATGCTAGATAATAATATGTATAATTATAAATGTACTAGGTGACCCGAGCGTAATTAAGGATATCCCGTATTTACCATTGACCTATGACCATGTGATTTATTAGCTGACTGCCATTATGTACACTGACGAGCCCGTATCATTTTGACCGTTTGTCTTGCACAATAATTACAGATGCGACACCCGTGCAATTAGATGCACACTTGACCCTAGTTGACCAGTGTCAAACCTAGCTATGCCCTGAGTTTAATGTATTTATGGTTGTGTATATGTTAGTATAATGGCTAATGTTGTATTGTATTATATTATATTTATATAGGACCTATTGGATCATTCTGTGCGACTTCAGGATCAGGTTATTGGTACTACGTAGCTTTCTTTCTATGCAAGTATACCTTGCCTTGTTGTACTGTTTAAATTCAGTTATTCGTAGTTGTATATTTTATTATTTTAATATTATAACTGTGCACATTTGAGAAAGACTCGGGTGCAGTCAACGAAGGCATTGACGTAAGGACTTGTGTCTGACCTAGTGTCTAGTAGACCCACCTAAAGTTGTGGAGTTATCGATATGACTCTCCAGGTCTTGACACATATTATTGCACGTCACAGAGTGAGTTCATGTAGGGACGCGTACTTCATACTCGACTGGCCATCGGTGTGAGCAGTACGTGTGACGGTATTTAGCTTAGTTGTTTATTTATTTAGAGACTTGCATTATAGTACGAGATATCCATATCGCGTTCGTGACTTGTACATTTGCATTGGGCGGAGAGGACGACTAGTAGGCGTTTGGGACACCCACTTCCTTTATTCAGATGCCACGCTCGACGGAGCGATATGGACGATATACTATTCAGATGCCACATTCTATGGAGCGATATGGACGTTATACTATGTAGATGCCATGCTTTTCGGAGCTGGATGTTATTATATTATAGAGTGCCCTTGTTATGGGGGCATATGTGGCATATACTAGCCAGTCACGATGATTGGAGAATTACGTCAGCATATGTCTATCCTACACTTTCCTATACGCACTAAGTTGTCCTCAAATTATATTTTACTTAGCTGGTTAGTTCACCCTTGAGTTTTCACAGTATTTACTTTATGGCATATTTTTATGTATCTTGTTATGTCCCTCTAAGGACCTGGTCCCTTTCCAGGTATAGATGTTCATGAGTATTCGCATGAGCGCAGATCTGGACTTGCTACATATATTTCGAGGAGGTCTTCTCTTCGTGCCTCATGATACTTAGATGACGTACTTATATTGTGGTTGTTTTTATATTCTAGTTGGTAGTGGATTTATTTCCATCCGACTATCATCTTTAGATACTTTATATTGAGATCTAGTTTCATGGATATTGGTTATTTATTTCTAATTGATTTCTGTAGATGAGATTTAGTTATATCCTGTGACTTATGATAAATATATACCACTTATGAATTATTGTTCATGATACAGCGTACGCATGTGTTATGGTTTTCATATATTGGAGTTGACATATACATGTGGCTGGCATGCTTACGTGTCATAGTCCTACATATTTTGGGACTGGGGCGTGACAATATTGTTCCTCCGTTTGGAGTTGAGATGATTGACAGGTACCTTATATATATATTGTTGAGATATTTTGTTTAGTTAGAGTTGACCCAAACAATATTCTACCGCCGATGCTGCGACGTAGGCTGGGCGTACACTACTAAAAAAAGCGGGATTAGCGACGTATTTTAGCGACTCCTGGTATAAACGTCGCTAAATCGGCGACTCCATTGTAAACGTCGCTAAACGTCGCTAAATGGTGACATTTAGCGACGTTCAGCGACTTTTATTAAGATTTTAAAAGATGAGTCAGTATAAGTTCAATTAAGGTCGCCAAACGTCGCTAATATATCTGTTTTAGCGACGTTTAGCGTCGTGATTAGCGACGTAAATGTTAAAATATTTAGCAACGTGTTTAGCGACGTCTTTGACGTCGTTAATTAAAATTTAGTGACGTTTTTATTTAACGTCGCTAAACGTCGCTAAATTTTGGTTAATTAGGGCTCAGATTCTTTTCTCCTATCTGTCAAAAAGTTTCAAAGATTTCGATTTCCCCCGCCCCCCCCTCTCCGGCGACCGCCCCTCCACGGCTGCGGCTACTCCGGCACCCCCCTCCTCCTCCTCGAGCTCTAGGTAATCTCTCTCTCTCTCATGTGACCCTGACACAACTGATGACTGGACAAACACGACACACGCACAGACACGACACACGTACACAGACACGACACACGCAGACAGACACTGACAGACATACACGACACACACACAGACGCAGATACACACACACGACACACACACAGACGCAGATACACACACACACTCACACAGACACTGACATGGGACTGATTTACACAGGAAGCATCGTCGTTCTTTACTGTGTCTTCACTGTATATGCACTATGTTGGCACTGATACCTCAGTGTATCAGTCAGTGGAGAGCTTGTTGTTTTACATGATGTCATGCCCCAGTCCCAAAATATTGAGGGACTAGTCACATGACAACGGCCAGCAGTACACATCGATGGACATCCCAATCTAATGGATCCATCGGCCATACTTAAGCTGTAATATAGGTCTACAATAATAGGTCATAATACTAATCTCATCCACACATAGAATAATAAGAACAACAGCAAATAAAGGAAAGTACATCAATGTCCAGTCACAGCAGAGTATGTCGGGGAACAACCCGATAAAAGTCTAAATACTGGTTCATCAGACCAGAACAAAGGAGTCCAAAATAAAGTATCTGATGAGTACAATATCATAAGCTCAAGTAAAGTCTTCAGCCATCACCTCTGCTTCTATGTTAGGTTCTCCTTCAGCAATAGCTCCTGGTACAACCTCAGCTCCTGTCCCGTAAACCTCGGGATAATGCTCTTCTGCTAAACCTGGGGACATCATCCATTCCAGGTCCTCAGGGGACATAACAAGGTACAGAAATCTCAAGCCAAAAGTAATACAGTGAAATAGAGAATGAAATAAACAGGGTAACTACATAACCAACTATGTGAAAATGCATCTGAGAGCAACACTAGTACTCAGGCTGAGACTGCTATAAGCTCTGTGTCGGGGAGCCGGTAGCAGCAATATCTAGTAGTGGTCTAGCTCTGCTCGAGAGTCTACAACCTCACAATAATAGTATATATATATAGAACAGCCTGTAGCCTGTGTGTCTCTCCCCACCCAATGTAACCACACGTCGCATGTCCATGTCACGTGAGATCAGTGCTAATGCAACAGTCATAATCTAAGAGTATATAACTATGTCCATCCTGTATCCTATACAGAATCACCTTGAATATGTCAGGAAGATTCTGTCAATGTATGGTGTCAAGTGTCCTAGGTTGTAGTGTACTTGATAACAAGCACGAGAATATAAAGGGTCTCGAATGTCCAACACTAATGACGTACACAACTCCGCTTACGGGGTTGGCACCCGACTGTGATCGGACGCTAAGTAGGTCATACGGTCCTAGGTTATATCATGTACACTAGTCACAGAAAATAGAGCAATAGAACAAAATAAACAATTAGACTGAAATTTATGGCAAGGTACACTTGCCTGGGATTGGAATACCAGCAGCGGTCCTACTAACAGTGGGTTCAGCAATAAATCCTCCAAAAGCTGAAATGAACATTACCAACAGACTCAGAACATAGGAAATAGTTAGAAACGGCTGTCCTTAAGTCCAGTTTGGACACAAGGGCAAAAATGTCACTTCTGGGCCAAAGCCGGTCCATATATGGGCCGCTTTGCACCGAAAACCGAGTCAGGATCAAAGGTCTCCAAATCAGTCCAACTTAGTGTCAACAAGTCAGGAACGTTGATACGAACCCAACGGAACTTCCAGAGTTGGATTCCGATGAGCCGTTCTCAAAATCGCCCGTCAGGTGGAGCCTGTGGGGCCCACGACACACGATTTTCCAACGTTCTCAGAATCGAACCAAACTTGACCCACAGGACCGGCGTATTGCTACGAGTCCGATGGTGCAAGTTTTGTCTCGATCTGCCTTGTGTACACTAAGTTACAGCGAGAATCAGAATAGTCGGATACGGGACAGTGTCCGCGGATACGCACTGATTCCGGTGTGCACGCACATCCGAATCAGCTTCTGCAAAAGCCCGCACGTCCGTATCGAAGACGCGCACGTGTCTGTGAAGACCGCACGCTACCAAGTCATCCCGTTTGGCGGGGCGTACTCGATTCCGGGGTGAAATATGGCTAAGTTTTTCCTATTTTTGGATCGCGGTGTGCGATCACCACAGGACGCGATGCCCCGAGCAGTTTGTCCGGGCATCGAGAGGGTCATACAGGCTACGCGATACAATTTACGGAATTAAAATCAAGGCTACGAGTCAAAAGTTGCGGGTACCTGAACTTGTCCAAAAAATCCGAGTTTTCTCGTGTCAAACTCATGTCCGACACGCCTAGGGTTAGGGTTAGGGTTCCTGGCTATGTCCGGTCTCCTCTGCTGTGTCCGGGTCTGCCGGAGTCGGCCTAGGGTTGAGGAGGATGCGGCGCCGGTCCCAGGTGATCGTCGATGTCCTGGGCGGCCGGATTCAGATGCTGCGGCGGTCGGACTCGCCTGGGCGGAGGAGAATCGAACCCGGGTTCGATTGAAAACGGAGTTCTGGGTCCGACGCTGGTGGCTGGTGGTAAGGCGGACAGGTCCGATGGTCTGGGCGGAGTCGCCGGAGTCTGGAGGTACTGTGAAGAGGTGGCCGGAGTCGTGAAGCTTCGCCGGAGAAGAAAACAAAAAGGAAATCCGGCGATGGCTGGGTTTAAATAGGGGAACTTGGGGAGGAGGACGGCCAAGAGTTGGTCGGAATAGGAAGAGGAGGCATCGGGGCGTTGAGGGAAGGTGAAGACGGGGGGTCTCCGGCGGCCACGGCGGCGGAAACGGCCGCCGGAGAAGAATCGTCGCGGCTGTACATATTTTGGGGGTTAGGGATTTAGGTAATCGGGTCGGATCAGATCCTGGCGGGTCGGGTCTGACCCGGATCCGACCCGCTAGGCAGCGGTTCGGTTCAATGAACCCGGCCGGTCTGGTTCAGGGTTTGGTTTAATTATTAATATTTGATTTAATTTATCAGTTAAATTTTAACAATAGTTTTTAATGTTTTAAAAATTCATCCGGGGTCCAATAAATTCCCGGAAAAATATCCCATGCTCGGTTTTTAATTTTACACTTGAAAATATAATTTTCATCATATTTTAATATTATTTAATTTCATTTAAAAATTCATTTTAAATTAGACTACTTTAATTTATAGATTAAAATTCACAGAAAAATGCTAATTTAATTCCCAAAATTTAATTGTTAAAATTCCAAAAATTTCAGGTGATTACAATCTACCCCCCTTAAGAAAATTGCGTCCTCGCAATTTAAAGATTAAACTACTAACAGAACAGAACTACAGGAATTAAAATTTACTTAAGGTATACCTGCATCCTCGAATAAGTGGGGGTATTTCTGTCGCATGATATCTTCCCTTTCCCAAGTAGATTCACCAGGTGAGTGTTGCTTCCATGCCACATGAACCAGTTTAATTGTATGCCCTCGCAATGTCTTCTCGCTGGTTCCGAGTATACCCACCGGTTGTTCTTCATATCTCAAGCTTGGGCCTACGGCGATCTCAGAATGATCCACTATGTGACTTGGGTCAGTCACATACCTTCTCAATTGTGAGACATGGAATACATCATGCACTCCCTCTAAAGATGGAGGTAATGCAAGACGATATGCCACCTCACCAATGCGCTCCAGAATATCAAAGGGCCCAATGTACCTTGGACTCAACTTGCCTCTGCTCCCAAAGCGAATGGTTCCTCGAGTAGGTGAAATCCTCAGGAATACATGTTCTCCTTCCTTGAACTCCAGGGGACGTCGGTGTGTATCAGCCTAATGCTTCTGTCTGTCCTGAGCTGCCCGAAGATGATTCTGGATTTGTTTAACCTTCTCCACTGTTTGCATCACCAGCTCTGGCCCCAATATCTGACGCTCTCCGACGTCACTCCAGTATATTGGCGATCTGCACTTCCTACCGTATAACCCCTCAAAAGGTGCCATCTTGATGCTTGCCTGGTAACTGTTATTATATGAGAACTCAACCAAATGCAAATGATCTTCCCAAGACCCTCCAAAGTCTAACATACAGGATCTCAGCATATCCTCCAAGATCTGAATTGTACGCTCTGATTGACCATCTGTCTGGGGATGATAGGCAGTGCTGAATTTTAGTCTGGTGCCAAGACTCTCTTGCATGCTTCGCCAGAAATGAGAGGTGAACCTCGAATCTCGGTCTGATACGATACTAACCGGCACTCCATGCAATCTTACTATTTATCTCATATACATGTCGGCTAGTATCTCCGTGGACTGTCTAACTCTAAACGGCAAGAAGTATGCCGACTTAGTGAGTCAATCCACAATAACCCATACCGTATCTTTTCCGCTGGGGCTCCTTGGAAATCCTGTGACGAAGTCCATGGTGATATGTTCCCACTTCCATTCTGGTATGGGAAGCGGCTGCAACATTCCTGCAGTCCTCTGATGCTCGGCTTTTACTTGTTGGCAGACTAAGCATTTTGCTACAAATCTGGCAATCTCTCTCTTCATTCCATGCCACCAATAATACTGCCTTAGATCTCGATACATCTTTGTTCCTCCTGGATGAACAGAGTATATGGAGCTATGCGCTTCAGTCATTAGCTCCTGTCTCAGTTCTCCATTTGGAACATATAGACAATCTCCGCACCTTAATGTACCATCCTCATGTATGCGAAGTCCCGTCTGCAAGCCTGCTTCTGTCTTCTCTATGAGTCTTCGAAATCTTGCATCAGTGGGCAAAGCTTCCTTAATCCTTTCCACGAGCGATGACTTCACTTCTAGATTAGCCAGCAAGCCACTCTGCCTTGGTAGAATAACCTCTATCTGAAGCTCCTGTAGATCTTTCAATAGCTCAGGTTGCATTGTCAAGAAATAAGCTGTAGGCTTCCTGCTAAGTGCATCTGCTACTACATTCGCCTTCCCTGGGTGGTACTGCAGATCTATATCAAAGTCCACCATTAACTCAAGCCAGCGTCTTTGCCTCATGTTAAGATCCTTCTGAGTATATACATACTTCAGACTTTTATGATCAGTGAAGATCTCCACCTTCTTACCATAAAGATAATGCCTCTAAATTTTCAGTGCAAATATTACAGCAGCTAGCTCCAGGTCATGCGTTGGGTAGTTCTTCTCATGGACCTTCAACTGTCTCGATGCATAAGCAATAACTTTGCCGTGTTGCATCAAAACACATCCTAGGCCACTACCTGACGCATCGCTATAAACAACAAAACCGCCTGACCCTGAAGGAAGAGTCAAGACTGGTGCTGTTGTTAGACGCCTCTTTAATTCTTCAAAGGCCATCTGACATTCTTCTGTCCATGCAAAGTCCTGATCCTTCCGTGTCAACTTCGTTATTGGCTCCGCAATCCTTGAGAAATTTTCTACGAACCTTCTGTAATATCCAGCAAGTCCTAGAAAACTCCTCACCTCAGCAACTGATGTTGGTGTAGGCCAAGTCTCAATGGCAGCAATCTTCTCTGGATCAACTGACAGCCCTTCTCCTGAGATAATATGCCCTAAAAATGGCACCTTATCCATGCAAAACTCACATTTACTGAGCTTAGCATAAAGCTTCTCTTGCCTCAACGTCTCTAGCACGATTCTGAGATGCTCCTCGTGCTCTTCATGGCTTTTAGAATATACCAGAATGTCATCGATAAATACCACCACGAATTTATCCAAGTATTGATGGAAGACTCGGTTCATCAAGCTCATGAACACAGCAGGCGCGTTGGTTAAACCAAACGGCATAACTAAGAACTCATAGTGTCCATACTTGGTCCTGAAGGCTGTCTTCGGGATATCTTCCTTCCTCACCCTAATCTGTGATAACCGGATCTCAGGTCAATCTTTGAAAATACCCTAGCTCCACTCAATTGATCAAATAAGTCATCAATGCGGGGCAAGGGATACCGGTTCTTAATGGTCACAGCGTTTAACGTCCTGTAATCAATGCACAGGCGAACTGTTCCATCCTTCTTTGGTACAAAAAGTATAGGTGCTCCCCAAGGTGAAACACTGGGCCGGATGAAACCTTTCTCCAGAAGTTCATCAACTTGCTTCTTCAACTCTACTAACTCCTTAGGGGCTAGTCTATAAACCGATGAAGTGATCGGTTCTGCTCCTGGAGTTAAGTCTATGGTGAATTCTATTTCCCGATCAGGTGGTAGACCTGGAAGATCATCGAGAAATACATCCTCAAACTCTGATATAACTCTTGGGTAACTTGACTCCCCTTCTACAGTTAATACCCTAAGAGTTGGCTGAACACCTTGTTCTACAGCTCCTCGAAGAAATTCAAACTCTGAGTGTCCAGGTGGTCTGAATATAACTTTTCCAAGCCGACAATCAAGAGTAGCATGATACTGACTTAACTAGTCCATACCAAGTACAACATCATAGTCAGGCATAGAAAAGATTAGAAATTGGGCTCGCATCTCTCTTCCGCAGACTACTACTGAACATGATCTACAGATATCACTAACAGGTATGATTCCACCTCCCGTAAGAATTCTCTTAGTCTTCGGAAGGGGTGCAGTAGTTACTCTATGGGTGGCTACGAAGCTAGCAGCTATAAATGAGTGCGATGCCCCAGAATCAAATAAAGCTACAGCAGGTAATAAAGCTACTAAGATGGTACCTGCTATAACTTCTCCAGCAATAGCTTCTTCCTGAACAGCCAATGCAAAAGCCTGACCTCGTCCCTGTGCTGGTCCCCTCTGCTGACGAGCCTGTTGGAATAGTGCTGCTTGAGGTGGCAATGGAGGTCTTGGCTGATATCCTCCATGAGCTGGTGGTCTGACTCCTCCAACTCCCGTCTGCTGTGCTCCCACTGCTGGATAATCTGGCCATGGTGCAGGTAGAGCTAGTCGTGGTGCTTCCTCTCGGCGTGCTGTGCAGTCCCTGGATAGATGCTGGTTGGAGCCGCAAACCAGGCACAGTCCTAATTTGAGTCTGCACTCCTTTTCAATGTGACCCAACTTGCCGCAGAAATGACAAGTAGGCAGGGTTCTTGGTACTGCTCTCTGTGGTAGATTCCTTTGGAGTCGCTTTGTAGAATCCCCTTGTGCTGCCTTGGATGGTGCTGAGGTAAATGGTCGCTTCAGGCTTGACTCCCTCCTGGTGACGTGCTCCATGCGTCTTGCCGCAGCAAGGACGTCGTTGTACGATGTAGGGGCAACAGATCCAATCAACCTCTGAAGCTCGAACCTGAGTCCATCAAAGAATTTCTCCGCCTTCTCTTCTTCGGTAGGAATTAGAGAAGGGGCGAAATGACTCAGGCGAATGAATTCAGCATTATACTCCTCCACCGTCATGTTGCCCTGGATGAGACGATTGAACTTATCTCGGAGTTCTGATCTAGCAACGGCTGGGATATATATCTCTTGGAAGAGTCTGGAGAACTCCTCCCAAGTGACTCGGTCATGTCCGAGCCTCCTCTCTTCAGCTAGCCACCAGTGATGCGCGTTGTCCGTCAGTTGCATTCGGACAGCAGTCATCCATCTCTTCCGCGGAAGTTCAGCTGCTTCCAACTGATGTTGTGTATTGGTGAGCCACTCATGCACTTCAGTTGGTCCTTCCTTGCCCGAAAAGGTAAGGGGCTTGAGTTGACAGAAATCAGTGATAGATCCCGTCGCTGGTCGCCTAGCTTGCGGGTTTGCCTACTCCAAGGCATTTACTAGGCTGTTTCTCAGGTTCTTTGCCTTCTGCCGCTGTGCCTCCTGTTGAACTTGTTGTTGAGCTTGCATCATGGCATAAAACATCTGGAACATTTGCTGCCCATCCATTGCTTGTCCTGGTGGGAAGGCAGGCATCTGTGGAGTGAACTGTGGTGGTGGTGGGATATCATCGCGCCTGAACCTTGAGTTATGCTGCTCATCTTATCCACTTTGAGAGGATTGACCTCTGTTTTCTGGTGTAACTCCATCTCCATAGGTAACCACAGCGTCTTGTGGTGTAAAAGGAACTTCTTCTCCATTTCTCGGATCCATCTTTCTGCATCCAAAGTGAACTTTATGAGAACGTTTAGTAGAATCAAGCAGGATGCATAATTTAAGTATTTAATTCGAATGCGATATAGAGTTTCAAAAATGTTTCAACAAATGGATGAGATCCTAAGCCTATCCTATCTTTTACAGGTTTGTTTGGCCCCTAAGTTGAGACCAAACAATTTGTAGGACCTGCATGGGCCACCACAAAAACCATGTCACGCCCCAGTCCCAAAATATCGAAGGACTAGTCACATGACAACGGCCAGCAGTACACACCGATGGACATCCCAATCTAATGGATCCATCGGCCATACTTAAGCTGTAATATAGGTCTACAACAATAGGTCATAATACTAATCTCATCCACACACAGAATAATAAGAACAACAGCAAATAAAGGAAAGTACATCAATGTCCAGTCACAGCAGAGTATGTCGGGGAACAACCCGATAAAAGTCTAAACACTGGTTCATCAGACCAGAACAAAGGAGTCCAAAATAAAGTATCTGATGAGTATAATATCATAAGTTCAAGTAAAGTCTTCAGCCATCACCTCTGCTTCTATGTTAGGTTCTCCTTCAGCAATAGCTCCTGGTACAACCTCAGCTCCTGTCCCGTAAACCTCGGGATAATGCTCTTCTGCTAAACCTGGGAACATCATCCATTCCAGGTCCTCAGGGGACATAACAAGGTACAGAAATCTCAAGCCAAAAGTAATGCAGTGAAATAGAGAATGAAATATACATGGTAACTACATAACCAACTATGTGAAAATGCATCTGAGAGCAACACTAGTACTCAGGCTGAGACTGCTACAAGCTCTGTGTCGGGGAGCCGGTAGCAGCAATATCTAGTAGTGGTCTAGCTCTGCTCGAGAGTCTACAACCTCACAATAATAGTATATATATATATAACAGCCTGTAGCCTATGTGTCTCTTCCCACCCAATGTAACCACATGTCGCATGTCCATGTCACGTGAGATCAGTGCTAATGCAACAGTCATAATCTAAGAGTATATAACTATGTCCATCCTGTATCCTATACAGAATCACCTTGAATATGTCAGGAAGATTCTGTCAATGTATGGTGTCAAGTGTCCTAGGTTGTAGTGTACTTGATAACAAGCACGAGAATATAAAGGGTCTCGAATGTCCAACACTAATGACGTACACAACTCCGCTTACGGGGTTGGCACCCGACTGTGATCGGACGCTAAGTAGGTCATACGGTCCTAGGTTATATCATATACACTAGTCACAGAAAATAGAGCAATAGAACAAAATAAACAATTAGACTAAAATTTATGGCAAGGTACACTTGCCTGGGATTGGAATACCAGCAGCGGTCCTACTAACAGTGGGTTCAGCAATAACTCCTCCAAAAGCTGAAATGAACATTACTAACAGTCTCAGAACATAGGAAATAGTTAGAAACGGCTGTCCTTAAGTCCAGTTTGGATACAAGGGCAAAAATGTCACTTCTGGGCCAAAGCCGGTCCATATGTGGGCCGCTTTGCACCGAAAACCGAGTCAGGATCAAAGGTCTCCAAATCAGTCCAACTTAGTGTTAACAAGTCAGGAACGTTGATACGAACCCAACGAAACTTCCAGAGTTGGATTCCGATGAGCCGTTCTCAAAATCGCCCGTCAGGTGGAGCCTGTGGGGCCCACGACATACGATTTTCCAACGTTCTCATAATCGAACCAAACTTGACCCACAGGACCGGCGTATTGCTACGAGTCCGATGGCACAAGTTTTGTCTCGATCTGCCTTGTGAACACTAAGTTACAGCGAGAATCAGAATAGTCGGATATGGGGCAGTGTCCGCGGATACGCACTGTTTTCGGTGTGCACGCACATCCGAATCAGCTTCTGCGAAAGCCCGCACGTCCGTATCGAAGACGCGCACGTGTCTGTGAAGACCGCACGCTACCAAGTCGTCCCGTTTGGCGGGGCGTACTCGATTCCGGGGTAAAATATGGCTAAGTTTTTCCTGTTTTTGGATCGCGGTGTGCGATCACCACAGGACGCGATGCCCCGAGCAGTTTGTTCGGGCATCGAGAGGGTCATACAGGCTACGCGATACAATTTACGGAATTAAAATCAGGGCTACGAGTCAAAAGTTACGGGTACCTGAACTTGTCCGAAAAATTCGAGTTTCCTCGTGTCAAACTCGTGTCCGACACGCCTAGGGTTAGGGTTAGGGTTAGGGTTAGGGTTCCTGGCTGTGTCCGGTCTCCTCTGCTGTGTCCGGGTCTGCCGGAGTCGGCCTAGGGTTCAGGAGGATGCGGTGCCGGTCCCAGGTGATCGTCGATGTCTTGGGCGGCCGGATTCAGATGCTGCGGCGGTCAGTCTCGCCTGGGCGGAGGAGAATCGAACCCGGGTTCGATTGAAAATGGAGTTCTGGGTCCGGCGCTGGTGGCTGGTGGTAAGGCGGACAGGTCCGGTGGTCTGGGCGGAGTCGCCGGAGTCTGGAGGTACTGTGAAGAGGTGGCCGGAGTCGTGAAGCTTCGTCGGAGAAGAAAACAAAAAGGAAATTCGGCGATGGCTGGGTTTAAATAGGGGAACTTGGGGAGGAGGACGGCCAGTAGTTGGTCGGAATAGGAAGAGGAGGCGTCGGGGCATTGAGGGAAGGTGAAGACGGGGGGTCTCCGGCGGCCACGGCGGCGGAAACGGCCGCCGGAGAAGAATCGTCGCGGCTGTACAGATTTTGGGGGTTAGGGATTTAGGTAATCGGGTCGGATCGGATCCTGGCGGGTCGGGTCTGACCCGGATCCGACCCGCTAGGCAGCGGTTCGGTTCAATGAACCCGGCCGGTCTGGTTCAGGGTTTGGTTTAATTATTAATATTTGATTTAATTTATCAGTTAAATTTTAACAATAGTTTTTAATGTTTTAAAAATTCATCCGGGGTCCAATAAATTCCCGGAAAAATACCCCATGCTCGGTTTTTAATTTTACACTTGAAAATATAATTTTTATCACATTTTAATATTATTTAATTTCATTTAAAAATTCATTTTAAATTAGACTACTTTAATTTATAGATTAAAATTCACAGAAAAATGCTAATTTAATTCCCAAAATTTAATTGTTAAAATTCCAAAAATTTTAGGTGATTACACATGAAGGTAGGGCTATGTTGAGGTTAGTGTATCAGTGAGCTTAGTGTATCAGTGAGTTTAGTTTAGTGTATCAGTGAGTTTAGTGTATCAGTGAGTGAGTGAGTGAGTAAGTTCAGTGACTTAATATTTTTGTGTGAGGGAGGGAAAGCTCGGGCCGTAAAACTGTGCATCAGTATGCCAGTGTATCAGGGGGGAATCGGTTTCACTATGGTGTGCACAGTGTACTAGTGGTCGAGGGGGATCGGGTTGAGGAGCTTGCGATGAGCAGCAACATGGAGTCAGCCTCAAGAAGGAGCAGTCATTGTACCAAGAAATGCATAGGGGTGTTCGTGTAGTCAGTGACAAAAGAGATGTACAACTTTATGAAGGGGATGCATAGCAAGGTAGCTAACTGCAATAGCAGCAGCAGTAAGAAGGGCCAATGCAATATTGTGCTTGGGTATTGGTGTTGCAGTCGGAGTTCAGTGTATCAGTAGAGCCCTGCAGCAATGCAGTAAGGGCACAATATAAAGGGAGAAGTTCAGCAGTAGGAAAGTATCACCAGTGTGCAGTCAGATGTGCAAAGCATATTGTAGAAGTTAAGGGTATCAGTTTAGTATTAAATTAGTACATAGTTAGTGTAGTTAAATAGTTACTTACTGATATACTTGATTTTGTTAATAGTTAGCTAAGTAACTATATGTCCTAGTAAGCATTGTATACAGTAAAGAACCCAAGCTTTTACCAATAGTATAAAATAATAAAAAACTAAGAGACTTGGCCTCTTTTCAGTTGTTTTGAATATTGCTTATTTTAGACTTTGATAAATGAAAGTATGTATTATATCAGTTATGATTTTTATAGTACGGTTAAGTTATGAAGTTAGGTGATAAACCACTGTATGTAATAATTTATATGATACCTACTGTCATTTTTGCAGAAGTATCTAGAAATGGATATGAATTACTATCTGCGTCATCGTTCGTGGATGTACAACCTTCATCCTGATGACATGTGCGGTGTGCGGGATAAATTTATTGAGGGTGTACAGCAGTTTCTGCAGTTCGCCAAGGCTTTTCCTTAGTACATGGACGGTACCAAAATTAAGTGTCCGTGTATGAGATGTCGCAATAGAAAATATCATCCAGAAGTTGAAGTTACATATCATTTATACTCGAAGGGCTTCACGCCGAATTACTATCAGTGGACCGCGCACGGAGAACTTGTATCTCTAGCATCGGAGTCGGAGCCCTATGTGGAGCCGTATATGGATGTCCAAGACCACGATGCTTACGACGACGGGTTGGTGAACATGGTTTATGATGCGGCGGGGCCTAGTTTCAATCCTGACAATTATGATACGGCGGGACCTAGTTTCAATCCGGACAATTATGATACGGCGGGACCTAGTTTTAATCCGGACAATTATGATGCAGCTGAGGAGGCACCGAATGCCGATGCTGCAAAGTTTATGGAGTTGCTGGATAATGCAAGAACTCTACTATATCCTGGTTGTGAGGATCATTCACCGTTGGAGGTGGTTACAAGATTATTGAGCATCAAGTCCGGTTTTAACATGTCGCAAGAATGCTATAATCGACTGCTCGATTTGATTATAGAGATCTTGCCCGAGGGTGCAAAGTTTCCTAAAGAGTTCTATCGATCTAAGAGGATGGTGAGATCGCTTTGGATGGGATACGAGAAAATCGATACATGTCGCAACGGGTGCATGTTGTACTACAAAGACGACAAGGATGAAGATGCGTGCAGATTCTGTGGTGCTGATCGCTACAAGGCTACTGTTAGAGGAAAGTCTATCGGTGCAAAGAAGCCTACCGATTCGATGCACTACTTGCCTTTGACGCCGCGGTTGCAGCGGTTGTTTATGGTTAAGGAGACTGCAGAAAATATGAGTTGGCAAAGGCGAAAACAGATCGAAGGAGTATTGGATCATCCATCTGATGGAGAATCATGGAAGCACTTTGATCAAGAGTATCCACATTTTGCCGAAGAAGCGCGTAATGTCAGATTGGGGCTCTGCTCTGACGGTTTTGCCCCATTCGGACTTTCGGGCTCCCAGTATTCGTGTTGGCCTGTGATCGTCACTCCGTATAATCTACCGCCTTGGATGTGCATGAAGACTCCGTATATGTTTCTAATCGTTATTATTCTGTGTCCGAACAATCCGAAGAGGAACATCGATGTGTATTTACAGCCTTTGATAGATGAGTTGAATCAGCTGTGGGAAGTAGGTGCCAACACGTACGATGTTTCTAGAAAGCAGAATTTTCAGATGAGGGCAGCACTTATGTGGACCATCAACGACTTTCCGGCCTATGGAATGTTATCGGGATGGAGCACCCATGGTCGTCTCTCATGTCCATATTGTATAGACCGTTCTCAGGCTTTCCGTTTGAAATACGGAGGCAAACCGTGCTTCTTCGATTGTCATCGACAATTTTTGCCGAAGGATCATCCGTACCGGAGGAATCAGAATACTTTTCGTACGGGAGTTGTGGAGAAGGCCAATCCACCGCCAAGGTAGCCCGGATGCACGATATGGGAAGAGGTAAAAGATTTACCAAGTGCTATCGAATAGCCTGCTAAGGGGTACAAGTGTGACGGATTTGGTCGCACCCATAACTGGACGAAGAGGAGTATATTCTGGGATCTGCCATATTGGAGCACCAATCTAATCAGACATAACCTTGATGTCATGCATATCGAGAAGAATGTGTTTGATAACATAATTAATACTGTAATGGATGTAAAGGGGAAGACAAAAGATAATTCGAAGGCCAGGTTGGACTTAGAAGACATATGTAGACGTCCTGCATTACATTTGATAGAGGAGGGGAATGGAAAGTTAAAGCAACCTAAGTCAGTTTTCTCACTGGATAAAGAGGATAAAGGTAGACTTTGTAGGTGGATTCAGGGTCTAAAGTTTCCAGACGGGTACGTGTCGAATATGAGAAGATACGTCGACCTCAAGGAGAACAAACTAGTAGGTATGAAGAGCCACGATTGTCACGTATTCATGGAGAGGTTAATTTCGATTGCATTTCAGGAATTCTTACCGCAGGTCATTTGGGACCCATTGACAGAGCTGAGCATATTCTTCAGAGATCTTTGTTGTACTAAGTTGCTCGTCGATCGTCTAGAAAAGCAAGAGAGGGACATTGCGGTAACACTATGTAAGCTCGAGAAGGTGTTTCCTCCTGGATTCTTCGACTCTATGGAGCATTTGCCAATTCATCTTTCCTATGAGGCACGTGTTGGTGGTCCTGTCGATTATCGGTGGATGTACCCCTTCGAGCGTCATCTGAATCACCTAAAGAGAAAGGTGAAAAATAAGGCACGGGTTGAAGGCTCTATTTGTGAAGCTTATGTTCTCGAGGAGATTACAAACTTTTGCTCGACGTATTTCAAACCGCATGTTGCTACTAATAAGACGAAAGCTCCCAGAAACGACGACGCATATCAAGAATCTAATGATTCAATACTCAAAGTATTCAATGCATCCGAAAAGCCTTCGGGAAAAATGAAGAAGAGATATTTGAATGACGATGAGCTAAGGGCTGCTCAATTGTATATATTACTTAATTACGACTAGGATGAAGTAGAGAAGCTAGAGGGGTAAGTAATTAATACGTCCACGTTTACATCATCTTAATATAATAGTATAAGATACTATTATGCTACTAATCAGCAGTTGCTTTATTGTTTTTCAGCACATATAATGATGAGTTGAGGTCGGTTAGACCCTACATAACAGACGAAGAAGTAGAACAAGATATGAGATACCATTTTCCTTCTTGGTTGAGCGCATATGTAAGATGCCTGGTAATTACTTTTTATTTCTGCACTTGCAAAACAAATAACTTACTATCGCTACTTTGGTATTTAGGTCGATCGACTAATATCACCCGAGACTGAATCTATTAGAACTCTAGCCAAGGGACCAATTACTGCCGTAAAAATATGGCCAAGTTTCTGTGTGAATGGGTTCAGGTTCAAGTCAACAAATGCTCCTATCAGAGACAGCTTTCTGGATCTTGATTCCACGAAAAACAGTGGTTTGTGTATCAAATCTTCAAACTACAAAGACGTTAATCCGGGCAATGATTTTTTTGGCATCTTACGAGAGATTGTGGAGTTGACATATAATTATGGCACAGAACCTGCTAATATCGTGCTATTCAGGTGTGAATGGTTCGATCCGATTCAAGATCAAGGTTGGAAAATTGACAAGCATGGCCTTGTGGATATAAACTACAAGCGTAGATATCAAGGCTACGAACCATTTATCCTATCAAGTCAGGCTCAGCTCGTGTACTTCACAACTTATCCTAGACGGGGGACAGCGAGGTCAGATTGGTGGGCAGTATGCAAGACTAAAGCTAGAAATACCTTTGACATTGACGAAATAGCTTATCAGGAGGATGATCTACCTCTTGTAATAAATATTGTAGATGTGGACTCAACGAAAGTTATTCATTACATGAGTAATAATGTAGAAGATATAGAATTATCCGAAGAGGACGACGAAGTAGATGAAAGTGAAGACGAGGAAGAGGAAGAGCAGGACGACGAAGGCGAACAAGATAAATTTTCTGAATATGATTGAAAATAAAAAATATTGCATGTAGAATGTAACTATATTTTGACTGTAGAATGCTTTGAGATATGTATCACATTTCGACTGTAGAATGTAATATATATTTGTGTTTCTCTATATTTATCATATGTTGTTATCAGATATGACAGGACGACGCGGAGGATGTAACTATATTTTGACTGTAGAATGCTTTGAGATATGTATCACATTTCGACTGTAGAATGTAGTATATATTTATGTTTCTCTATATTCATCATATGTTGTTATCAGATATGATAGGACGACGTAGAGGATTCGGCAGGTCTCGAGGTAGACAGAGTGCCACTCCGGTATTGCCTACTGTTGGTTCCGGATCATCGTCGCCCAATACTCCAGTATATCGATCACACACATGCCCGACTATTGGGACGAGTAGTTCCTGGCGTGATAGTACACCCTCGTCCAGCGTTCCTCCTGCTGACGAAACCATGGGGACAGATGAGCATGTCGAGGAGGTCGTGCCGACGTTGTCCCAGCATCAGCAAGATCCGATGATCCGATGCTCATCGCACGATTGGATATGCTCGACCGCAGCATGACGGAGCTACGGGAATTGACAAATGATATTAGAGCCTCCAATGATCGCAACATCATGGAGCTGCAGGCGTCACAGCTATCGATGGACGAGAAGCTGACGAGGATGCAGGATTCAATGGGTCATAGCAGTACGAGGCTGTTATCTACCCTGGATTCTTACAACCAGCGACTCGTAGACTTAGAGCGGGCACGGCCTCCACCGACGTCACTGCCTTCTCCATCGACATCGGTGTCGATTCCACGGGACGAGTATGAGGAGTTCTTATCCTTCAAGCGTGCCGGTGGTCAGCCTCCTGCAGATCCGCAGTAGTATAGTTATTTTTATTATTATTTAGGATACGATTGTATATTATAAATTATTGATACTTCAACAATAGGCATGATGTATGATGCTTCTTGTGGTCTTTAATTTTTTAGTTAATTTAATTAGATTATATAGTTATCTTGCATATCCACATTTAATTGGATTGATACTTCAACAATGCTTCTTGTGGTCTTTAATTTAATTGGATTATATAGTTATCTTGCATTCAACAAAAGCTAACCAAAGATTGATCTAGACAAGAGGAGCATGAGCAGGAGGATGTTGCCATTAGTCTTATGATGCTCTCTAGAGACGCCGGATACTGGGGATCCAATCCTGCCGAGTCGTCGGACAAGAATTCTGCAATCTTGGAGGAGGATAGGGATTGGAATGAGTTGAAGAAGCCAAACAACTACAAAGATGGCAAATTCTACTGTGATTCGGATGAGGAGGAGTAGAAGAAGGGTGGTTCTTGTGGTGTCAAGAAGAGGAGATAGAGGAGGAGGAGGACTAGATTAGATCATGTTGGTGTGTGTGATGAAGATGGTTACGGTGCTAGATTGGGGAAGAGCCGATACGAGTGTGCCTCTTGCAAGAAGAGCTTCCACTCCTACCAGGCTCTAGGCGGGCATCGTGCGATCCACAAGAGGCTCAAAGGGGGATGCTGCAGCAGAGGAGGCGAGAGTAATACTAGCCCATTGGATGTCGTCGATCCGATAGTTGTCCACAGTAGAAAGGCTAAAACTGCAGGGAATCACCAATATGGTGTTTGTGGTAAGGTGTTTGCTTTTGGACACTATTTTTTTTTATTTTTTTTAAAATTAGTGACATTTTTAGCGACATTTAGCGATGTTAAGTTAGGTCGCTAAATACGTCGCTAATTAGCGATGCTGTAACAAGTCGCTAAATACGTCGCTAATGACGTCGCTATACGTCGCCAATTGCTGACATGGCAATATAGCCAGGTCATTAAAGACGTCGGTGTAACGTCGCTATAGACGTCGCTAATCAGCGACGTTTAGCGACTTTAATAAACTTCGCTATTTAGTGACTTGGCATCGCTAAACGTCGCCAAAATTTGTGACACATTAAAGTCGCTAAAAACGTCGGTATAGCGACGTTTAGCGACATTTTTTTTGGCGACTTGGGTTTTTCTGACAACTTTATAACGTCACTAATTACGTCACTAAACCAAATTAGCGACGACATTTTGTTATTTAGCGACGTTTTTAGACGTTGCTAATTTGACTTTTTCTGGTAGTGGTACCCATGTACTCGTATCTGAATATCCTGGTGCGGATCATGACACATTTTTAGTAGTAGCCCATGCAGGTCTACAGTCACAATTAGAGCGATATCATAGTAGTACTCACCTAGAGTACTGCTACGAGCCTGCTTTAGGAAATAGAATTTAGGCTGAAAGTATACTCAATCACATCTAGAAAATACTTTCAATATCAGTTTTGCTATCCTTCTCTATTAGAATGTTTCCTTTACTTTGAAGGAAATATGTCCTTCTTTGATGATATTGTATCATACTCAATATTGATTCCTTTATTCTATCTATCTTCAGGCGCAATGTCAGCAAGGTCAGTCACTTCTCGCCTATGAGGGCAGCACCATCAGACGTTGTTCCAGAAGCTACATTCCAGAGGTCCGCTTCACCGATCCTGGTGGACATTTTCGCAGTAGCTTTCAGATGTGCTCTACCTCCGGTACAGAGGGCAACACCGACAGTTTCGGGGGATCTTCTACTCCCACCATCCACAGTCGATCAGACACAGATGTTTATGCTCTTTCAGCAGATGATGGAGGTACAACAATGTCAGTCAGAGGTTATGAGACAGGGCATTGAGAATGCTCACCAGATTACGCTTGCAGCAGTTGAAAGAGTTGCCTTAGTCCAGCCACAGACGATACCACCTCCATTTACTCTGCAGCAGCCAAGGCCGGGGACTATCATAGATTTTAAGAGGATAGGGCTGAAGGACTTGAAAGGCACTGAAGGGATCATTTATGCTAATGATTGGTAGAAGATATTGACCGAAACCTACGGCTGGCACATATTCCAGAGAGGTTGCAGATAGAGGCGACAGGGAGCATGATGTTCGATATTGTGTTGACTTGGTTCAGGATGAACCCCAGGATCTCAGCACCAGGACTTACTTAGGAAGCTTTCAAAGAAAATTTCTTTTCGGATGTGACTTTGACATCTCTAGAGAGCCAATTTTAGTACCTTTTTCAGGGAGGTATGACGGTGGATGAGTATGCAGTAGAGTATTGCAGATTAGGCCACTTTATGGAGGGGCAGAACCCCAAAGAAAGAGCCAGGAAGTTCAGCAAGGGCCTGAACTAGAAGATCAAATCACATACGAATAGAGATCCCACCGCTACTTTTGAGAAGATTCTGAGGCAGGCACAGAGGGCAAAGGATGATCTAGAGCTTGGCTCTAAGAGACCGAGAGACATAGGAGGATCCAGTACCAACACGGGTCCAATAAAGTGGCCTCATTTTTAGTAGCATCACCAGAGACATTTCCAGCAACCGAGGCAGCAGTATCATAGACCAGCTAGAGCGTCGATATAGCAGATGCCCCAGATCCAGAGGAATATTCTGTAAGAAATAAGGACATGGATGGAATACATACATGATGAAATTGGGCCAGTGCTTATTCTGTGGATCAGGAGACCATCAGTTGAGGGATTATCCTAAAGTTCCAAGTCGTCCAGCTCAGGATGGAGCTCATGCACAAAGAGAACCCATGATACCACCAGTAGGACAGCAGACAGGACCTTATCTACCACCACAACAGCAGTAGTTCACTCAGCACCACCAGTAGCAGAGAGGTGCCCAGCGATAGGGGCAAGATTTTGCCTTGACCATCGAGGAGGAGGAGCCAGTCGGTGATGTTATCTCAGGTTCAGTCTATCATAATTCGTTTTCAGCTTATACTTTATTTGATTCTGGTTCTTCATATAGTTTTGTATATGTATCTTTTGCTTTGAAATATTATCTTGAGTTTGAACCGTTGGGGAGGACTTGCAAGATCATGACCAGAGGTAGCATTATCCTGATCAGTGATTTTTTTAAGGACTGAAGAGTTTCTTTGGGAGGCCGAGAGTTGAGCATATGTCTACTCGTAATGCCACTTCCTAGCTATAATATAGTACTCATGATGGATTGGTTGAGTAGGCATTATGCTACTATGGATTATCGTAGAGGCAGAGTTTTATTCCAGACACCAGAAGAGCCAGAGTTTGAGTTTGTCAGAGGAACAGCAGAGCAGAGCGAAGGAGACTTTTGTGGAGCTTTAGTAGAAGAGCAGGAGCCACCACATCTATTAGTTTTTTATTATATAGATGTCTTTCCAGAGGAGTTATCAAGGTTGCCACTAGACAGAGATATGGAGTTCTCTATAGACTTGGTGCCAGGTGCAGAGCCAATATCACAGAATATCTATGGAGTAAACAACAATGAACTGGCAGGGTTGAAGAATCAGGTGGATGAGTAACAGGACAAGGGCTTCATCCACTCCAGTTCATCATTGAGGGGTGCTCCCGTATTATTTGTACCGAAGAAGGATGGATCGGTATACATTTGTATTGACTACATGGTACTCAACAACCTCACTATTAAGAACAAATATCCGTTATTGCGGATTGATAATTTATTTGATCAGCTGAACAGAGCGAAGGTATTCTCAAAGATAGACTTGAGGTCGGGGTACCACCAGGTGAAAGTAAAAAAGAAAGATATTTCGAAGACAGCTTTCAGGACTCGGTATGGGCAGTTTGAGTTCTTGGGGATGCCATTTGGGTTGACCAATGTCCCAACAGTATTCATAAACCTAATAAATAAGGCATTTTATTAACACTTGGATCAGTTTGTGGTAGTATTCTTTAATAATATACTGATTTATTCGAAGATCTCAGAGGAGCATGAGAAGCACCTGAGGATAGTTCTGGAGACCCTTAGGACGGAGAAGCTATATGAAAAGCTTTTAAAGTGTGAGTTCTTCCTTGATAAGGTTGAATTTCTCGGGCATGTGATTACAGGAGATGGGATCTCAGTAGACCCGAAGAAGATTTCAGCAGTTAAGTCTTGGTCTACCCCAAGTTCAGTAGCAAAGATCAGGAGTTTTCTTGGATTGGTAGGCTATTATCGGAGGTTTGTTCAGGATTTTTTTCAGGATTGCAGAGCCGATGACTAGACTAACCAGGAAGGATATGGAGTTCATCTGGACTGAGGATTTTCAGCTGCATTTAAGGAACTGGAGAAGAGGTTGACTATTATGAGCACCCTGATATTTTATATAGGGTTAATTTGATAATTAATAATAATAATTTTTTTATTTTAAATATTTATTCGATAATTTAATTGAACTTTGGAAACCAACCACCATGGTTTTAAGATCTTGAGTCAAACACTAACCTTTCCCTTCCAACCAACCTAACATGCTCGACTTAGACGAGTCAAATTAGGCTTCTGCCATGACTGTCACTCACAAATTCGTAATCCCATGCTTTATTTTGGTCGCATAACTTACGAGACATAATTACGAGAAAATAATAATTAATTAGCCCTTTTGTCGTGACGTACGATTTTAACACACCTCCCCAACCCATTACTTCTAACTAAATATATACTATGAGCTTAATCGGTCCTATTACGCACATGACACTCGAGTTATGTAATCTGAACCCTCTACATGCTCCTAATACAATATTAAGTAGAAAATAGAATTTATAAATTTATTTAACTAATTTATTATTTATTTATATTTAGTCAATACCTTTTTATTAATTTAAATTTGGTTGTAAATTATTTATTGGAGAAAATATAAATTTCCTAAAAAATTTCTAAGTGCCTAACTATTTTTGGAAATTTTCTACACACACACACACACACACACACACACACATATATATATATATGTCAATACCACATTCCAAAAATAGGGGTATTTTCGAATTTTTTATAAATTATTAATATTATGGTATTTATATTAAATGATTTTTTCGATATTGTATTTAAATTTAATAATTGCATGAGGTGTGTATTTAAATATATTATATATATACAGTGTTCATTTATGTTTGAGCTGGAAGACTTGACCTAGAAGCCCAGTAGATAAAAACACCTATCCAAATTATGGGATTATGTGGTTAATTATTTTATTTAGAATTAAATTATTGGAGGTAGTAATTAATTACCGTAATTTTATTTAATTGTTGCACCTTACCTTTGCTTCGATATTTGGAGCGTTACCCTGGCTTTTGTCTTCCAACAAATTCACAACATTGCTCTAGACATGCCCACCTTCCATTTTGACATTTTTGTAACTCATAATTATGCTTCCTTGTGCTTCATTTTAGCCGCACAATATTCGTCGCGGACGTTTATTTAATTCCTAAATAAATTCCAACTTTGTATCGTTGTGCATTCCAATCGAAATTGAAGGCAATCTTGACCTATTTTTTGTGCGACCTAAATTAGGGTAATATTCTGTTCTGAGTCTTCTTCACTAATGATATTGGTGACCCGACCTGATTTTGGTCCCATGTACTCCTAATTAATTTTAGAACACAGCTTGCATTTATTTCTAATTAATTTGAGGATACCATTTTAACTAATTTCGTAAATCCTAATTTAATTCCAGTGCCCTGCTAATTGAGCCCATACCAAACATACAACGCCCCCTCACCCTACAAAACACCGAACACCGAATCGCCCATCAAAGTTTTATCATTTTATGTGTCTGTGCAAATACCCAAATTTAGGGGGGCTAATTTACAAATTTGCATTAGGTGTCAACACCCGATTTGTTCAAACTAATGGAGGAGCCCTAATATTTGACTAAGTCTCTCACCCTCATCCCCACATGAAGAATCCCTCATGACAAATCTAGACCATCCATTCAATGGGTGCATCCTCACCCTTCATTCCCACACACTCTCTCCCTATTTAAAGTCACATCATCCCCACTTCCAAAGGAAACCCTAATCCCCAAACCAAACCTAGGGAAGCCCCCACTTTTCTCTCACCTCACTCCTCCCTCATCCCCCCTACGTAGGAAAATTTTCTTCTTCCCTTCTTCTTCTCTTTTCTTCATCTTCTTCTTCTTCTTCTTCTTCTTCTTCCTTTCTTCACTTCTCCTTTGTAATTTGAATTTATTTGAGGGTAGAGAAAACAACCCACTCTACTGTTTACCCCTATCCACCACTGTACACCAACTCCGGCGAGCCCCCTCCGGCCCGGCCAGCCAGTCGACCCCGACTCCTCCTAATCCGACCGCTCCCTGCTCCTTTTCCGGCGAGCCACCCCGCAGCTCCGGCCTCTTCTCCGGCCTGCTGCAACTCCCCGGCCTCCCTCCATCTCCTCCGACCCCATCCTCCTAGCTTCCCGCTCCGCTGAGCCATTCTCAAGCCTCCTCCACCACCATCCCATCAACTCCGGCCTGCTGCTAGCTTCGGCCTGCAACCTCCCAACGCCACCACCATTATCACCATCTCCATTGCCATCAACCAAGCCCCACCTGCACAGCCGAGTCTTCCCCACAGCTCCGACCGGCCGAGCCGACCCCGCAGCTCCCACTCCACTCCGGCTGCCACCGTCAGAACATCAGCCATCCTCGACCGTTCGAGCGACCAAGCCTCGCTGAACAGGCCACCCGCCGGGTACTGCCAACCCCCTGTCTCCTCCACTCGAGCCCGACCCCGGCGTTGAGCTCCCCTCGACTGCACAGTCCGGTCAGCCTGCATTCCCTCCTCCTCCTTGCATCTACTCCGGCTCTCACTGTCCCTTACTCCGGTCACAGCCCATTGAGCCAACCTCTCCGTTTAACTCTTCCCCCGGAGCTCCCTGCTGCACTCCGGCGTGCCAGGCCTCCACGACGAGCCACCCCCCTGTGAGTCCCTCCTCCTCTCCCTCTTTCCCTCCTTCCTTTTTATATATATATATATGTATGTAAATACGTATAAATACATAAATGTGTATATGTGTATGTGTATAAATTTAGTGTATGTGTGTATGAATGTATATAGTGTATTTTTATTAGTGTATATATGTTTCACATATATATATACGCGTATATGTATATATATATATATGTATATATATATATCGCATATTTCTCTATTTTTATATATATGTATTAAATGTATTTTAGTATAAATATGTATTAAATATATATGTATTAATATATCAGTACACATAATATATGTTAATGTATGTTTAATATTATATATTATATGATAGTACGTATTTTAGTACATATTTTTGATATATGTATATGTATATACATATACATATATATTATTTGGTATATTTTTATATGGAAATGTGTAAATAAATAGGTATTATTTTGGAAAATGTATATATATATATATATATTGGTATTGATATATATAAATACGTATTTTGGTAATTGGTATATGCACATATATACGTATATGGTAAATGTATTAAGATTTGGTATATATATATATAGAGTATATGTATATTTTACTTGGTATATATATATATATATATTCAGTATATATTTTCTTTTGTACAAATATTGGTTGTAGTATATATATATATAAATGTGGTATATATATTTTTTTAACTTATTGATATATATATATATATATATATATATATATATATATATATATATATATATATATATATATATATACAACATATAATTTAGTGTATATACTTATACCTATTGTATATAATTATTAGTATACCCATAAATATGTATTAATTTAATTATTGATATATGTCCATAGGACTGTTGTTCATCCCGGCGATTCTTTGGAACAGGACATTGGTATTACCTGCTAAGGACCCGAGGCAAGTACATTCTCTGATAATTTCCAATTCCTTGATAATTTCTATAAGTTCAGTAATCTAGAAATGTTACATCTGAATCCTTGACACTTTGCTACACGTACTAGTATATAGCTTGGATCTGCAATCATGAGATGTTACATTGATTATCGTATTGACATTGTACACGACATGTATATTTAGACCTCGTACATGATAGATTGGATATTGCTCGTGTATCGTGACTGTCATGGTTGGATCCACAATACTAGTTGGGGACGGGGAAGTAGTTAGTAAGAAATATGATCATACCCCTTTATACAAGTATAGAACAATGTAAGTGTTAATCATACTCTTCACATATGATTAGCCAGGCCATATAGCTCTCGTACATATTCCCAAGCCGATCATATTTCGAAACTACTATTTCAAACACTTAGAATAGATTACAGTACTCTATTTAGATCATATACTACATCACCCGTATATGATCCTGTACCTTGTTCTCTCCATTTCATATATGCAATGACTGTATCACATTGCCTATTTTGCATGTCTCTTTACATTGCCTGTCTCTCTATTTTGCCATTACATTATTTTACTGTCTTCTTTCAGTACATAGCATCATCTGTTTATTGCTTTATAGTCCTTATCAATTAAATGGAACTATTATTTAAGATTGTACTTTGCTCCTTCCTGACTGGAAATATTTTTCCAGACTATGCCTTAGAGGACCGGTGTCCGACACTTTTATGGACCATATGGTGAGTAGCTGCAACTTGGGCTTGGTAGTTTAGTTGTGATTCTGGGAGGTCTAGCCGAAATCACTAGTTTTTCTAGTTAGTTCTTTTAGTAGACTATTTGGTACCGGATTTGTCTCCAGCATACTTGTTGAGACATGGATATTTGTTGAGTTAGATTATTACATTTAGACTTGTGTTGTATTTAATTTTATTTGTTCGATATCTTATCGTGTTATAGTCATGTGATTGAGTATGTGTTCGTATTATTTTGTATCATCCGTGCCTCCTTATGGAGATTGGATACTTGTGTGAGATTGGCTAGATAGTATCATGACCTTGACAGCGTTCTACCGCCGATGCTGCGACGTAGGCTGGACTTACCCACGTACTCGTGCCCCAATTTCGGGTACGATCGTGACACGTTTTTAGTGGTGGCCCATACATGTCAGACTTCGCAAGTAGTGCGATGTCGTAGTAGTGCGACGTCTTCGTTGTACTACTGCATGCCTGCGATAGAATCTAGGACATAGGATACTAGGATGAGAGCGAATACTCAATCACAATTTCTTGAGAGATACCTGAGATGACCCCTGAGAATCTTTTAATAATTTCTAATTTAAAACATTTTCCTCGTTTCCGTCCATTCTCACTTGTTGATATTGTTTTGATTCTTATTAATCAGTTAATAAATTAGGATCTTGGTTTCATTGTAGAGTTTGATTTCATATCAAGATGAATTTACGGACTAATTTATGGTATTATCTGATGACACATGTCGATGAGGACAGTGAGAGAGATTTACATTAGAGCTATTGGACTACAAAAGGTGGATTTTAATTTTAATTTGAGGATTGAAAATAAATTTCAATTTTAAGAATTTTGGGGAGTTGAGATATTGTTATTAAAAATTTTGAGGATTCAGATTCAATTCAATGAACCTAGACAAAGCTGTAAGGATTTTTGGAATTGATAAAAAATTTTGTTTCAGTATTTGAATATTTGACCTTGAGGAAAGTATATGCATTTCACTTTAAAATTATTCGAAGAGTTATTTTGAGGAATTTATTTTGAGGATAAAAATATTATAGTGGGAGAGATATATTAGTATATAAGTAGATGAGGTGCATGTGTAAGGATCTGTTGGCTTGAGCACGATTGAGATCTCACTGCAAACTGACTTGGGTGTCCATCTAGGGTTGTATTAGAGAGAGCAGTACTTAGTATGATGTGTTGTATTTGATATGCACTTGAGTGATAAGAATAACTAGTATCAGCGATTGCAGTAGGTAAGAAAGCTATCAGTGAGTGTGCTTCTAGTAGAACTGTGGTACCTAGAGGGATAGAGGTATCAAACATTGGATGCATCTTTGACCTATGCAATCACAACTAGGATTATTCCAATCTATTTATCTTGAATATTGCTTCTTTAGAACTTTACTGTCCTTCCTTAGTGATATCACATTTTTGCCTTAATTGATTCTTTTGGGTCTGTCTTCAGGATGTCGCCGAAGACACGATCTTTGAGAGCGGGAGCATCAGCCTTAGAGGGGTCTGCCACCTCTCCACCTGATGGACAGACATCCGTAGTTCCTCCTACATCTCCGATGCATGTAGGAGTGTCTGCACTTTTCGGGGATCCTCCTCCCCCACCTGTTCAGAGGATTGCCGCAGCTGTGACGGACAACCTTCCTCTTCCACCAACTCCGATTCTCGGAGATTTGTCCATTGACGGGGCGCAGATGTTTACCTTGATCCAGGGCAAGGTAGATGCCCATAGAGTGACGGCAGATGCTCAGCGAGTTCAAGCTGAGGCTCAGAGGGTGCAAGCAGAAGCGCACCAGGCACAAACCGAGTTGATGAGAGAGATCATAGAGAATGCTCATCAAGTGACTCTCCAAGCTTTGGAGAGAGTAGCACAATACCAGCAGTTTCCTGGCCAGTACCAGCAGAGATCAGGCACTATAGTAGACTTTAAGAGGATGATGCCTCGAGAGTTCAAAGGCACCGAAGGGATACTCTACGCAGACGACTGGCTAGAGGATATAGAGAGGAGCCTACGATTGACCCAGATACCGGAGAGCTTGCAGATAGAAGCCGCTGGCAGTCAGATGTTCGATATCGCACTCGCGTGGTATCGTACGGAGCCGAGACTTACTGCACAAGGACTTACTTGGGAGACCTTCAAGGAGCTCTTCAAGGAGAAGTTCTTTCCCAACGTGGCATTGGAAACCTTGGAAAGTCAGTTTCATGACTTGGTTCAAGGAAACATGTCGGTCGACGAGTACGCTACAGAATTCTGTAGATTGAGCTGTTTTGCATCGTCTATTATTCGAGACCCAGGAGATCGAGCCCGAAAGTTTAGAAAGAGACTGACGAGAGAGATTAGGTCACGCACTTATGGTCGTCGTACTGCTACCTTTGAGGGTATCTTAATGGATGCCCAGATTGCAGAAGAGGATCTGGATCTCAGGCCTAAGAGGAGTCACAATATTTTTGGAGATACGAATGGTAGTGCAGGACCGGCCAAGAGTCCCCGTATTCAGCATCAACAGCAGTACCAAGTACCAGTTCATATTCAGCCATGGGCGTATCAGTATCCACAGCAGTACCTGGCACCAGTTCATATTCAGCAACATCTATGGGCGTATCAGTATCAACAGCAGTACCAGACACCAGTCCGTATTCAGTAGGATCAACAGCAGCCTCCGAGAGAGACACAGCAGACTTGTCATTTCTGTAAGAAGTCAGGTCACCTTTGGGAGAGCTGTAGAACGAGGCTAGGACTTTGTTTGTACTGCGACGCTGCGGGACATCGAGTAAGGGATTATCTTCTAGCCCTTTATCTTCCCGACCAGCATGCAGCTCCAAATTATAGAGATCCAGTTAGGCTACCTGTGGAACCGTATATTGCTCAGCACCCGCGAAGGGAACCACCCCAGCAGGGCGGGGCATTTGCGATGACGGTCGAGGAGACCGATACTGCAGGTAATGTGTTAGCAGGTTCTGTTCTTTCCTTCCTTCTGTTCCTATCTATTTGATTGATTGACTGATACCTTAGTACCGTAGCTTGTATGTATGATTTTCTTGTTATAATGTAGTTAGTAGTACACCCTGATACAGAGACTGCAATACCATGACAAAAGACACCATGACCGTACATATTCCCCTTAGATTGCATGTTGTATGATTGTAGGAAGGATTTTTCTTAGACCATGATTATTGGGGTTTGACCATGACGAAGATTCATGAAGGGGTTATGACTTGACAAGAGAGACAAGATGATTAAAATTCGAGGATAAACATCGATTTAAATAAAGGGTTAAGAAATTAACATGACATAATTGATGGTTTATTAATTCCAGGAAGATTATGATATGATTAAATTGGTTATTAAAATTTGGAAAATTTGGGAGATTATCATTATATTTATTTGACTGCAAGTTATGAATTTTAAAATTTTATATTATGGACGTTGCATTTGAAGAATCCATAGGTATCGCGTTGTCGAGTATTTTGAGGAAAAAAAAGGAAACCGAGGAATAAGATCATTGATGGATTAGTGTTGAATTCAAACTTTTGGGGACGAGAATTATATTTTATATATATTCATTGATTAAAATCAAATTAGAGGAGTGGATATTAAATTTCGAGTATTGAATTATTAGCTTAAAATTTTGGGGGAAATTATGATAAAAATGGAAACTGATTTTATTTCGAGGATTTTTCAGGATACAATAATTTCAGAATTTTTGAAAATTGTGAAATGACAAGGTGGATTATTTCAGGATTTTGTGGGTTGGTGAATTTAAATTTTGATGGAAAATAATAATGTGTTTGAGTAAACACTACTATGATGATTTTAAATTTTGAGAACGAAATTCTTTTAAGGAGGGTAGACTTGTCACTACCACATTCCAAATATAGGGGTATTTTTGAATTTTTTATAAATTATTAATATTATGGTATTTATATTAAATGATTTCTCGATATTGTATTTAAATTTAATAATTGCATGAGGTGTGTATTTAAATATATATTATATATATAGTGTTCATTTATGTTTGAGCTGGTAGACTTGACCTAGAAGCCCAGTAGATGAACACCTGTCCGAATTATGGGATTATGTGGTTAATTATTTTATTTAGAATTAAATTATTGGAGGTAGTAATTAATTACCGTAAATTTATTTAATTGTTGCACCTTACCTTTGCTTCGATATTTGGAGCGTTACCCTGGCTTTTGCCTTCCAACAAATTCACAACCTTGCTCTAGCCATGCCCGCCTTCCATTCTGATATTTTTGCAACTCATAATTATGCTTCCTTGTACTTCATTTTAGCCGCACAATATTTGTCGTGGACGTTTATTTAATTCCTAAATAAATTCCAACTTTGTATCGTTGTGCGTTCCAATCAAAATTGGAGGCAATCTTGATCTATTTTTCGTGCGACCCAAATTAGGATAATATTTTGTTCTGAGTCTTCTTCACTAATGATATTGGTGACCCGACCTGATTTTGGCCCCATGTACTCCTAATTAATTTTAGAACACAGCTTGCATTTATTTCTAATTAATTTGAGGATACCATTTTAACTAATTTCATAAATCCCAATTTAATTCCAGTGCCCTGCTAATTGAGCCCATACCAAACATACAACGCCCTCTCACCCTACAAAACACCGAACACCGAATCGGCCACCAATTTTTATCATTTTATGTGTCTGTACAAATACCCAAATTTGGGGGGGCTAATTTGCAAATTTGCATTAGGTGTCAACACCCCATTTGTTCAAACCAATGGAGGAGCCCTAATATTTGACTAAGTCTCTCACCCTCATCCCCACATGAAGAATCTCTCATGATAAATCTAGACCATCCATTCAATGGGTGCATCCTCACCCTTCATTCCCACACACTCTCTCCCTATTTAAAGTCACATCATCCCCTCTTCCCAAGGAAACCCTAATCCCCAAACCAAACCTAGGGAAGCCCCCACTTTTCTCTCACCTCACTCCTCCCTCATCTCCCCTACGTAGGAAAATTTTTTTCTTCCCTTCTTCTTCTCTTTTCTTCTTCTTCTTCCTTTCTTCCCTTCTCCTTTGTATTTTGAATTTATTTAAGGGGAGGGAAAACAACCCACTCTACTGTTCACCCCTATCCACCACTATACACCAACTCCGGCGAGCCCCCTCCGGCCCGGCCAGCTAGTCGACCCCGGCTCCTCCTATTCCGACCGCTCCCTGCTCCTTTCTCGACGAGCCACCCCGCAGCTCTGGCCTCTTCCCCGGCCTGCTGCAACTCCCCGGCCTCCGTCCATCTCCTCCGACCCCATCCTCCTAGCTTTCCGCTCCGTCGAGCCATCCTCAAGCCTCCTCCACCCCATCCCATCAACTCCGGCCTGCTGCTAGCTCCGGCCTGCAACCTCCCAACGCCACCACCATTATCACCATCTCCATTGCCATCAACCGAGTCCCACCTGCACAACCGAGTCTTCCCCACAGCTCCGACAGGCCGAGCCGACCCCGTAGCTCCCACTCCACTCCGGCTGCCACCGTCAGAACATCAGCCATCCCCGACCGTTCGAGCGACCAAGCCTCGCTGAACAGGCCACCTGCCGGGCACTGCCAACCCCCTGTCTCCTCCACTCGAGCCCGACCCCGGCGTCGAGCTCCCCTCGACTGCACAGTCCGGTCAGCCTGCATTCCTCCTCCTCCTTACATCTACTCCGGCTCTCACTGTCCCCTACTCCGGTCACAGCCCATTGAGCCAACCTATCCGGTCAGCTCTACCCCCGGAGCTCCCTGCTGCACTCCGGCGAGCCAGGCCTCCACGACGAGCCACCCCCCTATGAGTCCCTCCTTCTCTCCCTCTTTCCCTCATTCCTTTATATATATATATATATATATATATATATATATATATATATATATATATATATATATATATATATATATGTATGTAAATACGTATAAATACGTAAATGTGTATATGTGTATGTGTATTAATTTAGTGTTTGTGTGTATGAATGTATATAGTATATTTTTATTAGTGTATATATGTTTCACATATATATATATACGCGTATATGTATATATATATATATATATATATATATATATATATATATATATATATATATATATATATATATATATATATCGCGTATTTATCTATTTTTATATATTAGTATTAAATATATTTTAGTATAAATATGTATTAATATATCAGTATACATATAATATATGTTAATGTATGTTTTAGTATTAAATATTATATGATAGTACGTATTTTAGTATGTATTTTTGATATATGTATATACATATTTATTATTTGGTATATTTTTATATGGAAATGTGTAAATAAATAGGTATTATTTTGGAAAATGTATATATATATATATTGGTATTGATATATATAAATACGTATTTTGGCAATTGGTATATGCACATATATACGTATATGGTAAATGTATTAAGATTTGGTATATATATATAAATAGAGTATATGTATATTTTACTTGGTATATATATATATATATATATATATATATATATATATATATAAATGTGGTATATATATTTTTTTAACTTATTGATATATATATATATATATATATATATATATATATATATATATATATATACAACATATAATTTAGTGTATATACTTATACCTATTGTATATAATTATTGGTATACCCATAAATACGTATTAATTTAATTATTGATATATGTCCATAGGACTATTGTTCATCTAGGAGATACTCTGGAACAGGATATTGGTATTACCAGCTAAGGACCTGAGGCAAGTACATTCTCTGATAATTTCCAATTCCTTGATAATTTCTATAAGTTCAGTAATTTAGAAATGTTACATCTGAATCCTTGACACTGTGCTACACGGACTATTATATAGCTTGGATCTGCAGTCATAAGATGTTACATTGATTATCGTATTGACATTGTACACGACATGTATATTTAGACCTCGTACATTATAGATTGGATATTGCTTGTGTATCATGACGTGTCATGGTTGGATCCACAGTACTAGTTGGGGGCGGGAAAGTAGTTAGTAAGAAATATGATCATACCCTTTTATACAAGTATAGAACAATGTAAGTGTTAATTATGCTCTTCATATATGATTAGCCAGGCCATATAGCTCTCGTACATATTCCCAAGCCGATCACATTTCGAAACTACTATTTCAAACACTTAGAATAGATTACAGTACTCTATTTAGATCACATACTACATCACCCGTATATGATCCTGTACCTTGTTCTCTCCATTTCATATATGCACTGACTGTATCACATTGCCTATTTTGCATGTCTTTTTACATTGCCTGTCTCTCTATTTTGCCATTACATTATTTCACTGTCTTCTCTCAGTACCTAGCATCATTTGTTTATTGCTTTATAGTCCTTATCAATTAAATAGAACTATTATTTGAGATTGTACTTTGCTCCTTCCTGACTAAAAATATTTTTCCAGACTATGCCTTAGAGGACCGGTGTCCGACATTTTATGGACCATATGGTGAGTAGCTGCAACTTGGGGCTGGTAGTTTAGTTGTGATTCCGGGAGGTCTAGCCGGAATCACTAGTTTTTCTAGTTAGTTCTTTTAGTAGACTATTTGGTACCGGATTTGTCTCCCGCATACTTGTTGAGACATGGATATTTGTTGAGTTAGATTATTATATTTAGACTTGTGTTATATTTAATTTTATTTGTTCGATATCTTATCGTGCTGTAGTCATGTGATTGAGTATGTGTTCGTATTATTTTGTATCATCCGTGCCTCCTTATGGAGATTGGATGCTTGTGTGAGATTGGCTAGATAGTATCATGACCTTGACAACATTCTACCGCCGATGCTGCGGCGTAGGCTGGACGTACCCGCGTACTCGTGCCCCAATTCCGGGTGCGAGTCGTGACAATATATATATATATATATATATATATATATATATATATATATATGAATAAAATAAAAATAAAGAAAAATAAAACCCATTAACCATAAAACCCAACCCAAACCCATTAACCCGAAACCCAAATCCTAACTAATCTACCCAGACCCTCACCCGCAATTCCTCCCCCATCTCTCTCCCTATATATATATATATATATATATATATATATATATATATATATATATATATATATATATATATATATATATATATAACCCTAAACCACACCACCTCCACCATCACCCACGCTTCCACCCAGGCGACCACCCTGACCCCTCGCCTACCGTTGTCTTCATGCCGAACCACCACCGCCGCAGCGCTGCCACGCCTAGCAGCAGCAACAACCGCCGTAGATCTGCCCTCGCGTGCACAGCGGTAACAGCCGTGCGACCCCCATTCGCGCGGAGTTTTCTTCTTCCTCGCTCATCTATTTCATGTTTCATCTTCGCTGGTATGTTCATAACCTAACCCCTAGTATTTTCTTCAAGTGGAACGAATTTAAGCACCCGGGTTTGATCGAAAAATTGACCGAAAGTTGGCCGAAAAACTGTTCAAAAATTGTTCAAAAATTCTGTCCATGTACCCCTGTACATGTCTAATTTTTTACCAACTCATTAATTATTTTCAAAGTATAATTGGAAGGACTTCTTTACAATATAACCAAAATTTTTACTGTTCTTTTAGTTTTTATTAGTTTGCTTTAATGGTTAAATTATTCTGATTCCAAAACGACAAAAAACTTATTTTTAAAGAACCTAAAATCTTCGATACGTAATACGTTCCACCAAATTGAGCCATGTCATTACATGAAGATTGCACTGAATGGTGCATAACATAAATACAGATGTGTAGGCTCTCGCAAAACTTGATTTGGACGTGTGTGCACGCCGAAATCAACACGAATCTGCCAAAAAATACGTATCGGCCTATTCTGACACCTCGTCATAACTTCGTGTATACTCGTCAGTTCGTAATAAAACTTATGCTATTGGATTCAAAGCGTTATGCTGGTCCTGTGAGCCAAGTTTGGTTATTATTGTAGAACGTTGACAAAACGTCGTTTCGTAGGCCCCATAGTTGCATATGAAGGGCAATTTTGTGATCGACTTATCAGAATCCAGTTCTAGAAGTTCTGTTGGGTTTGTATCATCATTTTGGACTCGTAGACACTATATTTGATAAATTTGGAAAACTTTATCTTTGGCATATTTTTTGGTGCGAAGTAGGCCACATTTGGACCCCGCTTTGACCCAAAATTGTCAATTTTGCCCCTGTGTCCAAATTGGCCTTATGGGTAGTCAATCCTAGCTATTTCAAGTATTTTGAGAATATTAATGATATTTGTTTCATCATGAGTAGGTGTACGTGCAGATTCCACTTTCCTAGGAGTAGTTGACGGAGTTCAGAACCTAGGCAAGTGTACCTTGCCAAACTTGCAGTAGATCCTATTATATTATCTGCTTGTGTTTCTTTCCATATATATAGAATATTATGATATACCTATTCAACCTAGGACCGTGAGACGTTGCATAGCGTTCAACCAAGATTCGGGTGTTGACGTCGTATGCGGAGTCGTGTAACATCACTTAGAGAGTTGATTCCACGATCCTATATTTTTATATGCTTGCTTTACCAAGTACGCCATACTGTGGAACACTTGACACTATTTTATGTGACAGAATCTTTCTTGAGTTATTCATGGTGATTATGTGTAGGCTTACAAAATTTATGATATGAGACTTGTATATTATATTAATATCATTATGACTCATTGTACTAGCTAGAGGTCATGATCTTACGTGTTATGGACATAAGATGTTGTGGACATAAGACATAAGGTAACATTGGGTTGGGAGAGTGTCACGCCCCAGTCCCAAAAATACGTAGGACTAGGACACGTAAGCATGCCAGCCGCATGGATATGGCAACTCCAATGTATGGAAACCAAATCTACACGTACGCTGTAATATGAATATCAAATCCACAAGTGGTATAAAACATATGTCACAAGTCACAGGGTATAATCTAAATCTCATCCACCAAAATTATATAGAAATAAATGACCAGTATCTATGAAACTAGATCTCAATAAGGAGTATCTAAGGATGATAGTTGGATGGAGACAAATCCACTACCAACTCGAATGGAGAGGTAAATACAATATAAGTACAACACCACAACACAATATAAGAATACCAGCTATCCATCACAGCTCGAAGAGAAGACATCCTCGGATCACATGTAACCATCCAAATCTGTGCTCCTGCAATACTCAAGAAAAGATACACCTGGCAGTGGACCAGGTCCTCAGAGGGACGTAACAAGATACAGAAATACGAGCCAATTTGAATACAGTAAACATGCATATTATTTAAAAATAATAAGTACGCTGTACAAGACAATCTATATGAATGCAAATGAGGATAATTTTTCGACGTATGGGCAAGGGTAGGCTACTCGATCTAATCCTCACAACCTCACGCTCGTCAGTGGACATCATCAGCCGACATACCTCTGGGATAGCGACCCTCGGACTCCATCAATCGACATACCTCGGGGGTAGCGACCATCGGACATGACCCACCATAGTGTGTGCTAGTGACTACGGTGTTACCAGAGTGGTTAAAAGCCCATACGCCTAATAATTGTCCTCTATGATACTAAGTGCCATGTGTGTGTCAACATATCTAATATATATAATGACTGAAAGAAAACTACACATGCAAGAAATATACAGAATGCAATAAATAAATAGAAATATAAATAGCATGCAAAGTACTGTAAACAATTTGACAAGGTATCTTGCCTGGGGTCCTGCTGCTGGTATGAATCAGAGTCCAAGTCACAGTCCAAATAGCCTATGTATTACAAATTTATCACGTCAAAAGATAATTTATTTTAATTTATTTAATTCTGGAATAATTACTCTAAAATCCTATTTTAATCTTATTATTCTGATTTTTATGTTAATTCCAAAATTTTGTCCAAAGAAATAAATTTTATCAACTCGAGACTCATGGCACGCAAATCGAGGCGATCTGTTGACCAAAAAGTCAACCGACACAAACTCAACTTTTATGCATGATTTCCTGTAGATTTCAGCGTCAAAAATATGCTAGAATTTATGGCTCATCCGAATTCAAATTCGTTTGAGAATTATGGCACATACAAATTTTGTATTGTGCACCGATGGTTAAATTCTAACCTAAAAGTTCTACAGAATTAACAGTATGTAAATACTTCAAAATAAATTCAGAAAAGATATATGTCGATAATCTTGACATTAGCTTTCCGAAACTTTAAACGGTTCATGATTCTGATTCCTGGTTCTCCCAGAATCGTGAAAACATCGAAACACGTCTATTTTTGGATATGTCGTGCTCTACAAATTTTCCAGAATTTAATACTAATAATTTATAAAAACAATTTATATAATCAGAAATCTAACCTCATTATCGTTCTAACAAAAAAAACTAGGCCTCGTTTGGAGTCCGGAGCTAGGAGATATCGTCTTTTTAATTCGTCATAACTAGTAGAAAATGAGGCTAAATTTATGACGAATTTTGACTATTTTTGGACGAAAAAGAGACGAATTTGGGGAAGAAAAATATGAAGGATGAGCTATTTATAATGGTGGACACTACTTAATTAAATACGACTAGGATTGGTTAATTTAGATAGGATTATGATGAATTTAAATAAGGATAGGATATACATGAAGTTGATTTCCTAGTAGGTTCAGGATTTGAATTAATTTAAAATAGAGTTTGAATTTATCTCAATAATTTATAATCTTAAATATAATTAAAGATAATACAAATAATTTATAAAATCTTATTAATATCTATTAACACTAAATTAGCATCTATCTAATATTAAGACTATATATATCCAAATAAAACCTAAATAATTTAAAAAATCTAAATAAATTTCTTAAATTTCTAAATAAATTACAAAAAAATATAATTAAATATTTTAAACTAAAATAAATATTTGGTAGGAACGACATGCAAGTATGGTCGTATAGTAAATCATAGAAGTCCTAAAATTTATGTTTTCTAAGTTTTAATTACCAAAAATTTTAGAAAAATCTTCAAAAATCTAAAATAAGCTAAAATAATTCTAAATAAATATTTATATAAGTAAATATACTAAGAAAATTATTTTCTAATTAACTAAGAGAATACTCTAAATAAATTCAACATCTATAATAAATATAATAATATAAAATATACATAAATACCTATTTTGGGTGAGGGAGTTTACAATCTACCCAACTTAAAATAATTTTATCCTCGAAATTAAAGTAAGACATAATTTGTGAAATCCTTCACATTCGTACACAAGGTATGTCAATCGCAATCTCTTCCAAAAATTTAAATAACAAAATCTATTCGAATCTATTGCGATCACTTCAAAATTAATATAACCACTGTTTAAATCAAAATTTAACCTGTCGTAGTCTCTTCTCGATTTTTAAATAATCAACATCCAAATCTAACTCAAGTCTATATGACATCCCACATCAAAATTTATATCATAATTTTTAAATATCATAATCTCCTCTAGACTTTGTACAATAAACAATTCTAATCAAATCTTATTCCTATTCTCAAATTAAGAATTTTGTACTCTTCAAATATTTAAACTCAATTTTTATCCTCAATATTTCAAATAGGTGACCCAACAATCAAAATTAAACTTTTAATTCAAATCATCAAATTATAAAATTTAAATCTAATTCACCAGTTGTTCAAGTCTAAAATTCTATATTTATCCTAAAAATTTAAATCGATGATTCATCCTTCAATATTCAAAATTTAAATCATGTGCTCAAAGTATAAATATTGGGTCCTCAATATCAAGATTTTTAAAATTTTATTAAATCCTCATTATCTTAATCCTTCTTTTAAAATTCTCCACATTTAAAAGGACTTAATCTCTCAATCTAATCCTACTTGATCACAATCTAAAAGAATTCTCCTCAAGTTTAATAATGCAATTTCTACCCAACTTAGAATTTACCCATCTATCACATAAGGCTCTTACACTTAAGAAAAATATTCCTCAATTTATTTTCTCATGTCATTCAATCCTCAAAATTTTAACACCAACTATATCATATGTGATATGCCCTTAATCAATTATGAAAGATAGTCACCAAATAATGTGATTGGCCTATGGGGTATATCTTGTACTATCTGTGTATCACTTATATCCAAGCACGAGATTTCGTCTTTCCGAAACAAGGGAAGACGGAAAGCAACGGAAAAGAGTTCAAGGAGGGGTAATAGAATGGAAGTATGGGAATCAAAGCATTTAAAGAATTCAAATGGGAATTTTTAAGACAGTTGTGGATTGAAATCTTAATTTGGTAATTTCCTATTCGCATGCTCACATCGGTACAGTTATGTACTTGATATGATATGCTTTATCGTATCTAGAGGGTAAGTATATTTGTCTACTGGTCCACTATACATCTCAATCCACGTAAAATACTATTGCGAAGGACGAATCAAGCGCATTATGGCTAGCTAGACCATAATACACTGATTCTGATTAGACAATTTGTATTAGTATGGTTGATCAGGCCCCAATAACACATACGTCGTGAACAAGCTCGATATAAGATTAAGCTTGCAAAAACTAGGCTATAATAGCAGCATAATTCAAGGTAGCACAAAAAATATAACGCTGGATTATGATGTGAGAAGTTAACAAATAATTTAAGTTCGCAAAAGCAAAAATAACATAAGCAATAATAATAAAAGACTCTACAATCTCTACAGTTATCATACAACCTCCTTATCTAAGTCGCTAGACGACCAAATAGGGCAAGGACCTCTAAATTCTATGGTCTGAATAAACACTGTCGTCTTTTGCTAGCATGCGATAAATATTATTCGGTTACACTTCAATTAATAGGTCAAAAGACTATGTGATACTAGGTGTCAAACATTATGGTAAAACTTCTAACTAACTCTAGTAGTGTCTATACTACTCTCAAGTCTTCTTAATACATCAAGGGGTAATGGTATAACAATCTAAAGATAAGGAATTCTAGGTTCACTAGATATTCTAAACTTAGTGGTGTGTCTATATTCTCGTTGTATTCTTAATATGTGTGCTACTCTAATTATCATCCTAATAACAGGGGTTCCTATATTCTAGCAGAAGACTATACTCAAGGAACTATTAGGGAAGCTCATGAATCAAGCAGGATACAATTGTTCAAAATAGAACAGATAGGAGGAGATGAATCACAGTCAATTGTGGATGAGATCCTATACCCTAGTCCTAGGGGCAGGCTTGTTCGGTACAGTAACGTAACCGAGACAATATGCTCTCGACCTGCATGGGCCACCATAAAAACATGTCACGCCCCAGTCCCAAAAATACGTAGGACTAGGACACGTAAGCATGCCAGCCGCATGGATATGGCAACTCCAATGTATGGAAACCAAATCTACACGTACGTTGTAATATGAATATCAAATCCACAAGTGGTATAAAACATATGTCACAAGTCACAGGGTATAATCTAAATCTCATCCACCAAAATCATATAGAAATAAATGACCAGAATCTATGAAACTAGATCTCAATAAGGAGTATCTAAGGATGATAGTTGGATGGAGACAAATCCACTACCAACTTGAATGGAGAGGTAAATACAATATAAGTATAACACCACAACACAATATAAGAATACCAGCTATCATCACAGCTCGAAGAGAAGACATCCTCGGATCACATGTAACTATCCAAATCTGCACTCCTATAAATACTCAAGAAAAGATACACCTGGCAGCGGACCAGGTCCTCAGAGGGACGTAACAAGATACAGAAAATACGAGCCAATTTGAATACAGTAAACATGCATATTATTTGAAAATAATAAGTACGCTGTATAAGACAATCTATATGAATGCAAATGAGGATAATTTTTCGATGTATGGGCAAGGGTAGGCTACTAGATCTAATCCTCACAACCTCACGCTCGTTAGTGGACATCATCAGCCGACATACCTCTGGGGTAGCGACCCTCGGACTCCATCAATCGACATACCTCGGGGGTAGCGACCATCGAACACGACCCACCATAGTGCGTGCTAGTGACTACGGTGTTACCAGAGTGGTTAAAAGCCCATACGCCTAATAATTGTCCTCTATGATACTAAGTGCCATGTGTGTGTCAACATATCTAATACATATAATGACTGAAAGAAAACTACACATGCAAGAAATATACAGAATGCAATAAATAAACAAAAATATAAATAGCATGCAAAGTACTGTAAACAATTTGGCAAGGTATCTTGCCTGGGGTCCTGCTGCTGGTATGAATCAGAGTCCAAGTCACAGTCCAAATAGCCTATGTATTACAAATTTATCACGTCAAAAGATAATTTATTTTAATTTATTTAATTCTGGAATAATTACTCTAAAATCCTATTTTAATCTTATTATTCTGATTTTTATGTTAATTCTAAAATTTTGTCCAAAGAAATAAATTTTATCAACTCGAGACTCATGGCACACAAATCGAGACGATCTGTTGACCAAAAAGTCAACCGACACAAACTCAACTTTCATGCATGATTTTTGGTAGATTTCAGCGTCAAAAATATGCTGGAATTTATGGCTCGTCCGAATTCAAATTCGTTTGGGAATTATGGCACATACAAATTTTGTATTGTGCACCGATGGTTAAATTCTAACCTAAAAGTTCTATAGAATTAACAGTATGTAAATACTTCGAAATAAATTCTGGAAAAAATATATGTCGATGATCTCGACATTAGCTTTCCGAAACTTTAAACGGTTCATGATTCTGATTCCTAGTTCTCCCGGAATCGTGAAAACATCGAAACACGTCTATTTTTGGACATACCGTGCTCTACAAATTTTCCAGAATTTAATACTAATAATTTAGAAAAACAATTTATATAATCAGAAAGCTAACCTCATTATCGTTCTAACAAAAAAAAACTAGGCCTCGTTTGGAGTTCGGAGCTAGGAGATATCGTCTTTTTAATTTGTCATAACTAGTAGAAAATGAGGCTGAATTTATGACGAATTTTGACTATTTTTGGACGAAAAAGAGACGAATTTGGGGAAGAAAAATATGAAGGATGAGCTATTTATAATGGTGGACACTACTTAATTAAATACGACTAGGATTGGTTAATTTGGATAGGATTATGATGAATTTAAATAAGGATAGGATATACATGAAGTTGATTTCCTAGTAGGTTCAGGATTTGAATTAATTTAAAATAGAGTTTGAATTTATCTCAATAATTTATAATCTTAAATATAATTAAAGATAATACAAATAATTTATAAAATCTTATTAATATCTATTAACACTAAATTAGCATCTATCTAATATTAAGACTATATATATCCAAATAAAACCTAAATAATTTAAAAAATCTAAATAAATTTCTTAAATTTCTAAATAAATTACAAAAAAATATAATTAAATATTTAAACTAAAATAAATATTTGGTAGGAACGACATACAAGTATGGTCGTATAGTAAATCATAGAAGTCCTAAAAATTTATGTTTTCTAAGTTTTAATTACCAAAAATTCTAGAAAAATCTCCAAAAATCTAAAATAACCTAAAATAATTCTAAATAAATATTTATATAAGTAAATATACTAAGAAAATTATTTTCTAATTAACTAAGAGAATACTCTAAATAAATTCAACATCTATAATAAATATAATAATATAAAATATACACAAATACCTATTTTGGGTGAGGGAGTTTACAGAGAGACACACAAGCTACAGGCTGATTATTTATATATATACTATGGGAGGTGCCTTAGACTCTGTCTCAGATCTTTGGCATATATACTGGAGTCGTGATACTACTTGCTGCTATGGGTTCCCCGACACAGAGCCTGTAGTGGCCTCAACCTGAGTACTAGTGATGCTCTCATTTGAATTTTACTTAGCTGGTTACGTAGCTTGACCTGAGAATTTATATTTAATTGCTGCATTTTATTTGGCTTGAGTATTTATTGTACCTTGTTATATCCCCTGAGGAGCTGGATTTAGATTATATCCCCAGGTGTAGACGAGGAGAGTTATCCCAAGGTTTATGGGATAGGTGCTACTATTGGAGATGTACAGGTTACAAAGGGCACTGTTATTCCGGAGGACTTCTCTTGAGCACACAGTATTCTCACCATTCATTTATTATGCTTAGTGTTCTTAGATATTTATTCTTGTAGTGACTTCTGGATATTGTACTTGGAGTTATTTTCCTTTCCATTTGGATGACAGAATGTTCCCCGTGACATTATTTATATTTCTTGGTTGGACAGATCATTTTATATTATTATGACTTGACTTGTCTCTTTGTGATTTTATTACTTATTATGGATGCGATTAGATATATAAATTGTGACATGTAGCATAGACCATTGTATTTGTTTTACGGCTTAAGTGTACTATAAAGGATCCATTAAATTTGGTTTGTCCATTGGAGTTGTGCTACTGGCCATTGCCACGTGGCTAGTCCCTTGTTATTTTAGGACTGGGGTGTGACTTAGTTTTTGTGGTGGCCCATACAGGTCTATGAATATATTGCTTTAGTTTCAACTAAGGGACCGAGCAAGCCTGCAATTAGGATAGGATAAATTATAGGATCTCATCTACATGTTGATACGTTCTTGACTTCTATATCAGAATCGAATAAATTCTTTGACTTGCATTATGCTTGATTCAACTGTTCGACCTTACACTATTCCCGACAAAAGAAGAGAAGGCGAAGAAATTCTTTGACGGGCTGAGCTTTGAACTACAGAGACAGATTGGCTCCATTGCACCTACTTCTTATACTGACGTCCTTGCCGTAGCTTGACTCATAGAGCGCATCCACCGGAGGGAGTCCAGCCAGAAGAGATCGCATACATTAGTACCAGCTCGAGCACCACACGGAGAGCCTACAAAGTGACCCTAGATGTATCCACCACAGAGAGCAGCATCACGACCCCCATCCCTTCATACTCGTTACTACTGTGGCAAGGTAGGACATATTGAGAGGGAGTGCAGACATAAATTAGGATTATGTTTAGCTTCCAGATCCAGTCAGTATTCAGCTAGGGATTACCCTGAGTGTCTGGAAGGAATACCAATGGTTCATCGACCCACTTTACCAGCACCGGAGCCAGTCCAGCAACCACATCGACCAGCTTATCCAGCACCAAAAGTACCACAGACGAAAGATAGAGGATTCAGACCACCAGCACCAGAAGGATATCAGCCGAGGCCACCCTTGGCATCACAAGAAGCACTCTTCCAGTAGGCCCAGCAACAGCAGAAGGCACCACCACAGGTACGTGGATATGCTTTTGCGATGACAGTAGAGAAGGCACGGACTGGAGGAGTAGCAAATATGGATAAGAATTAGTCTTATCATAGCTAGCTATAGTAATAAATATTCCTAGTAATACTTTAGCACGTGCCTATTAGTTCCATCCCCTAGTCTACACCTAGTATTATGTTAGCATGAACTTGTTAGTCTAGAGTAATAATATGTAAGAGGTACCTAAGTTTTTAGAAGTTGTAGTTGATTTTCATTCCAATCAGACTCCTTTACTCTTGAGTTACTCATCTCTCATTGCCTAGGAAAAAGTTTTTATTGCTTTCCTACATTTTTTGCTTGAACAAAACCCTCACCCTTCCTCGCAATTTTTTTCTGGTTCATGGTCCATTATCCTTTGTGTCGTACTTCAACAAATGTCATAAAACTGTGTTATCTCTTCTGGAGCAAACCTTTTCTAAGCAGTTAAATTTTATTTTTCTTAATTGTGAGAACACAATTCTTTTAAGATGGATAGATTGTGAGCACCCTGGTTTTTTATATATGGTTAGTTCGATAATTAATAATTATTTTTTATTTTAAATATTTATTTGATAATTTAATTAAATTTTGGAAACCAACCACCATGGTTTTAAGATCTTGAGTGCAACACTAGCCTTTTCCTTCCAACCAACCGAGCATGCTTGACTTAGACGAGTCAAATTAGGCTCTTGCCATGACTGTCACTCATAAATTTGTAATTCCATAATTTGTTTTGGTCGCACAACTTACGCGACACAATTATGAGAAAACGATAATTAATTAGCCATTTTGTCGTGAGGTAGGATTTTAACATGCCACCCTAACCCATTGCATCCAACTAAATCAATATTATTAGCCTAACTGGTCCTATTACGCACATGACACTCGATTGCGTTATCCGAACCCCCTGCATGCTCCCAATATAATATTAAGTAAAAAATAGAATTTATGGATTTATTTAACTAATTTAATATTCGTTCATATTTAGTAAATACCTTTTTAATTGATATAAATTTTGTTGTAAATTATTTATTGGAGGAAATATAAATTTTCTAGAATTTTTTCAAGTGCCTAACTATTTTTGAGAATTTTCTACATATAGATATGGATAAAATAAAATAAAACAAAACAAAAAAATAAATAAATAAAATAAAATCCTTTAACCATAAAACCCAAACCCAAACCCATTAACCCGAAACCCAAATCCTAACTAATCTACCCAGACCCTCACCCTCAATTCCTCTCCCATCTCTCTCTCTCTCTCTCTCTCTCTCTCTCTCTCTCTCTCTATATATATATATATATATATATATATATATATATATATATATATATATACACACACACATATGCAAAACGTGTCACAACCCGCACCATGATATTCGAGCACGAGTACGTGGTTACGTCCAGTCTATGCCACAAAATCGGCGGTAGAACGCTGTCTGGGTCATTTCTAACTATCTAATATCTCCATAATATAATATTGTACCTGTCAATCATCTCAAGTCCAAACGGAGGAGCAATATGGTATCTCACACGAATAACTAATCTCAATCACAAAACAAACTAAGAAAGAATAATGCACGAATAGAATAGCGAAGGAAAGAATAAGATACAATCCACAATCTGAAATAATATACAAGATGTGAATCCACCAAAATAATCTAGTACAATCCAATACAAATAAATTAGACCTCATCGGGCTCTGCAACTAAGACCTTCTGGTCTATAGGAGCATCCTCTAGAGGTACGTCATCCAGCGGCCCGTAGAATGTGGGACACTACTCTAAAAGCCAGTCATCTGGAAAAATATATCCAGTCAGGATTGGAGCAAAGTACATACCTCTGAAAGCAGTTTCAATAGCATAATTGAGCATATAAACATATATAGGAATGAAATACAAGATCACTAAACATATGAATGATGAACAATAGATATACAGGTAATGTACGAGAATATAGAACAACAATATGAATATCAACAATATGATGAAATAGCTGTAATCTAAACTAGCTAATGTGCCTCAGAATACAAGTTTATTATGTGATCGGGTTGGGTGAACATGATCAGGTAAGATGATTACAAGTGAGGTATGTAACCAGAATGTACATGATATAACAATGGGGCTTTGATCACATAATTAACTCCTACTCTCCCATCCCCAACTAATACTGATGGATCCAATCATGACATGCTATGAACACGAAATATAACTACTGAACCTGAGAAGTGGGTGTACACGAATATCATAACCAACGAACACGAGCGATGGGTGTATACGAATAAGCATACTAAACACAAGCAGTGCATGAATACGAAATATCATTAACATCCAATATACACGATGAGATACAATATACACGAGTACCCGCTGAACACGGTGGGGATAACATCTCCTGACGGGATCCATATAGTACCAGTCCATAAAATTACTGTATCGGGATCAATGTATACAATTCTAAAATATGTATATATACAATATTATGAATTAAAAACTATCAGAGAAATGTACTCGCCTAAAATCCTGAGCAAGGTGTGTCTCTCGATGTCCAAGATGGTGCCACACAACCTATATATGGTACATTGCATCAATACAAGGTTCAAGAATATAAATAAGTGAAGTTGATGCAATTTTAGGTCGATACATCATTTCTAAGTCAAACCAATAAAATTTAGGTTGCAAGAGTCTAGGTTGCAAGAGTCTAACACTAAGTCACTAAGTCAATACACTATGAACCTATGCTATACTAGCTAAGCTATGATACTAAAAGGCATTCAAAAAAAATTGTATCCTAAGATAAGCAATATGATTTATATGAAAATAGTATTTTAGATATATATATACAAGTCATTATACTTAATTCTATATTAAAATAAGGAGTTTAGGATACCTTGGCCTTGCACTAATGCGTTTTGCACCTATCTCGATACCCAACTCAATACCTTGGGTATCGGCCTAATACCTTGATATTACCTTGGTATTCCAAGGTAATTCAAAACACTAAACAAATAGCTAATAATATATAACCCTAATACCTTATATGCTAGCATATACAAATTACCTAAATTGGTATCAAATATAATACATACATACTAATTACAATACAATGCCAACTTACCAATACACATATCTATCTAACTATATATATATAAATACTATATACTAGATCATATATCTAACTAACTACATAATCAAGTATATATATATAACCAACTAACTATTTATATTAACTATTAACACACATGAATAACTAACTAATACCCAAACTAAATCATTACCCAACCCTTAAAGCTAAAACCCAAAACCTTACTGACTGAAACCACCCAACTAATACATTACCTGAACTATTACCTGTTGATACTGTGATGATACCTTGTATTGCTGCCACTGTTCTCTTCAATGGTTGAACTGAAACTGCAATGTCTCTATTTGTTGATATGTTGATGCTGTATTGAGTAGCTAAACTGTAGTGGCTCGAGGTATTAGTCTGATGCATACTGAACTGCAGTTGTTGTGCTAGCAATGCTCTGCTGAAACTGAAGAAAACTTTCACAGGCTACTGCACCTTAACCCCTTTTGCTGCCTTGTTGCTGATACTGCTATGCCTGCACTATGCTCTCTGCTGATTTGATATGCCACTGTGTAGCTCTATGCAAGAGCTACACACTATCTTGGCCTTCAGTGCAGCCCGGGCTTGCTGTAGTGGAATGACTGAATTTGTATTGCTAAAATGCATAAGCTGCATTGGTCTGCATCTCGAGCTGCTGAACTGTGCAGCTCTTCTGCACAGTTGCTGAACCTGACTTCCACTGTGCATTTTACTACACAGTGAGCTACTAATACCCCCTTTGCTGGACTGCTTGACACTGTCTCCCCCTTTGTTGTCACTGTGCACTGATATTGCACAGTGATAGCACTTCACTGCTGAGCACTCCCCTTTATTGCTGTCATTGTGCATAGCATGTTCAATCGCAATGTCATGAATGATGTAGTATCACTTCCCCCTTGCTGCTGAACACTGAGACTCTCCTCACCACTGACACATACTCACAGCCACACTACTCACACACAAATACACAAACACATATACGTATATACATATAAATACTCACACATACATAGGTAACTAGCTATATATATGTATGTATACACATATAGATATATGTTATCAAGGTATCACAACTATATATATATATATATATATATATATATATATATATATATATATATATATATATATATATATATATATATATATATATATATATATATATATATATATATTCTAATGGTATAGACATATTGACACGCACACATATACACTAATCATAAATACACTAATATATACATATATATATATATATATATATATGTATATATATATAATATATATATATATATATATGTATATATATATATATATATATATATATATATATATATATATAATTATCATCTAGATATATATAAATACACATGTACATATAGAAAAAAGGACCTAACAACAAATACGTGGAGTGCACCCCACCCGTATCACACTTGCTCTATGATACGCGTGCGATACGGCTCCAACACATAACCAAACACATCCCGGAGGACACGAACAAGTCTAAAATACTAATTATGAACAATATGTACAGTAATTAGATTAACTACGTGTCCGTGTCACAATGTGATATGCACAAGGCCCTGTGTCAGAGAAAAACTCCCAAAATCAACTCGTTTCGTCAAATTGACGAGATACGGCCTACACGTATCTAATTATGGACACAAAACTAGTCAAAAAAAAATAATTATATGTCAATTTGATCTATTAGATCAATTGACAAACACTACATGTGTCAATCTCGGAATTCTCCTAAAATTGGCACCAAATTGGACATAACTTCCATCGTAGGTCTCCGATGAACCTAAAACTAATTTCTATGGGTAGCCAATGCATGTGGGTTAGTTTTTCATGGTTAAATCTCAGATCTAGAGTCTATTTGAAGGGGAAAAACTAAAATTTATCTATTGAGAGATGAATTCCCAATAAAAGTCCCCAAGTGCCAAGTAGCTCCTCTCCTTGTCGATATTGGCCTCCTCCTCTTTGCTCTTTGCTTCCTTCTTATAGATCCTTGATGTAGATGCCTCATTAAAGAATTAAGGAAGGAATTGGTAAGAAATTGGTGGAGAATTGATAGGGGAATTGAGGGAATTGGAAGAGGAAAATTGTAGATCTAAGAATTTAAGAATTTGGTGAAATAAAATGATTTCTCTCTCCTCTATAGTGGCCGGCCATGTACCCCTCTCCCAAGCAATGTAAAATATCTTAAATACCCCTTGGGGCCTCTCATGAAGAATTTAATTAGGGAGAAAAGGTTCTAGTCTAATTGTTTCTCTAATTAATCCAATCTCCTAATCCCTGGGCCTAATTACAAAATATTGGGTTCATGCATTTTAATAAATAGGTTAGGTCCACTACACAAGTCTAAAACAAAACTATAACTAGCAAACAATAAATAATTAAATAATTATGCATGTACAATATTAAATATAAATAATCCTAAAATTAATATTACCTATTATTAATTATCAAACTACCCTTGAATAAAAAAGTGAAGGTGACAAAACCCTAACCCTAAACCATACCACCTCCACTATCACCCACGCCTCCACCCAGGCGACCACCTTGACCCCTCGCCGACCGCTGTCGCCTCCCTGAACCACCGCCACCGCGCCTAGCAGCAGCAGCGGATCCGCCCCCGCGGGCACTGCGGCAGCAGTCGTACGCCCCCCTTCGTTCAGAGTTTTCTCCCTCCTCGCTCGTCCGTTTCACATCCCATCTTCGCTGGTATGTTCACAACCTAACCTTCCAGGATTTTTTTCAAGTGGAACAAATTTATGCACCCGGTTTTGGATCAAAAAATCGACCAAAAGTTGGCTGAAAAACTGTTCAAAAATAGTTCAAAAATTCAGTCCAAGTACCCATGTTTATGTCCAATTTTATACCAACTCGTAAATTATTTTCAAAATATAATTAAAAAGACTTCTTCACAATATAACTAAGATTTTTACTGTTCTTTTAGTTTGTATCAGTTTGCTTTAATGGTTAAATTATTCTGATTCCAAAACGACCAAAAACTTATTTTTAAAGAATCCAAAATCTTCGATACGGGATATGTCCCGCCAAACGAGGCCACATCATCATATGCGGATTGCACCAAATGGTACATAATGTAAACGCGGATGTGTGGGCTTTTGTGGAACTTAATTTGGACGTGTGTGCACGCAAGAATCAACGCGTATCCGCCAAAAAATACCGTATCGGCCTATTCTAACACCTCGCCATAATTTTGTGTGTACTCGTCGGTTCACAACAAAACTTATGCCATTGGATTCTCAGTGTTACGCTGGTCCTGTGACCCAAGTTTGGTTCAAATCGGACAATGTTGACAAAATGTAGTTTCGTGGGCCCCACGATTCCATATGACGGGCGATTTCATGATCGGCTCATCGAAATCCAGTTCTGGATATTCCGTTGGGTTTGTATCATTGTTCTAGACTTGTAGACACTAATTTTAACAAATTTGGAGAACTTTGTCTCTGGCACATTTTTTCGGTGCGAAGCGGGCCACATATGAACCCCACGTTGACCAAAAACTATCAATTTTGTCCCTGTATCCAAATTAGACTTATAGGTAGTCAATTCTAGCTATTTTAAGTCTTTTAAGAACATTGGTGATGTTTGTTTCAACATTCGGAGGTGTACGTGCAGATTTTACTTTCCTAGGAGTAGTTGACGAAGTTCAGAATCCAGGCAAGTGTACCTTGCCAAACTTGTAGTAGATCCTATTATATTATCTTCTTGTGTTTATATATATATATATATATATATATATATATATACTCTTATGAAATACCTATTCAACTTAGGACCGTGAGACGTTGCTTAGCATCCGAACAAGATTCGGGTGTTGATGATGTACACGGAGTCGTGTAACATCACTTAGAGAGATGATTCCACGATCATATATTTTTACATGCTTGCTTTACCAAGTACGTCATACCGTAGGATACATGACACTATTTTATGTGACAGAATCTTTCTTGAGTTATTTATGATGATTTTGTATAGGCTTACATGATTCGTGATATAAGACTTGCATATTATATGGATATCATTATGACTCATTGTACTAGCTAGAGGTCATGATCTTACGTGTTATGGACATAAGACATTATGAACATGAGATGTAAGGTTATATTGGGTGAAAAGAGACACACAGGCTACAGGTTGATTATTTATATATATACTACTGGAGGTGCCTTAGACTATGTCTTAGATCTTTGGCACATATACTGGAGTCATGATACTACTTGCTGCTATGGGCTCCCTGACACAGAGCCTGTAGTGGTCTCAGCCTGAGTACTAGTGATGCTCTCATTTATATTTCACTTAGCTGGTTACATAGCTTGCCCTGAGGATTTATATTTACTTATTGTATTTTATTCGGCTTGAGTATTTATTATACCTTGCTATATCCCCTGAGGATCTGGATCCGGATTATGTCCCCAGGTGTAGACAAGTAGGGCTATCCCGAGGTTTATGGGGCAGGTGCTACTATTAGAGATGTACAGGTTGCAGAGGACGAGGTTGTTCCGGAGGACTTCTCTTGAGCACACAGTATTTTTACCATTCATTTATTATGCGTAGTGTTCTTAGATATTTGATCTTATAGTGACTTCTAGATATTATACTTGGAGTTATTTTCCTTTCCATTTTGATGACGGGTTATTCCCTGTGATATTATTTATATTATTTGGTTGGACAGATTATTTTATATTATTGTGACTGGACTTGTCTCTTTGTGATTTTGTTACTTATTGTGGATAAGATTAGATATATAAACTATGACATATATCATAGAATATTGTATTTTTTTATAGCTTAAGTGTACACTAAAGGGTCCATTAAATTGGGTTTGCCTATTGGAGTTATGATGCTGGCCATTGCCACGTGGTTAATCCCTTGATATTTTGGGACTGGGGCATGACAACTACAACTCCAATATTGATATTGCCATCAGGGGCAGGAGAATTTTTTTTATATATAGTGATACATCAGATAAGGGTTTAGGTTGTGTGTTGCAGCAGAATGGGAAGGTGATTGCCTATGCTTCCAGGCAATTATACCTATATGAGAAGAATTACCCTACCCATGACTTGGAGTTGGCAGCAATTATTTTTGCTCTTAAACTGTGGAAGAACTATTTGTATAGAGAGCGGGTAGAAATCTTTATAGACCACAAGAGCTTAATATGTGTTTACACAAAAAGAGCTCAACATGAGGCAGCGCCGGTAGTTGGAGTTGATGAAGGACTTTGACATTGCTTTACAGTAGCATCCAGGGAAGGCCAACGTAGTCGCGGATGCCTTGAGCAGGTATCCAGTGGCTATGTACTTAACAAGGGTCAGACATTTATTGGTTGATCCTGATAGTTTGGGCATTGAGGTATTAGTTCCTGGAGTTACAGCATAGATGTGGGGACTTCAGGTACAGTCAGAGTTGATGGACCAGATTTGGGCTGCACACTTCGAGGATAAGTCTCTGAGGAGCATCAGAGTATAGGTCCGGATAGGATTGGCAGAGAATTTCGTATCGCAGATGATGGATCATTGTGGTACGGTACCATATTGTGTGTGCCGAGTGGAGCATTGTGCGATAAGATTCTTCAGGAGGTGCATCGATCTTAGTACTCTATGCATCCAAGTGCCAACAAGATGTATAGAGATATGAGAGAGCATGTTTGGTGGTATGGTATAAAGTGGTAGGTAGCTAGCTTCGTATCCAGATGCTTGGTATACCAACAGGTAAAGGCAGAGAGACAGAGGCAAGTTGGATTGATTCAGCTTTTACCCATTCTAGAGTGGAAGTGGGAGCATGTGATGATGGACTTTGTTTCAGGGCTTCCGTGTTCTCCAGGAGATAAAGATGCAATTTAGGTCATCATAGACAGGTTGACCAAATCAGGCCACTTTCTGCCATTCAAAGTGGGTACGTCTACGGAGAAGCTCACGGAGATGTATGTACGTAAGATAGTCAGATTGCATTGAGTTTTTGTGAGCATAGTCTCGGATCGGGATAGTTGCTTCATGTCCTACTTCTGGAGGAGTTTGCAGGCTAGCTTGGGCACTCAGCTCAAGTTCAGTACCGTATATCAGCCCCAGACAGACGGACAGTCAGGGAGGACTATTCAGACTCTCGAGGATATGCTACTTACCTGTGTTTTGGATTTTGGAGGCTTTTGGGAGGATCATCTTTACTTGGTAGAGTTTTCTTACAACAACAGTTACCAGGCCAGTATTGTCACGCCCTAGTTCTAAAATACATAGGACTAGGAATACGTAACAAGCCAGCTACGCATTCGACCAGACTCTGATCTGACTCGAATACGTATAAGCTGTATTATAATGGTCACTATCTAAATAATCAAGTAAATATGAATATCTATGTCTCAATCCACAATGAACAGAATACACAAGAATGAGCTATATGTGCTAAAGTCGACCGTCCAGTAACACAAAAACTTAAAAAGACTCGAGGAAAAAATATGAGTCTATAAAACTACGCTACATCAGCAGATAAATAAATAATATGAATAAATAATCATAGCTCCGGTGGAAATGATATAAGTACCTGGTATCAATGCCTGCAAGACAAGCAACTCCAAAGGATCCAAAACTGTCTAAGCTGCAAAAACTAGCAGGGGACCAGGTCCTCAGAGGGACATAACAAGGTACAAGAAACAGCATGCCAAAAGTAAAACAGTATAATGCCACATACTCAAGGGTAAACTACTGTAACCATCTATATGATATGCAAATAAGAGTATGGTATCGTACCCCGGTCTGGTACTCACGAAAGATCCCAATGGACACTTCCATATGCTAATAGCACACTCAAGACTCCGTGTGGAGGACCAGGAGGAAGATGTATATACATAGGGCTGGTGTTCACGAAAGATCCTAATGGACACTTTCGTATGCTCGTATGCTAATAGTACACTCAAATAGTAATAGTAAAATATGCCCAGAGCACGATGAAGACTCTCTCCACCCAATGTAACATCACGTCTCATGTCCATGATGTCTCATGTCCATAACACGCAAGATCATGACATCTAGCTAGTACAACGAGTCATAATGATATCTATATAATATGCAAGTCTTATATCATGAATTATGTAAACCTTTACAGAATCCCTATGAATAACTCAAGAAAGATTCTGTCATATGAAATAGTGTCAAGTGTTCTAGGGTATGGCGTACTTGGTAAAGCAAGCACGTAAAAATAGGATCGTGGAATCAACTCTAAAAGTGACGTTGCATGACTTCGCGTACGGCGTCGACACCCGAATCTTGTTCGGACGCAAAAAAACGTATCACGGTCCTAGGATAAACATACACATAAATCATATAAAATAACTATAATAAATAAATAATATAATAAAGGTAAGAAACTGTGATACATCATGCAAGGTATACTTGTATGGGTTCTGAACTCTGCCAACTACTGTCACGCCCCAGTCCCAAAATACGTAGGACTAGGACACGTAAGCATGCCAGCCGTATGGATATGGCAACTCCAATATATGAAAACCATAACCCATACGTACGCTGTAATATGAATATCAATCCACAAGTGGTATAAAATGTATCACAAGTCACAGGGTACAATCTAAATCTCATCCACAGAAAATCAATATAAATGAATAACCAGCATCTATATAACTAGATCTCAACATAAGTATCTAAGGATGATAGTTGGATAATCCACTACCAACTTGAATGTAAGAGCACATACAAATAAGTACAACAACACCATATAAGAATACCAGCTAGCAATCACGGGCTCGAAGAGAGGACATCCACGAAACATATATAACCATCCAAATCTGCGCTCCTGCAAATACTCAAGAACAGATACACTTGGCAGAGGACCAGGTCCTCAGAGGGACGTAACAAGATACAAAAAGCGAGCCAACTTGAATACAGTAAACATGCATATAATTTAAAAATAAACAAGTACGCTGTACAAGACAATCTATATGAATGCAAATGAGGACAACTTTTTGATGTATGGGCAAGGGTAGGCTACTCGATCTAATCCTCACACCTCATGCGCTCGTCAGTGACATCATCAGCCGACATACCTCTGGGGTAGCGACCCTCGGACTCCATCAATCGACATACCTCTGGGGTAGCGACCATCGGATACGACCACCATAGTGCGTGCTAGTTACTATGGTTTACCAGAGTGGTTAAAAGCCCATACGCCTAATGATTGTCCTCTATGATACTAAGTGCCAAGTGTGTGTCAACATATCTAATATATAGTAATGATCGAAAGGAACTACACATGCAATAAATAAATAGAACTGAAATAAATATATAGAAATATACTAAGCATGCAAAATACTGTAAACAATTTGGCAAGGTATCTTGTCTGGCAAGAAAGCTGCAAAAATATAATGTCCCGATGTCAACACCAAGAGTAGAAGCTGCGATCTCAGAATGAAAGTCCCCGGATGCTGAAATAAATATCACCAACGTTCCCAGAATGAGCAAAATAGCTAAAACGCACTTTCCTTTCGTCCAATTTGGAAACAGGGGCAAAACGGTAATTTCGGGTAAAAGTGGGGTCCACGTGTGGCCCACTTTGCACCGAAAAGCGTACCAAAGATAACAGTCTCTAAATGGGACAAATTATAGGTCAAACAACTCTAAATGTCAATACGAACCCAACGGTATGTCTAAATGTGGATTCCGATGAGCCGGACACAATTTCGTCCAAAGTCAATTGTGGGGCCCGCCAATTGGCGACTTGGTCAACCGTCTCAGAATTGCGTAAAAATTGGGTCACAGGACCAGCGCATTACCACGAGTCCAGTGGTGCAAGTTTCGTCACAATCTAACAAGCGTGCACAAAGTGCGTGCTACTTTCATAAAAGTTGTGACACGGGGTGTGTCCGCGGATACGGGCAGATTTCGGCGCGCATACGCGTCCAAATCAGTTTTCACAAATTTTTACGTGTTCGTTTATGCTGCGTGCACCGTTCGGTACACTTGGTACACGGCGGGGCGGTCCCGTTTGGCGGGGCGCGCTCCGTTTTTCAACTTTTAGAAATCTAGAAAAAGTGGGTTCGTCGGGTTTTTGTGACAAATTTAATTCTGTCCACAGCAGTTAATAATCTAGGGTTATTTAAAAAAAATTAAACTAGGTCAAGTGATCTACGCATACCAAAAAGAATCATCGAATTTGGATCTCTATGGTGGGAGATACGAACTCTGAAACATGGGTGGTCACCACAGTTTTCTGCGATCCCAGAATTCGGTCTGTGTTCGCCAACTTTGGCGCTGTTTTTGCCTATGGTTTCGTGTTAAGGTCTACTATCACACAGATATGGAATAGGGTTAAGGGGTGAGTATATCGGTGAAGAAAGAATGGTATTTGGTTGAGCGAGTTGACGGAAAGCAACTCCGAAACAAAGGTACCTCGTGTGGGAGTCTGCAGTGCGCGGGGTCGCAGTCGTCGGGATTGGTTTGGATGTCCTGGCGGGGTTCTCTGGCTGCGGTGGTGGCTCTCTCTAGGTCTAGATGAGAAAAGGAGGGTCTGGAGATTTTAGGTTTAGGGTTTACAAAAATAAAATAACGATATATATAAGTAAAAAAAAGGGGGGGGGCGAAGTCTTCCGCGCGCGGCCCTTTGCGTAAGGTTGTTGTTGCCTCTTCTTTACAATGGAATGGTTAGTGGCTGTGGAATTGGTTTTGTTTGCTTTTGCTAAGGAATAGTTTTTGTTAGTTTGCTAAGTTTTGCTACATGCTTTGGTTATTAGTAATATTAGCATAGTTATTATTATTAGTTTATTATTATTAGTTTATTAATACTTTTCTTTTCTTAATCTTTTCTTTTCTTATTAAATATATATATATATATATATATATATATATATATACTCATAGAAAAAAAATTCAGATTATAGTAATGCACACTATTAAGCTAGCAACTGCTCAAGGGGTCTCCTACATGGAATAAATTCCGAAAAATTCCTAATGGTCCCATAAATCTTCTAAGTGCCCGAACACCTAAAATAAAAATTATTAAAAATATATTTCTCCTATTTAGCCACTAATTACTATAATTAAATTAATAATTAATAAATAAAAAGGGTATATACGATTTTTTAGGATAGAGATTTTACATTCTACCCAACTTATAAAAATTTTGTCCTCGAAATTAAAATTAGCTGCGGTAGAAAGTCAAGGGATGGTATAAGATTTACATTGTTTAAAATGCAAGGCCAGGTTTAAAGGAGTGGGCGATGTTGCGCGTTGCACATCCCAAAAAATCATGGGAAAATCCACATGAGCGAAAAAATAGGTTTCTTCATGTGTCATGTCCAATGGTGTGGACACCTAATGCTCTTTTTGATAAAAGTGCCCAACAATTGAAAAGTTGTACATAGATCAGAATGGATGGTGACATGTCTAGGATAAGGGTGTGGAATTTGTAGGAAGGCAGTGGCTAGTATAGTGTTCCAATTAACGGAGCACGATAAGGTGCGCTAAGTGATATAATTACTACAAAATTAAATAAAAATATCGTGTTCTATCTCTAACTGGACCCAATCTAACCTTAGTCTCACTATCTCAGCCAAGTAGGTCTAGTTTTGGGTGAGGGATTCACAATCTACCGAACTTAAAAGTTATCCATCTATCACCTAAGGCTATACATCTAGGAAAACTATTCCTCAAATTGTTTAATCATGTTATTCAATCCTCAAGGTTTTAACACCAAACATATCATCTATGATATGCCCTTAACCAATTATAAAAGAGAGTCACTAAGTTATGTGATTAGCTTTATGGGGTATATCTAGTACTATCAGTGTCAACTTATACCAGCACGAGGTTTCGTCTTTCCGAAATAAGGGAAGACGAAGAGCAATAATAAGGAATTCAAGGTAAAGGTGATAGAATACAAGTACGAGGTTCAAAGAGATTAAAGAATTCAAAAAGAGAGTTGTCAGGACAGTTGTGGATTAAAATCCTATTTTTGGTAATTTTCTATTTACATGCTCGTATCAGTACAGTTATGTAACCGATACGAAGTGTCAGACATGTCTAGGGGTAAGTATATCCGTCTACTACCATATATCTCAATCCACGTGAAGTAGTCATGCGAAGAGCGAACCAAGCGCACTAAGGTTAGCTAGACCTTAATACACCGATTCTGATTAGGCAATTGTATTATTGTGTGCACCCAATAATACATATGCCATGAGCAAGCTCGATAAAAGAATAAGCTTGCAAAAACTAGGCTATAATAGCAGCATAAATCAAGGTAGTACAGAAAATATAAGTACGCTAGATTATGATGAGAGAAGTTACAAAATAATTCAAGTTCACAAAAAAAACAAAAAAAAATAAGACTCTACAGTCTCTCTAGTTGTCATACTACTCCTTATCTAAGCCGCTAGTCGACCAAATAGGGGTACGGATCTCTAATTTCTACAGTCTGAATAAACACTATCTTCTTATGCAAGTCTAAAATTGTGTCATCCTAGTTCACTTCATCAATGGGTCAATAGGGCTAGGTGGTACTATATTGTGAGGCATACTACCCAACTTAAAATAATAAACTAATACTGTAATCGTCTTAAAGATACCGTGGAAACTCTTGTTAAGGTCTACGAGAAGGGGTCTTAGTACTTATTAGGGTATCCTCTTACATTACATAGGTCATAGTCGTACTAAGTCTTAGTCTTAGTGCAAGTGTCAATAGTAAGAACGGAACAGTTACTGGCCTTACAGGGGGAAAGGGAATATAACTCGTATCGAGGTGGGGGTACAGGTTACGCAATTTAAAACTAAGGGATAAGCACCAGGTCTCAATCTACAAGAATAGCTTAAACCATCAAGTTCTAACTACTAAGCACACAATTTAAAAATTCAAGAGTAACAACCAAAATCCTAGCAAGCTATATATATCCTAAAAATAGCATAAATTCACTTGGTCTATAATCAGAAGTGTCAGATGGCACGAGTTGAAAGATGAAGAATAGAGGCACAAAATTTAGTCGTCGCGCAATTAGCGAACGCTAAGGTCGTAGAGGAACAATATATGAAATTAAAATATGGGCTCTAGATAGCATTGTGGTTTTCTAAGGAGGAGTGGTATGCTAGTTGCTATGTTCGAGATATGATCAAGAGAAATATTATATTAATTGCTCTTGGCTTCCTAAGGTACTGTCTGCTACTAATAAGACACTGATCTAAGTTTATAGTTCTCCAATACTATCTAACTATGAAGGTTAGGTTCAGTCCTAATTTTTAATTTTAGTTTTTTATTGGTTCTTCCATACTAGGGTCAAGCATTATCGTAAAACTTCTAACTAACTCTAGTAGTGTCTATACTACTCTCAAGTCTTCATAATACATCAAGGGGTAATGGTAAATTAATCTATAGATAAGAAATTCTAGGGTTCACTAGATATTCTAAACTTAGTGGGGTGTCTATATTCTCGTTGTATTCTTAATAGGTGTGCTACCATAACTATCATCCAAATAATAGGGCTTCCTATATTCTAGCAGAAGGCTATTCTCAAAGAACTATTAGGGAAGTACATGAATCAAGCATGATGCAATTATTTATATAGAATGGATTGGAAGGAAAGCGAATCATAGTCAATTGTGGACGAGATCCTATGCTCTATTCCTAGGTGCAGGCTTGTTCGGTACAATAACGTAACCGAGACAATATGCTCTCGACCTGTATGGGCCACCACAAAAATATGTCACATTCCAGTCCCAAAATACGTAGGGCTATGATACGTAAGCATGCCAGCCGTATGGATATGGCAACTCCAATATATGGAAACATAACCCATACGTACGCTGTAATATGAATATCAATCCACAAGTGGTATAAAATATATCACAAGTCACAGGGTACAATCTAAATCTCATCCACAGAAAATTAATATAAATGAATAACCAGCATCTATATAACTAGATCTCAACATAAGTATCTATGGATGATAGTTGGATGGAAATAAATCCACTACCAACTCGAATGTAAGAGCACATACAAATAAGTACAACACAATAACACCATATAAGAATACCAGCTCGCAATCACGGGCTCAAAGAGAGGACATCCACGAAACATATATAACCATCCAAACCTGCGCTCCTATAAATACTCAAGAACAGATACACCTGGCAGAGGACCAGGTCCTCAGAGGGACGTAACAAGATACAGAAAGTGAGCCAACTTGAATACAGTAAACATGCATATAATTTGAAAATAAATAAGTACACTGTACAAGACAATCTATATGAATGCAAATGAGGACAACTTTTCGATGTATGGGCAAGGGTAGGCTACTCGATCTAATCCTCACACCTCATGCGCTCGTCAGTGGACATCATCAGCTGACATACCTCTGGGGTACCGACCCTCGGACTCCATCAATCGACATACCTCTGGGGTAGCGACCATCGAATACGATCACCATAGTGCATGCTAGTTACTACGATTTACCAGAGTGGTTAAAAGCCCATACGCCTAATGATTGTCCTCTATGATACTAAGTGCCAAGTGTGTGTCAACATATCTAATATATAGTAATGACCGAAAGGAACTACACATGCAATAAATAAATAAAACTGAAATAAATATACAGAAATATACTAAGCATACAAAATACTGTAAATAATTTGGCAAGGTATCTTGCCTGGCAAGAAAGCTGCAAAAATATAATGTCCCGTTGTCAACACCAAGAGTAGAAGCTGCGATCTCAGAATAAACGTCCCCGGATGCTAAAATAAATATCACCAACATTCCCAAAATGAACAAAATAGCTAAAAAGCACTTCCCTTTCGTCCAATTTGGACACAGGAGCAAAACAGTAATTTTTGGTAAAAATGGGGTCCACGTGTGGCCCACTTTGCACCGAAAAGTGTGCCGAGGGTTACAGTCTCTAAATGGGACAAATTATAGGTCAAAAACTCTAAATGTCAATACAAACCCAACGGTATGTCCAAATGTGGATTCCGATGAGCCGGACACAATTTTGTCCAAAAAGTCAACTATGGGGCCCGCCAATTGGCGACTTGGTCAACCGTCTCAGAATTGCGTAAAAATTGGGTCACAGGACCAGCGCGTTACCACTAGTCTAGTGGCACAAGTTTCGTCATAATCTGACAAGCGTGCATAAAGTGCGCTCGACTTCCACAAAAGTTGTGACACGGGGTGTGTCCGCGGATACGGGCAGATTCCGGCGCGCACACGCGTCTGAATCAGTTTCTATAAATTTTTACGTGTTCGGTTACGTTGCGTGCACCGTTCGGTACACTTGGTACATGGCAGGGCAGTCCCGTTTAGCGGGGCGTGCTCCATTTTCCAATTTTTAGAAATCTGGAAAAAGTGGGTTCGTGGGGTTTTTGTGACAAATTTAATTCTGTCCATAGCAGTTAATAATCTAGGGTTATTTAACAGAAATTAAACTAGGTCAAGTGATCTAAGCATACTAAAAAGAATCATCAAATTCGTATCTCTGTGGTGGGAGATACGAACTCTGAAACATGGGTGGTCACAACAGTTTTCTGTGATCCCAGAATTCGGTCTGTGTCCGCCAACTTTGGTGCTATTTTTGCCTATGGTTTCATGTTGTTCGAGGTCTACTATCACACAGATATAGAATAGGGTTAAGGGGTGAGCATACCGGTGAAGACGGAATGGCGTTTGGTTGAGCGAGTCGACGGGAAGCAACTCCGGAACAAAGGTACCTCGTGTGGGAGTCTGCAGTGCGCGGGGTCGCAGTCGTCGGGATTGGTTTGGATGTCCTGGCGGGGTTCTCTGGCTGCGGTGGCGGCTCTCTCTTGGTCTAGATGAGAAGATGAGGGTCTGGAGGTTTTAGGTTTAGGGTTTACAAAAATAAAATAACGATATATATATATAAGTAAAAAAGGGGGGGGGAAGTCTTCCGCGCGCGGCCCTTTGCGTAAGGTTGCTGTTGCCTCTTCTTTACAATGGAATGGTTAGTGGCTGTGTAATTGGTTTTGTTTGCTTTTGCTAAGGAATAGTTTTTGTTAGTTTGCTAAGTTTTGCTACTTGCTTTGGTTATTAGTAATATTAGTATAGTTATTATTATTAGTTTATTAATACTTTTCTTTTCTTAATCTTTTCTTTTCTTATTAAATATATATATATATATATATATATATTTATATATATACTCATAAAAAAAATTCCAGATTATAGTAATGCACACTATTAAGCTAGCAACTGCTCAAGGGGTCTCCTACATGGAATAAATTTTGAAAAATTCCTAATGGTCCCATAAAGATTCTAAGTGTCCGAACACCTAAAATAAAAATTATTAAAAATATATTTCTCCTATTTAGCCACTAATTACTACAATTAAATTAATAATTAACAAACAAAAAGGGTATATACGATTTTCTAGGATAGGAGTTTTACAACTACTCCTGGAAAAGTGGAATCTGTACGGACACCTCCTGATGCTGAAACAAATATCACCATTATTCTCAGAATACTTGAAATAGCTAGGATTGACTACCCATAAGTCTAATTTGGACACAGGGGCAAAATTAACAGTTTTGGGTCAAAATGGGGTCCACATGTGGCCCACTTCGCACCGAAAAATGTGTTAGAGACAAAGTTCTGCAAATTTGCCAAACTTAATGTCTATAAGTCCAGAACGATGATACAAACCCAACGGAATATCCAGAACTGGATTTCGATGAGCCGATCACAAAATTGCCCGTCAAGTAGAGCCATGGGGCCCACAAAATGGGGTTTCGTCAACGTTCTCGGAATCGAACCAAACTTGGGTCATAGGACCAGCGTAACACTGCGAATTTGATGGCACAAGTTTTGTTGCGAAACGACAAGTATACACAAAGTTATAATGAGTGTCAGAATAGGTCCGATACGGGACTTTTTAGCGGATACGTGTTGATTCCATTGTGCACGCATATCCAAATCAATTTTTATGAAAGCCCACACATTTGCGTTTATGTTATGTGCCTTTTAGTGTAACTTTCACACGACGAACTTGCCTTGTTTGGTGGGACGTACCCCGTATCGCGAGATTATAGGTGTTTTAAAAATAAGTTTTTGGTCATTTTGGAACAAAAATAATTTAACCATTAAAGAAAACTAATAAAAAAATAAAAGAACAGTAAAATTCTTGGTTATATTGTGAAGAAGTTCTTCAATTATATTTTGAAAATAAATAATGAGTTGGTAGAAAATTGGGCATGAACATGGGGGTTTGGACTAAAATTCTGAACTATTTTTGAACAGTTTTTCAGTCAACTTTTGGTCGATTTTTCGATCAAACCGGGGTGCCAAAATTTATTCCAGTTGAAAAAAATCCTAGAGGGTTAGGTTGTGAACATACCAGCAAAGATGGAACATAAATCGGACGAACGAGGAGGGCGAAGACTGTGCACGAAGGAGAGGCCGGATATGCTACTGTGTGTTGCTGCTGCTGTTGCCGTTGCCGCGCGACTGCTGCAACGGCGCTCAGGCGCTGCTGCACAGGGCGACGGGCGGTGGATGGCGGTCTCCGAAGATGGGGGTGGAGGCTGGGTGGTGGTAGAGGATTAGGGTTAGGGTTTAGAATGGTTGTATGTTTATATATAAGTAATGGGGTGGAGGTTTCCTGTGCGTGGGAGGGGGTTTGGGTAGATTTAGGTTTTAGTTTAATGGGTTATTGGGTTTCGGGTTATGGGTTTGGGTTATGGGTTTAAGTTTTGGTTTAGGTTTTATTTTCATTTATTTAATCTCTCTCTCTCTCTCTCTCTCTCTCTCTCTCTCTCTCTCTCTCTATATATATATATATATATATATATATATATATATATTTGTTATGGGCATTAAAAATAGTTTTGAACCTCAATAAATTCCAAAAAATTGTACAATATACTTTTAATAGTTGTACACCCAAAAAAATATATTTTTGTACAATATTAATAATTAATTAAATACACATAAGTATAAATTCTTGAATAATATATATTATAATCCGTTAAAAATAAAAAAAGTTCTTCCTTAATCACAAAAATTTTAAAATACCAAAAATATAAATTCTAAAAATTCGGGTGCTTGCAATCTACCCAACTTATAAAAATTTCGTCCTCAAAATTAAAAATAAACATAGTAGAAAAGATTTTAGTTAAGAAGGTTGCACTAAGGCTAGGGACGCAGTTACCAAATGGAGTCCTTGTTTGACATCACATTCTAAGAATAAGGGTACGCTTACTCAAGGCTCTACCCAACTTATAAAATGAAGTTGACTGCAGAAACTATAGTCACGATCATAATTTTAAGAATTTTTAGTAAGTCTAACTTCAAGGAAAAATTTGAGATGGTAAGAATTTTGTGACCGTTGTCACAGCCTATCAAAAAAAAATCTATGTACTACCCTGGCGTTAATGAGTCAATAACTCTATAAAGAAAGTTTTACCAATTCTTTTTGCTTCTAATTAGGTCATAAGTCTATAAGACAATAGGAATTACCATAGCCAATTGCAACTAGGGTGAGATGGTACCGAGAAGTTGTTCATTGCATATCATGGATGCCGATAAATGGTTCAGCGATAAGCGTCAAAAGGTGATATAACTCATCAAGGTATTTAGTATTATATAAAGAGTATAAGGGGTTCAATCTAATGTAATACAAGTGTCATAGACGTAGGTTGGCATGAATGGGATACGGATATATCAGTGGTTGGGATATTTAGGTTGCCTATGTATAATTTAATTCAATTACAATATAGTTGGATATAGGGATTAGAAGGAGATATGCCACGAATGATGTGGGGTCTATATGGAGCATGGGTGTGTATATTTGGAAGTAACAGTTGTTTCATCAGTGAGTAGGTTCCAGTTAGTCTCATGAATATCAAGGTTGCCGAAAGAATTAAGTCGGTGTTGAGTATTAAAATTGACCGCAACAGAAAAGGATATATATTTATTATGCGTGTACAATTTCATCACAAATGTCTACGACTAAAACAAAATATGGGAAGGCCAGTTTGTGAGTGATTGTTATATCATAGGTGTAGAGTGACTAGTCTAGGTCATAAGGAAGAAGTTGTTGGAAAGAAAAGGATATTGTTGTGCTCCAAATATTCGAGCCACAACAATGGGTATCAAGGATACAAAAAATTAATAGGTAATTTAATTCGTTTGAGATTAACCTAATTAACACCAAAATAAATTTAAATTTATCCTGAATGTCTAGAAATAATTCTACATTAAAACCAGGGGCTGACCACCTACCCAACTTATAAAATTTAAGTTGGTATTAAAACTAAGGTCATGGTCTTGCTAACAAAATTTCTGGAAGGGCCTATTTTCTAAATAAGGTTACAAAAATTCTAGGATTTACTAGCCGTAATCAAGGATTTTCTAAAAGAACCTAGAAACTATTATGGTACTATTGATCAACAACCTTATAAGAGAAATAACTACCCATCCATTACTGCTCTTGTATAGGTCAAGCTTCTACAAGGCAGAAGAAATGACTAAGTCAGATCTAACTAAGGCAATATGGTAGAGAGGCTTCAATCATTGGTTGACATTGATGACGAAGAGACCAAACTTTAGGCCAGATCAAAAAAATATTCTGATAAGTCTACATAGTTGAATAAGGCACGATTAGGCAAGTATTTGAAGAATTGAGTCATAGTGACTAGATCAAGGGGATTAGAGTAGAAAAGAACTGATACCTATCGTGATATGGATATTAATACAATGAGTGATACCAACTAAGGAATTGATTTTGTAATTAAGGCACAACTAAGGAAAGAGGAATGATCCACTTATTGTTATAATTAGAAAGATCGTTGTTACAAAAAGCATAAGGCCATATATGCAACACCAGATAAGAATTTGATAAGAAGGATATGAATGCAGTCGAGGGGGTAAAATAACTAATCCTTAAACTCAATACTATATTCATATAAGTTATATTTTATATAACCTCCCTCATACTATTGGCAAACTACTTCTGGCTATAGGTAAACAATATACGATCCTTACAACTTTATCTTTCTCGCATATTTCTAACTTAGTAGGTAATGGTCTAAACTAAGCATGTACTTAGGTCTATCACTCATGGCATACTATTCACTAAGGACACTCTTCAATACTCGTCTAATCTTTAATTAGAATGCCTACCCGCTTTCGTACAACTTATTCCATTATATTATCAATCTTTTTGTACTGTTGTTCGTCTAATCTCTGCCATCTAAAACCTAACTTCCTTAGGAAATCTTCCAGCTAGGCTACTACCCTATTACACAAGAATGATGTCATGGTTATCTTGAGTGAAATTCTTTGAACTCAATGAGATGATATGATTTCTAAAATTCTAAAATTTATCATCTATGGTAACTTGGAAATAGGTTCTCGTCGTCTACTATTAAGGATAAGTCCACCAAACTCCTACCCTATTAGTCAAAAATCTAAATTCCTAGCCCTAATCAGTTTATGTGTAAATCCACAATATTCAGCTATCATTCCTATAAGACTTCTATCTTCCATTTATACTTTTCTACCATGTATAAATCTATAATCTAAGAGTCTTGTTATAATCCTCTACAGTATAAACATCGAGTTAGTATGTGATTCTGAAGCTGTGTTTAATTTTTTAAAATTTGCATCACTTCAAGACTGATCGACAATTTCTACTCGCACTAAATTTTCAAAATTCTAAAAGTATTACAATTCATAATACTAAAATTATTATCCCTCAAGTGCATATCACAATCCCTTCTCCTTGGATTATGAGACCATAATATATTTCCCTTATCATTTGTTTCCTACGCACCTTTGTATCCTTTTAGTATGTTAATCTTTGCCATGCCCCAGTCCCAAAATACCAAGGGACTAGCCACGTGGCAATGGCCAGCAGCATACTCCAATGGGCAAACCCAATTTAATGGACCCGTTAGAGTGTACTTAAGCTATAAAAGTTGTCTCTTTAGTGAAACGAACCCAATTTTTGGAGAATTTTGAAAACCAAATTTTTGGTCAACTTTACCCTCGAATAAAACATAACTTACAACAAATTAAAATAAACTAATTACAGGGTTTAAAACTTGGTTATATTGTTTAAATTACTATTCAGGTGAATTTTGAAAACATTAACTAGGTTGGATGTAAAACGGTCGTGAACTTGTGAGTTCGGGATAGTTTCCTGAACTAGAAAATTGGCTATTTTTCTGTTTTTGCATTATGGTTTGCGATCGACACAGGACACGATACCTCAATCTAATTACATAGGGTTTGAGAGGGTCACACAGCGAACACGTCATAACAAGCCGTTCGAGAATAGACACAGCGAGGAAGAAAAAAAACTCACAGGAATAGGGGTCGGTAACGGTGTGCTACACGTGGATGGGGCAGCGTAGTGGTGCACGTCGACGGCGACGGCACACAGCTGCTGGGGTGGTCGTCGGTAGCTGCTGCGACTGTCGTCGGGGTGGCAGTGGGGTGCTCGGGGTCTTCGCTGGAGGTGGAAAAGTCGGAGAGGAAGAAGATGGCGGTGGTTGTGATGGTGAATATAGTGGTGGTGATCGGTTTATATAGGGTTGGCCGCGACGGTTGGGGGGAAGTCGAACCGGAGGGGTCGGCCGTTGGGGAGGCGAGCGGTCGGCGGGTGAACGGTGGCGGGGTGGCAAACAAGGTCGCGGCTGTCGGAGTCAAAACGGTAGGCGAAAGACGAGCGGTCGGGGTTCTTCAGTTTTTGAAGAATCGATTAACGGGTCGGGTTGGCGGGTTCGGGTCAGGTTTAGATCTGACCCATTATGGTTGGTTTGGTTCAGTTGGGTTTAATTAGGTTTGTATTGGTTCGGTTCAGGTTGGTTCAGTCTGGTTTAATCTGGTTTAATTAGAAACGATATTTTTAGCTATTTAAAAAATAGTTTTTGAGCCTAATGAATTAAAAAAAATACCCTATATCCAATTATTTATTTTACAGTCAAAAATATAATTTTTATAATATTTAAATATTTAATTTAATTGCCAAAAAATATTTATCCTTGAAGAATATTTATTTTAAATAATTAAAAATCATAAAAAAATCCCAAAAATTTATATTTTAATTTCTAAAAAATTGGGTGTTTACAATCTACCCACGTTAAAAGAATTATGTCATCGCAATTAAAAAAATAAAACATAACCGGTCTGAAGAGATGACGCGGTTGCAAGACATATTTGTTGAAATACGACACAAAGAATAAGGAATTATGAATAAGAAAAAATTGAGAGGAAGGGTGAGGGTTTCGTTCAGTGGATGAGAGGCGCACAGAAGTGCACAGAGGAACCAAGGCAGGATGCACATCAAAAAATTATTTTGAAGTCGATATAGAGGTCAAAAATGAATCAATCAAGTGGATGAGATCAAATAACTTATCATAATCATAATTTACAAAATTGTTCTGTTCTTTAGTTAAAACTGAAGCAACATAGTCGTAGACCTGTAAGGGCCACCACAAAAACTATGTCATGCTCCAGTCCCAAAATACCAAGGGACTAGCCACGTGGCAACGGCCAGCAGCACACTCCAATGGGCAAACCCAATTTAATGGACCCGTTAGAGTATAATCAAGTTATAAACAAAATGGTCTATGATATATGTCATAGTCTAATTCTAATCTCATCTACAGAAGGTAAACATGATTTAAATGTCAAACTAGTCAAAGAGAAATATAATCCAACAAGTCTTAATAAAAATTAATTTCGGGGAACAACCCGAAAATAAGTTTAGTACAGTAATCCAAGAATTAGGAAATAGAGTATCTAAAAACAGAAATGACTGAGTATATAACAAAATACTCAGAAGAAATCCTCTGACACCACCTCATCCTCTGGTACTGGTACTGCTCCAATGTCTGCTCTTGTCCCGTATACCTCGGGATAGATCTCCTCTGCTATACCTGGGGACATAATCCGGATCCAGGTCCTCAGGGGACATAGCAAGGTACAAGAATAACTTAAGCCAAATAAAATATAGTAAATAAAATATATCAACAGGGCAAACTATGTAACCATCTATGTGAAATATAAATAAGAGCATCACTAGTACTCAGGTCGAGACCACTACAAGCTCTGTGTCGGGGAGCCTGTAGCAGTGATATCACATAGTGGGCCTAGCTCTGATGTAGAGGCTACAACACCACAATAATAAATATATATATAATCAGCCTGTAGCCTGTATGTCTCTTCCTACCTAATGTAATCACACATCTCATGTCCATGACATCTCATGTCCATAATACGCAAGATCATGACCTCTAACTATTACAGCGAGTCATAATGATATCTATGTATAATGCAAGTCATATGTCACGAATCTTGTAATCCTATACATAATTATCTTGAATATCTCAGGAAAGATTTTGTCTCATGAATAGTATCAGGTGTCCTATGGTATGACGTACTTGGTAAAGCAAGCACGTAAAGTATAGAGAATCATGATATCAACTCTCTAAGTGACGTTACACAACTCCACGTATGGCATCGATACCAAAATATTGTTCGGACGCTAAAAAATTTTATACGGTCCTAGGTTGAGATACATCACAGAAATAAATTAAAAGAATAATATAAGAGCAAGTACTGCAAGTTTGGCAAGGTGCCTGGGGTTTGAATTCCTCCAATTCCTCCGGTAACAGTGAGATCTTTAAGTATTCCTCCGGATGCTGAAATAAACATTACCATCGCTCTCAGAAGATATAAAATAGCTAAGATTGCCTACCCATAAGTCCAATTTGGATACAGGGACAAAATTGACAGTTTTTGGTCAAAGTAGGGTCACATGTGGCCCACTTCGCACCGAAAAATATGTCAGAGACAAAGTTCTCCAAATTTGCCAAACTTAGTGTCTACAAGTCCAGAACGATGATACGAACCCAACAAAATATCCATAACTAGATTCCGATGAGCCAATCACAAAATCACCTGTCAAGTAGAGTTGACGGGGCCCACGATACAGAATTTCGTCAACTTTCTCATAATGGAACCAAATTTGGGTCACAGGACCAGCGTAATGCTATGAATCTAATGGCTCAAGTTTTGTTAAGAAATGACTACCACACACGAAGTTACAACGAGTTTCAGAATAGGCCTGATACGGGATAATTTTGACGGATACGCGTTGATTTCGGTGTGCACGCACATCCAAACCAACTTTCATAAAAATTCACATGTCCGTATTGATGATACGCACCTTTCGATATAATTCGCACATGATGAAGTCGCCTCATTTAGCGGAACGCACCAAGTTTTGGGAGAATTCAAATTTTGAAAACCAAGTTTTTGGTCAACTTTACCCGCGAATAAAATACAACTTATAGCCAATTAAAATAAACTACTTACAGAGTTTAAAACTTGGTTATATTGTCTAAATTACTATTTAAGTGAATTTTGAAAACATTAACTAGGTTGGACGTAAAACGGCCATGAACTTGTGAGTTCGGGACAATTTTCTGAACTAGAAAATTGGGCTATTTTTTCTGTTTTTGCGTTGTGGTTTGCGATCGACACAAGACACGATACCCCAATCTAATTTTACATGGTTCGAGAGGATCATACAGCGAACATATTACAATAAGCCATTCGAGAATTGATACAGCAAGGAGAAAGAAAAACACACCGGAATAGGGGTCGGGCGTGGCGTGCTACGTGTGGATGGGGCGACGTGGCGGTACACGTCGGCGGCGGTGGTGCACGACTGCTGTGGTGGTCGTCGGTGGCTGCTGCGGCTGTCGTCGGGGTCATCGCCGGAGGTGGAGAAGTCGGAGAGGAAGAATATAGCGGTGGTTGTTATGGTGAAGGTGGTAGTGGTGATCGGTTTATATAGGATTGGCCACGGCAGTTGGGGGGAAGTCGAACCGGAGGGGTCGGCCATTGGAGAGGCGAGCGGTCGGCGGGTGCACGGCGGCGGGGAGGCGAACAGGGTCGCGGCGGTCGGAGTCAAAACGGTCGATGGAAGCTGAGCGGTCGGGGTTCTTTAGTTTCTAAAGAATCAATTAACGGGTCGGGTTGGTGGGTTCGGGTCGGGTTTAGATCCGACCCATTAGGGTTGGTTCATTTCAGTTGGGTTTAATTAGGTTTGGTTCAGGTTCGTTCAGTCTAGTTTAATCTGGTTTAATTAGAAATGATATTTTTAGCCAATAGTTTTTTAGCCCAATAAATTCTAGAAAAAATACACTATATCCAATTATTTATTTTACACTCAAAAATATAATTTTTATAATATTGTAATATTTAATTTAGTTCACAAAAAATATTTATCCCTGAAGAACATTTATTTTAAATAATTAAAAATCATAAAAAATCTCAAAAATTTATATTTTAATTTTACTTAATTTAAATTGCTCAAGGTCATGTACTCCTCGTGAATCTCTTCTTATTACCATTCTACATTCTTTACCTTGAACCTGAGATTTCTCCTAGTTTATTCCATGTATATCCTTCATCCAAACTACATGGTTACCATCTTGTTATAGCTTATCATCTATTATAGGCAATTTACTATATCTAACTCAAGACTATAACATCTATAAAAACTCTCATCCTTCAACCTATTTGCTCTATCACAGATACTAGCTTATCCACCCAAGTAATCACGGGTGAATCTCACTTTTTCAATTAACACTGACAACCCAAATAATTAAGTACATCTAATTTGATTTTGGAAGGTATACTTTAGTACTCGAGTTATCTAATTACTCAAACATTAGGTCTAGCAATCTACCTGTCTATTTAGTCCAGACTTACAGTTATCAATAATGTAAGGGGGTCATAAGATCTAGTTTTGACACTAAAAGTCATAAAATAACTAGAGATTTAACCACTATGGCCTGCTACATAAGGTTCCAATTTCTTAAGGTCTTAATATCATTCCTTGTGTCACCAACATGGGCCATAACTAATTTCCAGCATCTAGTTATGTATTCCATAAAGTATTCCAGTATATTAGAATCAAACCATCTTTCTAACTCCTAATACTTCCAAATTACTGCTACCTTAAGCAAGGATAAGATTTTATTAGTTCTAGGCCTCGAATACTATATTCAATTCTCATGCTAACAGTCTACACTAGCTCTAGCATCTAGGAATAACTTATCTATCTACCTTACTAAGTAAGGGTAACATCTTCTCAAAACTTTATATCCAGCATATCTTCTTCCGCCTTAACAAGGGTCTGCTTCTGGAGGAAATACTGTGCATGAACGTCCATCTTTCTGAAGTAGAAAGAGATGATAAACAATAATAAGGATGTCAAAGGGAATAAATGAGTACAATTATGAAGTTCAAGGGCGATAATCAAATACTAAGGAATTTTTAAATCAGTTATGGATTAAGATACTAATACTGCTAATCCTGATTACAGGCTTTCTCGGTACCGGAAAGTAACCAAAATAATTTAATCCGGACCTGCATGGGATACAACAAAAATATGTCACGCCCCAGTTCCAAAATACGTAGGACTAGGAATACGTAACATGCCAGCTACGCATTCGACCAGACTCAATCCACAATGGTCACTATCTAAATACATATAAGATGTATTATAATGGTCACTATCTAAATAATCAAGTAAATATGAATATCTATGACTCAATCCACAATAAACAGAATACACAATAATGAGCTACATGTGCTAAAGTCAGCCGTCCAGTAACACACAAACTCGAATAGACTCAAGGAAGAAATATGAGTCTATAAAACTATGTTATATCAGCAGATAAATAAATAATATGAATAAATAAACATAGCTCTGGTGGAAATAATATAAGTACCTGGTACCAATGCCTGCAAGACAAACAACTCCATCAGCAACTCCAAAGGCTCCATAACCATCTAAGCTGCAAAAACTGGCAGGGGACCAGGTTCTTAGAGGGACATAACAAGGTACAAGAAACAACATGCCAAAAGTAAAACAGTATAATGCCACATACTCAAGGGTAAACTATTGTAACCATCTATGTGATATGCAAATAAGAGTATGGTATCGTACCCTGGGCTGGTACTCACGAAAGATCCCAATAGACACTTTTGTATGATAATAGTATACTCAAGGCTCCGTGTGAGAGAATCAGGAGGAAGTTGTATGTATATAGGGCTGGTACTCACGAAAGATCCCAATAGACACTTTCGTATGCTAATAGTACACTCAAATAGTAATAGTAAAAAATGCCCAGAGCACGATGAAGACTGTCCCTACCCAATATAACCTCACGTCTCATGTCTATGACGTCTCATATCCATAATACGCAAGATCATGACCTCTAGCTAGTACAACGAGTCATAATGATATCTATATAATATGCAAGTCTTATATCATGAATCCTGTAAACCTTTACAGAATCCCCATGAATAACTCAAGAAATATTTTGTTACATGAAATAGTATCAAGTACCCTTGGGTATGGTATACTTGGTAAAGCAAGCACGTAAAAATAGGATCGTAGAATCAACTCTCTAAGTGACGTTGCACGACTCTACGTACAGCGTCAACACCCAAATCTTGTTCGGACGCTAAGCAATGTCTCACAGTCCTAGGGTAAACACACACATCAATTATATAAAATAACTATAATAACTAAATAATATAATAAATGTAAGAAACTGTGATCCATCAGGGCAAGGTACACTTGCCAGGGTTCTGAACTCCGTCAACTGCTCCTGGAAAAGTTAAATCTGCACGCACACCTCCTGATGCTGAAACAAACATCACCATTATTCTCAGAATACTTGAAATAACTAGGATTGACTACCCATAAGTCTAATTTGGACACAGGGGCAAAATTGATAGTTTTGGGTCAAAGCGTGGTCCACATGTGGCCCACTTTGCACCAAAAAATGTACCAGAGATAAAATTCTCTAAATTTGTCAAACATAGTATCTATATGTCCAGAACAATAATACGAACCCAATGGAACATTCAGAACTGGATTCCGATGAGCCGGTCATAAAATTGCCAGTCAAGTAGAGCCGTGGGGCCCACGAAACAGGATTTTGTCAACGTTCTCAGAATCTAACCAAACTTGGGACACTGGACCAGTGTAACACTGCGAATCTGATGGCACAAGTTTTTTTTTAAAAATGACAAGAACGCACGAAGTTACAACGAGTGTCAGAACATGCCCGATATGGAGCTTTTCGACGGATAAGTGTTGATTTCGGTGTGCATGCACATCCAAATCAAGTTCCGCGAAAGCCCACATGTCCATATTTATGTTATACGCCTTTCGATGCAACTTGCACACAATAAAGTTGCCTTATTTTATGGAAAGTATCCCGTATCGCAAGATTTTAGGTATTTTAAAATAAGTTTTTGGTCGTTTTGGAACAAGAATAATTTAACCATTAAAGCAAACTAATAAAAACTAAAAGAACAGTAAAATTCTTGGTTATATTATGAAGTTTCTTCAATTATATTTTGAAAATAATTAATGAGTTGGTAGAAAATTGGGCATGAACATGAGGATTTGGACTGAAATTCTGAACTATTTTTGAATAATTTTTCGGCCAACTTTCGGTCAATTTTTCAATCAAATCGGGGTGCCTAAATTCATTTCACTTGAAGAAAATCCTAGAGAGTGAACATACTAGCGGTGATGTAATACAAATCGAACGAGTGAGGAGGGCGGAGACTGCATACGAAGGAGGGGTCGTCGCCGTGCGGCTGCGGCGCTCCGGCGCTGTTGCGACGGTCAACGGGTGGCGAGCGACGGTCATCGAGGATGGGGGTGGAGGCTGGGTGATGGTAGAGGATTAGGGTCATGGTTTAGGATGGTTGTATGTTTATATATAAGCAAAGGGGGAGGTTTCCTGTCCGTGGGAAGGGGTCTGGGTAGATTTAGGTTCTAGTTGAATGGGTTATTGGGTTTCGGGTTATGGGTTTAAGTTTTGGTTTAGGTTTTATTTTCTTTTATTTAATCTCTCTCTCTCTCTCTTTCTCTCTCTCTATATATATATATATATATGTATATATATTTATGGGCATTAAAAATAGTTTTTTACCTCATTAAATTCCAAAAAATTATACAATACACTATTAATAGTTGTACACCCAAAAATATTTTTTGTATAATATTAATAATTAATTAAATACATATAAGTATAAATTCATGAATAATATATATTATAATCAGTTAAAAATAAATGAAAATTCTCTCTTAACCGCAAAAATTTTAAAATACCAAAAATATTAAATTCTAAAAATCAGGGTGCTTATAAGTATCGAGATATCACCATTTGAGGCATTGTATGGATGGAGATGTCGTACTCCGTTATCATAGGATGATGTTGGTGAGAGAGCCTTATTCGGACCAGAGATGGTCGTGGATACAGTTGAGAAGGTAAAGTTCGTCAGGGATAGACTTCGGGTGGCGCAGGACAGACAATGACATTGGGCCGATAGCCACCGGAGACCTTTGGAGTTTGAGGTTTAGATTTTGTTTTGCATTGCTTGTGATTATTTGTTTTGTTAGAGTTCTTAAGTCTGTGTTTTGTGCTAGGTTGGCGATCTTGTTTTCTTGAGAATTTTTCCAACACGTGGCACGATTCATTTTGGTGGAGGCGGAAAACTTACTCAACGATTCATCGGACTTTCAGTATTCTCGAGAGGGTCGGTATAGTTGCTTATAGACTAGACTTGCCACATGCATTAGAGAGAATGCATAATATATTTTACGTGTTACAACTGAGACGATACATGGCAGATCCTAGTCATGTATTGGATCACTCAAAGATAAAGGTGGGCCCTACTCTTAGCTATCCAGAGTAGCAAGTTGAGATTCTGGATCAGAGAGAGAAGGTGTTGCGAAACTAGACAATTCCTTTGGTGCACGTCGTGTGGAGGCATCAGTTGCCAGGGAGCGAGGGGCCAAGATGCGCAACACCTTCTCTCTCTGATCCAGAATCTTAACTGGCTACTCTGAATAACTAAGAGTAGGGCCCACCTTTATCTTCGAGTATTTGTTTGAGCCGTGAGGTATAATTATTTCTTTCTTATATTGATTGCTTTTGGTAGTTAGTTTCTTCCTTAATTTTGAGGGTAAATTTTTTTTAATGTGGGTAGACTTGTCACCCTCACTTTTCCAACTAAGAATAGTTTGGTAATTTGGCATGTATATTTTTATTTTTAGGAATATTAATTAAATATTGTGTATGTCGTAAATATTATTTATTATATTATTTATTTATTGTTAAATGTTATATTTTATTTTGAACTTGTGTTAATAGACATAACTAGTTTAGATTAGATCTATAAACCAACATTTAATTCTAATTAGAATTGAGCCCAACAGTAAGCCCATTCATTAGTAGGATGAATTAATTAGTTAAACCAATTAGAATAGAACTTTCCCTCCTTAATTAATTCCTTCATGACAAGTTCCAAGGGGTATTATGGATATTTTATAATAACTTGGAGGAGGGGGTAGAGGCTGGCCACCTATTGGAGCGGGGAGAGACTCTCTCTCCTCATTTTTTATTCCAAATCTAGATCTATAATTTTTCTCTTCCAAATTTCTTTATTCTTACACCAATTTCTACTCAATTTTCTTCCCAATTTCTTTTTTATTCTTTATTGGAGGCTATTACAATAAGGATCTATAAGGAGGAAGTAAGGATCTACAAGTTGAAGGCTCTTGACACTCAATTTGGATATTTTACTGGGATTCTATCTTTTAATAGGTATAATTTAATTTTTTCTCTCTTATTAGACTTTAAATATGTAATTTAATTATTAGTAACTCTCTCATGTACTAAGGTTACCCATAGGAATTAAAATTAGGTTCATAGGAGGCCTATGAAGAAAGTTATGTGGTATTTTATGTCAATTTTTAGAGAATTTTGAGATTGACACATCATGTGTTTGTCAATAGATCAAAAAGACCAAATTGACATATGTTTGATTGTGTGTGACTAGTATCATATCCACAATTGGATATGTGTAGGTCGTATCCCGATAATTTGGCGATACGGGTTGATTTGGGGGTTTTCTTCCGACACGGGGGTTAGAGCATATCATATTTTGACACAGCACGTAGACGAGTAGCTAATACTTTGTGCTGCATCTAATTATGATTTTAGACTTGCTCGTGCCCTTCGAGATACGTTTGATATTCTGGTAGAGCTATATCGCAAGTGTATCATAGATTGAGTGTGATACGGTTGTGGTGCACTCCACGTTTTTGTTTTCGTGAATTTTAATTTAATATAACTTGGTTATAGCTATTATAATATTATAATTATAATTGTTGTATGATATATATGTAAATGCATATATATGTATATGTTCAATATTTTATTTTGATGTCTTGGTAGTCATGGGAGAATAGGAGAGTGTATGTGCATCACTAGTGTGGATATATGGTGATATATATATATATATATATATGTAGTTATGTGAGTGAGTGTATGTTGTATTAGATGTGTGCACGTGAGCTAGAGGGGGGAATTATAGGCCAATAAGCAGCAGCAAGTAGGCCAAAAAAGTAGAAGCCGTAAGCAGCAGGAAAAGCAGCAGAAGCAGTGAACAAAAGCAGCAGCAGAAGTAGCAGCGGGAAGCAACAGCAGAAGTAGTAAACAGAAGCAGCAACAGAAGCAGCAGCGAAAAGCAACAGCAGAAAGCAGCAGCAGAAACAGTGAGCAGAAGCAAGCAGCAGAAGCAGTAAGATGTAGTAAGCTGCAGCAGCAACGATAGGCAGCAGTAGCAAGTGCTTATATGTAAGTTATATATAAGTTAAGATAAGCTAGTAATAAGCTAAGTTAGTTTATTTTGATAAGTTAGTAAGTTATATATATATATATATATATATATATATATATATATATATATATATATATATATATATATATAAGCATTAGTTAGCATTTGTTAGTATTATTCCTAGTTTACCTTGAGTTACACCAAGGTAATGAGAGTTGAGGTATCTTGGGTACGGGTATTAAATATCAACAGGCATGTTAGTATGTTAAGTTTAGTATAGTATTGTTATAAGTTTAAATGCATGTTATTGTATAGTTAGGTATATGGGTTAGTTATATGTTAGATATTATATTACCTTATGATACCAAGGTAATATCAAGGTATTGGTTTATACTCAAGGTATTGAGTTTGTATATCAAGATGGGTGTGTACATGGTGTGATACCAAATTTGGTTCAAACCCAAGGTATCCACTTAGCATTAGTTTAGCTAGGAGTACTATATATTTTGTCTTGTATCTATATATAGTATAGTATTTTTATATCTAATATAACTTATGTATCTAATGATACGATATTTTATTGGTATCCTAGTATCCTAAATAGCTAGTATAGCCTAGTTACATAGTGTATGGACCCAATATCCTAGATATAGACTCATACAACCTAGAAATAGCTAGTTTGACCAAGTTTGACATAGAGTTGACCTAGTTTGACTATTTTGACTTAGAAATGACCTTATGACCTAGAATTGAACTAGTTTAACTTATTTTTATTCTAAACCTTGTATTGATGCAATATACCATATATAGGTCTGTGCGATACCAGCTTGGGCATCTAGACACACACCTTGCTCAGGACCTCAAGCGAGTATATTTTTTTGTTATTTTTTATTTCATAATAGTGTATATATCTCATGTTCTAGAACTGTATACTTGATTCTGACACAATAGTTTTACGGACTGGTACTACATGGATCCTGTCAGGAGATGTTATCCCTTACCATGTTCAGCGGGTACTCTTTTATATATTATATAGTATGTATCGGGTATTGATTATCGTGTACTTCGTGTTCATACACTGCTCGTGTTCAGTGTGCTTATATTCGTGTGCACACACTGCTCGTGTTAAGTGTGTCCATATTCGTGTTCGTAATGTGTCGTGATTAGATCCATTAGTATTGGTCGGGGATAGGGGAATATAAGTTGATTATGTGATCAATCCCCAGTGTATTCGTGTATATGTCGATTATATATCACACTTGTAATCAAGTTACCATATTGTATTTGTCATGACCCGCACCCGGTGTAGGGATACAAGTCAGAAACAACGTCCAGCCTATGCCTCAGAATCGACGATAGAATATTGTTTGGGTAATCTATCTAGCAATATAATAAGCTACCAATGATATCAATATACTCAATCACAGATCTAATATGAAGAATAGCACAAATATGATAAAAGAATAGAATAGTCACAATATAACTCATGAGTCAAAATAATAACATCAATGAGTCTGAGAAAATACTAAACAATAAGCTGGAGACAAATCTAGTACAAGAGAATAACTAAGATACTATAAGTCCTGGGTCGTCTGTCTCAGTCGGGATGAGTCCATCTAGGTATCCTCTTGTGAGCTGGGATGCTTAGAATTGTCTTGGGGGTTCCTGGGATGCTTAGAATTGTCTGCTGGGATTGCTTTTGGGGAACGGATAGAACAATATCTGAAGGAACACGGATACCCCAAAGAGTATTACATCAAGGAAATACAAGAAAAATACCTTCCGGATTGCTTGCCCATTATGTTTCCAAAGGCCTTGGATTTAGAGGCACAGATGTCTGCCCATGAGGCTGGATCGGCACCTTTGGCAAAGACCATCTTGGTTGGCCTTTTTATAGCAGCATTGGATCTTTGTTTGTCATTAATAGGAGCCCTAAATAGAGCAGTTTAGTTTACGATTCTATTCAAACAGGCTATTGCACCTAAGTCAATCCCTTGTATCGGACGGCTGTCTTATGACGGAAGACACAGTGCGCGCCTCCTTAACTCGAGCGGGAATCCCCAGAATCATACCTCCATTTCATCTCCGGGCCAAAAGGATGCGCCGAGATTCTGTGTTTACCCTCTTAACTCCTTCAATTCGAGCAAGCAACCGTCTTTTTCTCCGAAAAAGATCCCCAGAATTTCAGGTCTTGCTATTTCTCAATAATATCCCACGATCGGAAAAATTGGCTGAATCCCGTGAAACCCTTTCATAGAAGTTCATTGATATCTTCTTTTTATAAAGCAAATCGACTTCGATTCTTGAATGATCCATATCACTTCTGGTTCTATTATAACAAAAGATTCCCTTTTTATGTGAAAAAGACCCATATTGTAAACCCCCGATTTTGCAAGAAATTTTAATCTTGGATTTTTCCAATTTTTCTGGAATTTTCTGGGAATTTTCTGTAATTAAAATCAGGGTTCTTAATTATTGAATGATTTTTAATTGTTAATAAATAATATTAAAATATTATGGAAATAATATTTTTGGGTGTAAAATGGAAAACTGGACTTAGGGTAATTTTTCTGGAATTTATCGGACCCCGGACCTAATTTTAAATCACCTAAAACTATTTATTTAATTAATTAATTAATTAGTTATTAATTAATTATTATTACTATTATTATTAATATTAATTCTAATTTAATTTTCGGCCCAAGCCCAGCCCGCTCGGCCCGTTACCCAGCCGGCCCACTGGGCCTGGCCCGCTGACCGCTACCGGGTCGGGTCGGGTCTGCCCAGACCCGACCCACCGCCTCCGACCCGTTTCCCCACCCCAGCCCCGCGCGACCCGCTCCGCCGCCCGCGTCCTCCGCCGACCGCCCCGCGCCGCCCGCATCCCTCGGCGCTGCCCGCGGCCACGCGCCCCCGACCCCCGCGCTGGCCGCCGCCTTGCTCGGCCCCACGCCACCGGCCTCCCCCTATTTAAAACCCTAGACCTTTCCCCTCCCCCGGCCATCAGCCTCCGCTCCGCCCGTTGCATCGCCGCCACGCCCACCGCCACCAGCCGCCCGTCCTCGCCGGCGACCACCTTCCTCCTCCTCTCCCTCCCCGTCGACGATCCCGACAGCAGCACCAGCAGCAGCAGCAGAAATGCCTCGCCGCAGCGCCTCCGGCCGGCTCCGCCCGTCCCCCGCCCGCTCCGGCGCGCCACCCGCGCCGCTCCTCCGGCCCACCTCCGGCCTCGGCGCCTCAGCTCCGCCTCCGGCGAGCGGCGTCCCTGAACCCTAACCCAAATTCAATGGGACACGGCCTGTGTCGTGTCGGACACGACACGGACACGAGGAAACCCTGGTTTTCGGAATCCGGTTCAGGTGCGTGTAGTTTCTTGCTCATAGCTCGGATTTCAATTCCGTAAATTGCGTTGTGAAGCCTGTATAACCCTCTCGGTGTCCGGATAAACTGTTCGGAGCACCGCGTCCTGTGGTGATCGCACACCGCGATCCAAAAACAGGAAAAACCAGACCCTGTTTTACCCCGGAACTGAGTACGCCCCGCCAAACGGGACGACTTGGTCGCGTACAATCTTCACAGATACATGCGCACAATCGATACGGACGTGTGAGAATTCGCGAAAGCTGATTCGGGTGTGCGTGCACACCGGAATCAACGCGTATCCGCGGACATCGCCCCGTATCCGCCTTTTCTGCAATTTGCCCTAACTTCTTGTACACACGTCGGATCGAGACAAAACTTGCGCCATCGGACTCGTAGCGATACGCTGGTCCTGTGGGTCAAGTTTGGTTCGATTATGAGAACGTTGACGAAATCGCGTGTCGTGGGCCCCACGGGCCCCGCTCGACGGGCGATTTTGTGTTCGGCTCATCGGAATCCAAATCTGGAAGTTCCGTTGGGTCCGTATCAGCGTTCCTGACCTGTTAACACTAAGTTTGGTGAATTTGGAGACCTTTGACCCGGACGCGTTTTTCGGTGCAAAGCGGGCCCAACGGCGGACCCCGTTTTGACCCGAAACTGTCGTTTTTGTCCTTGTCTCCAAATTGTACCCAAGGACAGGCGTTTCTAGCTATTTGACATCTTCTGAGCATTATGGTAATGTCTATTTCAGCTTTTGGACTCATCTCTGAAATTTTTTCCCGAGAGCCAATATTAATCGGATCCAAACAAACAGGCAAGTACCTGCACTTCAAGTTTAATCTTTACATTGTGATAGTTAATTCCCTGCCTTACATGTACCCTTGATGTTTACACCTAGTATTAGAAATACTGTATCTCATGTCTTGAATATTGGAATTCATGTCTTGTTTTCGTGTCGGGAGGGAGAATACGGAAAGGCATGTAGTTTACCCTGACCCGTGTCGTGAATAATAGCTGTTGGTACACGACTGTCCATCAGCCGGATCTCGATTATTCGTGATTAATAGCCGTCTATGGCGGCCGGTTTAACCCTATAAACCCCTGCATGCCAACTAGGTATTCTAAATACACAAGTTCACACACATAGCTTCTTGTCTAGTTATGGCTCTTGTTGACTGTTGTAGTTTCATTTCCTGTCACACTTATTCCTGTTTTCTCATATTCCTGTGCATAGCATTAACTCTGAGATATTGATGTTCTTTTATGCAATTTTCTCAATATGGTGCTCAATCTAATTGTCATAAATATTTAGTTTTAATCTTGATGTGCACTGTGTACTTTGCTCCTTTCCTGACTGGATCCGTTGATTTAGGCGATGATGAGAACCTTGCCCCCACCTATTATGATCCCTATGAGGTAGCAGATGACACAGTTGAGAAGCCGGTTCCTACTCCGGAGACTACCTTTGAGGAGGAGTAGCCAGTTAGTTATTATTTTATTTTCTTTCAGCATATACTCGGGTTTGTCCCCGATTTATCTTCTGGCTTGTATTAACTGTGGTTTAGTTGTCACAGATTAAACATTATGAAATCTTAGCATTCTTTTTCCTGTTATTTTCCTTGTCTATTTACTTTTGTGGATGAGATAGACTTTATATTACCTGTGATTATGCCCTAGACAGCGTACTACCGCCGACACTGCGGCGTAGGCTGGACGTGCCCACGCACTCGTGCCCGAATATCTGGGTGCGGGTCGTGACATATATCAATAATAATGATCTTACATATGGACAATTCCTCAATATCTTGTTCATTCGCAACAAAATATTTTCTTTGTGCGTCGGTAAAAAAAACATATTTTTTGGAGAGAGAGACTATTTCACCAATCGAGTCACAGGTATCTGATCAGCCAATCAATGTCTCAACCATTCCAAGTCCGATTTTGTGGAAAGCAAAGGCGATCTAACGGTCGCCCACGGAGCAGTGAACGCCAGTGAGGAAAAGCAAGAGCTAGTGAGGAAGGAAGGGTGAGGCCATAGTCCATTTTAGGGATTGGTGACTTACCCATTCAGTGACTTTGGCACTGGACGTTCCCAAAATAGGTACTATTGGGTCGGGTGAATTAGAGAATATACAGACGTTTGTTGTGTTGGCATTCCAGCCTTCCTTCTCCTTTCAGGGCCTATCCGAAAGAGAATCCAGTACCTGTCTCCAAGAAAGGAAGAGAAGAAGCGCGTGATTCCCTGACCAAGCGGCGGAAGCTCAGCCTAGAAGAAAGACAAAAAGGAGATAGAATGCCTTTCTTCTCTTAGGATCTTTCTTGAAAGAGGAGGGAGAAGCACAAGCAACCAAGCAAAGAGGAAAAGAATCAATCTATACCAATTAGGATAGACGCCACTGAATAGAAAAGAAAGGCGAGCGTTAGTAAGGCGACCATTAGGGAGGAAGAATCCAAAAAGCAAAAAAGAACACTTTCCACCTGGACAGTCCAATTCTAGAAAGCGACTTTCATGCCATGTTGTAGGAAACAACCCTCTTCTTTAAACATCTTAAGATCACCTCGCCTTGGTCGGCGAGAAGAAACAAAGAAAAGAAAGAAGGTATGAAATCCTTAGCTCTACCACGTGTTAAGCATACGAGAATTGAGACTGCTACCAGCCCCAAAAATTCCATAGATGTTAGCTCTGACCCCAAAACATCCAAGGTACCTTGAAATGACTAGGAGCTCGCATGAACCCATATCAACCCATCTTCAATCAAGAGAACCGAAACTAGTTGGAAGAGAAAAAGAAGTAGATTAGGACTGCCTTTTAGCATTAGCTGGTGGGGAACTAAGAGAGAATTCAGTAGGAAGGGAAGGAAATCTTCAACTTAAACTTTAACTCGCGTAAAGGGAGACCCATAGGTTTGTTGATCCTGTAGAATCTGACCCATTTTCTCGAGGGGTACGAAATAAATCAGATTGATTTTTCGTGATTCGACCCCGTCCTTGGCCTCGGGGAGTGGCGAGCAGCACAGAACCTCCTGAGCCAGGGTCTCTGGCTCTAAGCCCACAATATCCTGAGGCCCGTAATGAGCAGGGTACCACTCCTCAGTATCATCTGGAAAAAATATATCCAGTCAGAAAAGGAGCAGAGTATATCTCTATCAGTAGTTCTAATCAATGATATAAACTATGTAACAGTAAATAGATATGAATATACAAGATGCAATAATAGATACAAAAGATATACAATAAAAAAATACTAAAAATAAATATAAGAATGAATAATATGGCAATGAACAAGAATACTAATGACTAAGTGAGTGAGTACTAGCTTTAACATGTGATCAGCTTGGGAACTTGCACAATGATAAGGGCCTGGCTAATCATATATGAGGTGTATGATTAACACTCACAAGAAACAAGACATGCACAATGAGGGCATGATCGCATATCTACACTAAAATACTCTACACCCCTAACTGGTATAGTGGATCCAACTATGGTACGTTATGGCATGGGATTCTCTAGGAAGGTAGCAAGTCTCTCCAAGAATCAGTATCTGTACATGTACAAGAAGAATAAGGAAACAAGGCTTGCACAAGATACACCATATATACTAAGGAATAACATCTCATAACGAGATCCGGATATACGAATTCGTGTAACCATCGTGTCAAAAAATTAATGATATCTACACTAGATATAAGGAACATAGAGGATATCATAAATGAGAAACTATCAAAGAATATACTCACCTGAAGTCTCATAAATAGTATCACAAATGTCTGGTACGGTGCCTCGAAGATCTAGATAGGGAATATAACATCAATATAAGGTTTCAGAATAGAAATAAATTAAACTAGTCAATATCTATGTCAAAAAGCCATTTCTAAGTCAAAACAGTCAAACTAGGTCAACTCTAAGTTAAACCGGTCAAACTAGCTATTTCTAGGTTGCACGAGTCTATCTATAGGATATTAGGTTCATATACTATGAAACTAGGCCACACTAGTTAATCTAAGATACTATAAAATTCCTAAGATACCGTATCTCAAGATACGCAAATAATTCGAGATAGAATATCATATTATGCATATTCAATCAATAATAAAAAATACTAATCCTAATTACTATTTCTATGTGGATACCTTGGCTTTGAACCAACTTGGTATCGCACCACTAAACACCCATCTTGATATTCAAACCCAATACCTTGTGTATCGGCCAATACCTTGATATTTACCTTGGTATCTCAAGGTAGTGTCAATTCCTAATATATATTAACTACCCAAAACTAATGACTAACATATATTTATCTACTACAACTACTAACTAATCACTAATTATTGATACTTATATACATACATGCCCACATACAAATACATACTACTAGAGATACATGAGATATATATGTATAGATAACTAGGTAACTAGATACTACAAACTTGATAACTAAATAACTAGTTAACTAACAAGAACTATTAGTAGTTAACTAACTAAACTAACTATTTAACTAAAATACTAAAGAAACTAACTTATCAAATTACCAAATTATCTAACTAGCCCCCCGATACCCGTTGATGTTGCTTCTTGGCTTGTACCTGCTGCTGCTTCTTGGGCTGTTGTTGTTCCTGTTATTGTTGTTGTTGACGTTCCAGTTATTGTTGATGTTCATGTTACTGTTGTTGTTGCTATTCCTATTATTGTTTCCTGTCCGAGCCCCCCCCCCCCTCCCCCTCTTGCACACACATAACCTCATACATCTATATACATATATACATAACTATATATACATGACTATATATATATATATATATATATATATATATATATATATATATATATATATATATATATATATATAGACACCCAAGTAAACATACCCTCATCTATACATCATAACTAAATACTACTAGATACAAGATATCAATATACTTATACCCTCATCTATATATATATATATAATATATATATATATATATACATATATATATATATATATATATATATATATATATATATATATATATATAATCACACACACACACACACACACACGCACGCACACACACACACACATATATATATATATATATATATATATATATATATATATATGTGTGTGTGTGTGTGTGTGTGTGTGTGTGATGCTATATATATATATGTATGGAATACTATATCTATTAGTGCATATGTGTATGTGTATGTGTATGTGTGTGTGTGTGTGTATATATATATATATATATATATATATATATATATATATATATATATATATATATATATATATATATATATATATATATATATATATATATATATTCAAGTTACATATACACATATAGGTATATCAACACACTGAACACATATACACCTAGCTATATATATGCATACCTATATAATATACTATAGATACATACATTTATACATATATATCTTATACTAATATATCTTATACTAATATATATAATCAAGTTACTTTGAATTAAAGAGCAACGAAACAAACATGTGGAGTGCATCATGCCGGTATCACACTAGATCTATGATATGCTTGCGATACGAGTCTACCATACAATAAAACGTACCCCAAATGTCACTATCCGATTCTAGAAAATAGGGTATTTTTTTATTTTTATTTGGTAAATTATGTATTATTTATAATTAATTATATTTATATTTAATTAGTGATTGTATTATTTTTATTTGATTGTTTTAGGTTTTGGCTAGTCTGG
>JAYESA010000013.1:79670431-80037931 GCA_036927795.1 Iris macrosiphon
TTAAGGTATCCATCCCGTTGGACACGACACGTGAATAAATCCATTTCTTCTTCATATAAATTTTTCCCATAAATTTTTGGAATGTGCAACTCAACATCAACCTCCTCAACCCATAGCCATTTATTTTGAACCAATGCAATCCTAGCCCTTAAAATATCTCCATGGCAAGCCAAGGCCTTTTTCTAAGTGTTGACCATGTCAAATAGTTCTAGGTCAACCCAACACCACCTATATAAATATTCCTTTTCTTTATTTTTTCCTTTTTCTTCTCTAAACCTAAAGCTACAGCCGACTTTCTCATCCCCTTTCCTATTCATCTTCCCCGTCGGCCTTCTCCCTGATGCCTCCACCCTCGACGCCGGAGCCCGACGATAGAACCACCAACCTCTCTTTCTTTCTCCTCTTTCCCACGCCTCTTCTCCTCATTCTTTCCTGTCCAACCCGAAGAGCAGCCGCCGGATCCCCGAGCAGTCTCCCTCTCTTTTCCTCCAACTCCGATAGCCCTACCACCGTTCCCATCATCTCCCCCGCCGACCTCACGACTGCACAGCACCGGAGTACCCCGCATGTGCTTGAACAGAGCACCGACCACCCATCCTCCCTCCGCGACAGACGGGAACCCGACCCAGTCTTCGCCTGAACCGCTGTCGCCTCCCTCCGATGAACCCCGACCCACTGCTGTACCGTTCTTTTCCCTGACTTCAACTCCTCCTCTACTCGCCACTACCTGCCAGCCACCTCCCGTCTCCTCCCCTCACCATTACTCGACCTTGCCTTCGTCCTCCTCCTCCTGCCTGAGCTCCTCCTCGACAACTCCGGCCAACCTTCATTACCACCACTACCATTATTACCTTGACCACCACCACTCTATACCACCACCACCGTTCACCTCTCCTTCCCATCGTCGATCTCTATCTCGACACCGCTGCCTTCTCGTCATTATCATCACTTTTACCATCATCATCGCCTTTACCATCGTCATCACCTTCACCATCATCATCATCTTCATCATCATCATCATTGTTACAGTCATCAACGTCGTTAATACCGTCATCATCACCATCGCCATCGTCGTTATCGTTGTCATCATCATTGTTATCATCGTCGTTATCAACATCATCGTCGGCGTCATCGTCATCGTCATCAACGTCATCGTCATCGTCGTCAACCACATCGCCGTTATCGTCGATCCCGTGCGTGGCCGCTAAGGTTCGTACCTATCCCTTTCCTTCATAATTTTATGTACGTATGTATATATGTATTCAAATAGGTATATGTATGTAATTGGTATGTATAGTATATATATTCCCTAATTGATGTTTAATATACATATATATAAATTCAATTAGTGTATATACATATATTATATATATGTAATTATTTGGTATACATATATATATATATATTATAAGTATTAATGTTATATGCTAGATAATAATATGTATAATTATATATGTACTAGGTGACCCGAGTGTAATTATGGATACCCCATAGTTACATTGACCTTTGACCATATAAAGTGTTAGAAGACTGCCATTATGTACACTGACGTACTGGCGAGCCCGTATCATTTTGAATGTCTATTTTGCACAGTAATTTCAGACGCGACACATGTACAACTAGACGCACACTTGACCCTAGTTAACCAGTGTCATATATAGCTATGCCCTGAGTTCAATGTATTTATGGTTGTGTATGTGTTAGTATAATGGCTAATATTATATTGTATTATATTATATATATGACATATCAGATTGTTCTGCGCGACTTCAGGAGCAGGTTATTGGTACTACGCAGTTTTCTTGTCAGGCAAGTATACCTTGCCTTGTTGTATTGTTTAAATTCAGTTATTATTTAGTTGCATATTTATTTATTTTAATACTATATAACTGTGCGCATCCGAGAGAGACTCGGGTGCAGTCAATGAAGGCGTTGATGTTAGAACTTGTGTCTGACCTAGTGTCTAGTGGACCCACCCAAAGTTGTGGAGTTATCGGTATGACTCCCCAGGCCTTGACCCGTATCATTGCACGTTACAGAGAGAGTACATGTAGGGACGCGTGCCTCATTCTCGACTAGCCATCGGTGTGAGCAACACGTGTGACGGTATTTAGCTTAGTTGTTTATTTCTATAGAGACTTGTATTATAGTATGAGATGTCCATGTCGCGTTCGCGACTTGTACATTTATATTGGGCGGGGAGGATGACTAGTAGGCGTTTGGGATACCCACTTCCTTTATTTAGATTTCACGCTCGACGGAGCGATATAGACGATATACTATTCAGATTCTACGTTCTACGAAGCGATATGGACGATATACTATTCAGATTCTACGTTCTTCAGAGCGATATGAACATTATACTATGCAGATGCCATGCTCCTCAGAGCTGGACGTTATTATATTATATAGTGCCCTTGTTATGGGGGCATATGTGGCATATACTAGCCAGTCACGATGATTGGTGAATTACGTCAGTATATATCTAGCCTACACTTTTCATACGTACTAAGTTGTCCTCAAATTGCATTCACTTAGATGGTTAGCACACCCCTTTATTTATTCAGTATTTACTTTATGGCATACTTCTATGTATCTTGTTATGTCCCTCTGAGGACCTGGTCCCTTTCCAGGTGTAGATATTTATGAGTATTCGCAGGAGCGCAGAACCGGACTGGCTATTTACATTTCGAGGAGATCTTCTCTTCGAGCCTCATGATTGTTAGATATTGTATTTATATTATGGTTGTTTTTATATTCTAGTTGGTATTGGATTTGTTTCCATCCGACTATCATCTTTTGATACTTCATATTAAGATTTAGTTTCATAGATATTGGTTATTCATTTATATTTAATTTATGTGGATGAGATTTAGTTATGCCCTGTGACTTGTGATAAATATATACTACTTATGAATTATTGTTCATAATACAACGTACGCATATGTTATGGTTTCCATATATTGGAGTTGCCATATACATGCGGCTGGCATGCTTACGTGTCATAGTCCTATGTATTTTGGGACTAGGGCATGACATATTTTTAGTGGTGGCCCATGCAGGTCGAGAGCATATTATCTCGGTTACGTTACTGTACCGAGCAAGCCTGCAAATATGATTAGAGTATAGGATATCATCCATATTTGACTATGACTCATCCTCCTTCCAATCTATTCTATTTGAATAATTGTATCCTGCTTGATTCATGTACTTCCATATTAGTTTCTTGAGAATAGCCTCTGCTAGAATATAGGAATCCCTGTTGTAGGATGATAATTAGGGTAACATTGCTAAGAAGAACACAACTAGAGTATTGACACATCACTAAATTTAGAATACTTAATGAACCCTAGCCTTCCTTACTACCTAATGAACCCTAGCGTCCCTTACCTATAGATTAATTTACCAATATCCCTTGATGTGTTTATGTATGACTTGAGAGTAGTATAAACACTACTAGGATTAGTTTGAATTTGAACCATATTGTTTAATCGTAGTATTGAGTAACCACTAGAAATCCAAGGTTGGACATTAGGACTGAACCTAGCTTTTCATGGTAAGATAGTACTAGAGAACTATGACTTTAGCTCCTTGTCTTATAGTAGCCGAACAATACCTTAGGAAGCCAAGAGGAATGGATAGAATATTTCCTTGATCATACCTCGAACACAGAGATTAGTATATCACCTTCCCCTTAGAAAACTGTGATATTATCTAGAGTCCTTCTATTTAATTTCATATCTTGTTCCTCCGAAAACCTTAGCGCTCGCTATCTGTGCGATGACTAATTTTGTTTTGTTTTCGTTATCTACAAATCTTGCCACCTAACACTTCTAATTGTAGGCCAAATAAATTCTTTTATTATAGGATATATAGTTGCTAGGATTATAGTTGTAAATCTTGAACTTTAAAATTAGGTGCTTGGTAGCTAGAGCTTGATGGTTTGAGTTATTCTTTTAGATTATGATTTAATTATTCTTAATTTAAATCACATAATTTGTAACCACACCTCGATATATATCCCCTTTTCCCTTGAGAGCCAGTAACTTTTTCCATTCATAATATTGACACTTTTGTTCTACAGACTTAAGATGACCATTACCTACATAATGCAATAGATACCCTAATAAGTACCAAGACCTTTTTTGCATATACCCCAATAAGAGTTTATACTTTATTTATAAGGACAATATTATCTTGTAGAAACCCTAAATACAGTTATAATATATTAGTTAATTATTTTAAGTTGGGTAGTATGTCTCACAACCTAGTATCACATAGTCCTTTGACCTTTTATTGAAGTATAAATGGCATTAACTGTATACTAGCATAAAACGATAGTGTTTATTCAGACTATAGAACTTAGAGGCCCATACCACTATTTGGTCGATAGCGACCTAGATAAGGAGTTAATATGACAACTGTAGAGATTGTAGAGACTTATCTTCTTTATAAACTTGAATTATTTTATAACTTCGCTCATCATAATCTAGCGTACTTATATTTTTTTGTACTACCTCGACTTATGCTGCTGTTACAGCCTAGTTTTGCAAGCTTATTCTTTTATCGAGCTTGTTCATGACATATATATTATTGGGGGGCCTACACTAATATATTATCTAAATCAGGATTAGTGGATTAAGATCTAGCTAACCTTAGTGCGCTTGGTTCGCTCTTTGTATGACTACTTTATGTGGATTGAGATATATAGTTGACTAGTAGATGAATATACTTGCCCTTAGACATGTCTGAGCATATCATATCAGTTACATAATTGTACTGATATGAGCATGTGAATAGGAATTTACCAAAATAGGATTCAATCCACACTTGCCTTGACAATTTCCTTTGAATTCTTAATCGCTTTGAATTTTATACTTGTACTCTATCACCTCTTCATTGAATTTCTTATTCATGTTCTCCGTCTTTCCCTATTTCGGAAAGACGAACGCTCGTATTTGGTATAAGTTTGATACACGGAGAGTACTAGAAATACCCATAGGCCAATCACATTATTTAGTGACTATTTTTCGTAAATAAGGGCATATCATAAGTGATATATTTTGATGTTATAAATTTTGAGGATTGAATAACGCGATAAAATAATTTAAGGAATATTCTTTTTAAATGTATATCCTTATGTGATAGATGGATAAATTCTAAGTTGGGTAAAAGTTGCATTATTATCTTGAGAGAAATTTATGTTAGATTATGATCAAGTAAGAGTAGATTGAGAGATTAAGTCATTTTTAAATATGGAAAATTTTAGAAGAAAGAGTTAGAGGAATGAGTATTTAATAAATTTTTGAAATCTTGATATTTTCGACCGAATAATTATAATTTGTGCATGATTTAAATTTTGAGTATTGAAGGTTGAATCATCGATTTAAATCTTGAGAAAAATAAATTAAACTCTAAACATGAACATCGACGGATTGAATTCCAAATTTGATGATTTAAATTAAAAATTAAATTATGATTGTTGGATTACCTATTTGAAATATTGAGGATGTAAATTGAATTTAAAATTTGAAGAGTACAAAATTTATAAGTTGAAAAAGGAAATAATATTTGATTATAATTGTTTTCTAGAGAAGATTATGATAGTTGGAGATTGCAATATAAATTTTAATGTGGGATGTCATATAGATTTGAATTAGATTTGGATGTGGATTATTTAATTTAAAAATCGAGAAGATAGTGCGATGTGTTGAAGTTTGATTTAAATAATGGTTAATTTAATTTAAAAGTGATTATGATGGATTTGAATAAGTTTTAAATTTTGGAAGAGATTGCAATAGACTTGCCTTAAGTACGCATGTGAGGGATTTAAACCAATTATGCCTTATTTTAATTTCGAGGACAAAATTATTTTAAGTTGGGTAGATTGTAAACCCCCTCACCTAAAATTAGGCCTACTTGGCTTAGATAGAGAGATTAGGGCTAATTAGAATCCAATTAGAAATAAAATACGGCATTTTATTTAATTATACAATATTTATATCACTTAGTGCACCTTACCGTTGCTTCGAAAATTGGAGCACTACACTAGCCATTGCCTTCCTACAAATTTTATATCTTTGCCCAAGACGTACCAGCCATCTATTCTGACCTTTGTGTAACTTATAATTATGCTCTCTTGTGCTATATTTTAGTCGTACAATAATCGTCATGGACGTTATTATTTAATTCTAAATAATTCTAACTTTGTATCCTTGTGCATTCTAATCAAAATTGGAGACACAATCTTGACCAGTTTCGTGCAACCCAATTTATGATAATATTTTATTCTGAGTCTTCTTCATTCAAGACACTTGTGTCCCACTTAATTTTATTCCCTTGTACTTCTAATTAATTTTAGAAAACCAATTATATTTATTTTTAATTAAATTATACCATAAACCTAACTTTGTGCAATTTTTAATTGATGGGCATTTTTATGTAAAAGTGGATTAAGGTATCCATCCCGTTGGACACGACACGTGAATAAACCCATTTCTCCATCATGTAAATTTTTTCCCATAAATTTTTGGAATGTGCAACTCAACATCAACCTTCTCAACCCATAGCCATTTATTCTGAACCAATGCAATCCTAGCCCTTGAAATATCTCTATGGCAAACCAAGTTCTTTTTCCAAGTGTTGACCAAGTCAAATAGTTCTAGGTCAACCCAACACCACCTATATAAATATTCTTTTTCTTTACTTTTTATTTTTCTTTTCTAAACCTACAGCTACAGCCACTTTCTCATCCCCTTCCCTATTCATCTTCCCCGCCGGCCTTCTCCCTGATGCCTCCACCCTCGACGTCAGAGCCCGACGACAGCACCACCAACCTCTCCTTCTTCCTCCTCTTTTCCATGCCTCTTCTCCCCATTCTTCCCTGTCCAACCCGAAGAGCAGACGTCGGATCCTCGAGCAGTCTCCCTCTCTTCTCCTCCAACTCCGGCAGCCCTGCCACCATTTCCATCATCTCCTCCGCCGACCTTACGACTGCACAATGCCGGAGTACCCCGTATATGCTCGACCAGAGCCCCGATCACCCATCCTCCCTCCGCGACCGACAGGAACCCGACCCAGTCTTCGCCTGAACCGCTGCCTCCTCCTTCCGATGAACCCCGACCCGCTGCTGTACCGTTCTCCCCCCTGATTTTACCTCCTCCGCCACTCGCCACCACCTGCCAGCCACCTCCCGTCTCCTCCCCTCACCATTACTCGACCTCGCCTTCGTCCTCCTCCTCCTGCCTGAGCTCATCCTCGACAACTCCGGCCAACCTTCATTACCACCACCACTATTATCACCTCAACCACCACCACTCTACACTACCACCACCGTTCACCTCTCTTTTTCCTCGTCGATCTCTATCCCGACACCGCTGCCTCCTCGTCATCATTATCACCTTCACCAACATCCTCGCCTTCACCATCGTCATCACCTTCACCATCGTTATTACCTTTATCATCATCATTATCGTTATCGTCATCAATATCGTCAATATCGTCTTCATCACCATCGCCATCGTCATCATCGTTGTCATCATCATTGTCATCATCGTTGTTATCAGCATCATCTTCGGCGTCATCGTCGTCGTCATCAACGTCATCGTCATCGTCGTCAACCACATCGCCGTTATTGTCGATCCCGTGCATGGCCGCCAAGGTTTGTACATGTCCCCTTCCTTCATAATTTCATGTACATATGTGTATATATATTCAAATAGGTATATGTATGTAATTGGTATGTATAGTATGTATTCCCTAGTATATGTTTAATATACATATAGTATAAATTCAATTAGTGTATATACATATATTATATATGTAATTAATTGGTATACATATACATATATTATAAGTATTAATGTTATATGCTAGATAATAATATGTATAATTATATATGTACTAGGTGACCCGAGTATAATTACGGATACCCTATAGTTACATTGACCCTTGACCATGTAAAGTGTTAGAAGACTGCCATTATGTACACTGACGTACTGGCGAGCCCGTATCATTTTGATTGTCTGTTTTGCACAGCAATTTCAGATGTGACACCCGTGCAACTAGACGTACACTTGACCCTAGTTGACCAGTGTCATACATAGTAATGCCCTGAGTTTAATGTATTTATGGTTGTGTATGCGTTAGTATAATGGCTAATGTTGTATTGTATTATATTATATTATATGTATATAGGACATATCGGATTGTTCTGCGTGAATTCAGGAGCAGGTTATTGGTACTACGTAGCTTTCTTGCCAGGCAAGTATATATTGCCTTATTGTACTATTTAAATTCAGTTATTATTTAGTTGCATATTTATTTATTTTAATATTATATAACTGTGCGCGTCCGAGAGAGACTCGGGTGCAGTCAACGAAGGCATTGACGTTAGGACTTGTGTCTGATCTAGTGTCTAGTGGACCCACCTAAAGTTGTGGAGTTATTGGTATGACTCCCCAGGCCTTGACACGTATCATTGTACGTCACAGAGTGAGTACATGTAGGTACGCGTGCCTTATTCTCGATTGGGCATCAGTGTGAGCAATACGTGTGACGGTATTTAGCTTAGTTGTTTATTTCTATAGAGACTTGCATTATAGTACGAGATATCCACGTCGCGTTCATGACTTGTACATTTGCATTGGACGAAAAGGACGACTAGTAGGCGTATGGGACACCCACTTCCTTTATTCAGATTCTACGCTCGACGAAGCGATATGGATGCTACACTATTCAGATTTTACGTTCTACGGAGCGATATGGACGATATACTATTCAGATTCTACGTTCTTCGGAGCGATATGGACATTATACTATGCAGGTGCCATGCTCTTCAGAGCTGGACGTTATTATATTATATAGTGCCCTTATTATGGGGGCATATATGGCATATACTAGCCAGTCACTACGATTGGTGAATTACGTCAGCATATGTCTAGCCTACACTTCCCATACATACTAAGTTGTCCTCAAATTGCATTCACTTAGATGGTTAGCACACTCCTTTATTTATTCAGTATTTACTTTATGGCATGCTTCTATGTATCTTGTTATATCCCTCTGAGGACCTGGTCCCTTTCCTGGTGTAGATGTTCATGAGTATTCGCAGGAGCGCATAACCGGACTGGCTACTTACATTTTAAGGAGGTCTTCTCTTCGAGGCTTGTGATTGTTAGATGTTGTATTTATATTATGGTTGTTTTTATATTCTAGTTGGTAGTAGATTTGTTTTCACCCGACTATCATCTTTTGATACTTCATATTGAGATCTAGTTTCATAGATATTGGTTATTCATTTATATTTGATTTATGTGGATGAGATTTAGTTATGCCCTGTGACTTGTGATAAATATATACCACTTATGAATTATTGTTCATGATACAGCGTACGCATGTGTTATGGTTTCTATATATTGGAGTTGCCATATACATGCGGCTGACATACTTACGTGTCCTAGTCCTACATATTTTGGGACTGGGACATGACAGTATTAAAATGTGACATGCACAAAACCCGTATCGAAGAAAAAAACCCCCAAATTAACATATATTATTAAATTATTGGGATACGACCTATACGTATCCAATTATGGATACGACACTAGCCATAAACAATCAAACACATTTTAATTTAGTCTAATTGACCAATTGACAAATACAACATGTGTTAATCTCAAAATTCTCCCAAAATTGACACAAAATATACCATAACTTTTTCAAAGGCCTCTATGGACCTAATTCCAATTTCTATGGGTAGCCTATGCATGTGGGATAGTTTCTCATGCTTAAATTCTAGATTTAGAACCTAGTTAAAGGGAAAAAAACTAAATTGTAACATATTGGAAGATGGATTTCCATTGCAACCTCCAAATTTGATAAAATTGGCCTTCAACTTGTATATCCTTGCTCCTCTTTGTAGATCCTTGTTTCCTCTTTCTAAATCCTTACTCTATTAGCGTCCAATGGTGATTTGGAAAGAAATTAGAAGAAATTTGGTAGAAAATTGATGTGGGAATGAAGAAATTTGGTTGAGAAAAATTCTAGATCTAGATTTAAAATGAAAAGAGGAGAGAGAATTTTCCTCCTCCTTTAAAATAGGCCGGCCACTCTACCCCTCCCTCAAGCTGCCATGTAATGTCCAATATACCCCTTGGGGCCTCTCATAAAGAAATAATTAAGTAGGGAAGGTTCTAGTCTAATGGTTTAATTAAATTAATCCTCCTCCTAATGAATGGGCTTCTAATTGGACTTAATTCTAACTAATTGCAAATATTGGTCCATGAGTCTAAACTAAACTAGTTAGGTCCACTAACACAAGTCCAAAATAATAACTAACATCTAACAATAATTAAATAATATAATAAATAATTATACAATATGCACAATATTTAATTAATTATAAAATTACCAAAATATCCTCTCCTAGAGAATATGGTAGTGACAGTATTCGTGTTCAACCTAAACCGATCACATAATAAACTTTTATTCCATGACACATTAGCTAAATTTTAGTCATTTCTATTATATTATTAATATTCTATTATATGTCCTTCTTTCTAGTACATTACCTATTCATTCTAATTCATTTTATTCTATTTTTTAGTTATCTTGTATTCTTTTCTATTATCTATTTTATATGCTCGATTATGTATTTGAAACTACTTTCAGAGGTATGTACTTTACTCCAATCCTGACTGAATATATTTTTCAGATAATTGGCTCGTAGACCAGTGTCCCACATACTACAGACCATAGGAGGGCATACCATTAGAGGATACTCATGTAGACCAGAAGGACTTAGTACTAGAGTCCGAGAAGGTTTAGATTATTTTGTTAGACTATTATTGAGACTTTGGCATGTATATATATATTATTTCAGTCTTGTGGTTGTATTATGATTCTTTTCTTTCGTTATTTCATTCGTACTCTATCTTCCTTAGTTTGCATTATGATTGGGTATAGTTTACATTTATAAGATACCATATTATTCCTCCGTTTGGAGTTGAGATGATTGACAGGTACCTTATACATATTGTTGAGATATTTTATTTAGTTAGAGTTGACCCAGACAACGTTCTACCACCGATGCTACGGCGTAGGCTGGACGTACCCACGTACTCATGTCCAAATATCCGGGTGCAGGTCGTGACATTAGTGAAATAGAATTTTGAGTTTTGAGAAAATTTTAATTTTTAGTGATCGATAACCCATAGGACTGCATAAGTTTGAGTGGTAAAGATTTTCGGATAATAATTGGGATTTTAGCAAGTGGTGTCAAGGGTTTAAAATTTCTTAAAGGAGATATGAGATTAGCTTGTGGGTCAAGCACGTTTGATTGGCTACCTGGTTCTAGAATTCATTAAGGATGAAGACATATAGTCACATCTTCGAGGAGTTCACTCTTGAAGATAGAAATCTGTTGGCAAATGAGATAGGGTTATAATTATAGACTAAAGTACTTGAATTTAACACTTGAGAGATTAAGGACGTAGCATTAGTAGATTCTATGGCCAATTATTGAGTAGAAAGATCAATTCTTGGTTGCAGATTATAGGATGATTCATAAACAAAGAGGGAGCCAAGGAAAAGAATTAAAATTGGGAATGTGATGGAAGCACCTTTGATGAATTTAAAATTACAGGTTTGTGAAGCATACTCACTAGTGATCAAGAAAGCAATGCTTTGAACAACAAGAAACCATAACTCCGAGAATTTAGGGAACTATAAATGGAAATAGTTGTGCGGCATGATATACTATTTTCAATAAAGGGTTATGTTTCTAAAATTTAGTTGCTCTTAAATTTTGAGTAAGAAATTATTCTAAGGTGGGTAGGATGTGAGACACCCCCCCCCCCCCTAAAATTTACTTTCAATTAGTTATTTTCTTGCTTAACCAAATTTTTGTCCGACTTGTTCTAGCGAGGCCATCAATGTTGTAATAACATTATTTTTTGAAGAAAATATTATTTTAAAATAAAAGTTGGCTTAGTTATATTAGTATTACTATAAATATTATTATTTTTGGTAATTCCTTTTTTTTAAAACCCATATACCTATAGTATTTATTGGTTTAAGACCTAAGTCTCTATTCCTATTATAAACTATAATTAGATTCCAAACCCTTGGTTCCTTTCTTCACCACACTTATTTCCAAAACCATCTTCCTATTGAATCCTTGACGATTACCTAGCCCATTATTCTCCTCACCAAATTGAGTCCAATATAACATCTTGTATTGCTACTTAAGCCCAAGGCCCAGATTTACATTCCCCATGCCTGCCAAGCATAGTCTACCTATATAAGGAACTGTAGAAACACTACAGAAACCCTAACATACTGGTTTGCCATCTTATCCATTTTTCCCAGCTCCCCACCACTATCTCTTACTGATATTTTTTCCCTTCCCTTTTTCTTGAGGAGTAGAAACACCACCTTTTTTTCCTTCCATCAGTGAAACCCATCCTTCTTACTCCTCATTATTCTCTCAACTCCTACACCATGCCACCGCCCCCAACATTATTACTCCATCCATGCCTACCTCCACTCTTCAGGGCCTTCCAACCCTAGCTTGTTATGTGGTACCTCACAACTGCACGATGTAGTCCAACTATCGTTAAAGCCCAGTCGTGCCCTTCTGTAGCTCAACCACCAGTCCAAGATGACATTGAGGCCACCAAAGTCATGGCGTTGCACCCGTGGTACAAATGCACTAGAGTAGGCTCTTCGGACCGAGTCAACGAAGCTGCGTATAGTTGAAGCTTCAAGCTCGTCAACACCTGCCTCGACTGCCCGGTGCCCGTCGCCGATAGCATACATATGGGCCATCTCAATACAAGTCATCTCATTGTCGATGTTCCTTAATCGACACTCGAATGCCTTCGAGCACCCATCTTTCTTGCATGCGAGCAATCGTGTGCTGTCACCAGTCCTCCCTTGTGCACCGCAGGAGTATCGAGTATCCGAGTGCTCGATTCAGATTCCTTCATGGCCCCCTTCTCTCTCTCTCTTTCTCTCGTACAATGTATCAGCTGCAAAGCCGTGCTCATAATTGAAGAAGAGGAATGAGGGGAAGCATATTAATAGATATAGGTAATTACCATTTCACCCCCTTCCTTATTTAAATGCATCCTTGTTTGATTGATTATGTATAAGCTATTAAGGGTGCCATATCATAGATTATATAAATATTTTCTTTTACATGTAGTATATATAAATCATAATAAGTGTATTATATCTAGTATATGTGTATAGATTCAAGAAGTGATATATATATATAATATAAATATGAACCATAGGTGAAATTATATGCATATTATATTTATTGAGTGTAACTATATAGGTTTTTAAATATATGAGCAATATTATGCATATGTTTATTTCTAAAAAAATGTTTATTTATATATAGTTACATATAAGTGTAACACTTTATATATATATATATATATAAATTATGTGAAATGCATTAATTTCACTTAATTTCATGTGTAAGTTATACATATCTCTTTATATCAAAATGTTATTGTTATTATATGTGTATAACGAAATAGAAATTTCATCTATGTATATAAGGTAATGGGTTTATATATAAATATTTTAAGCTAATATGTTCTTTTTATAAATAAGTTTTCTTTACACATGTTTATACAAATATTGTGAATATAGGTATATTTATATAGATGGATATTCATAAATATTTCTATACGATTATTTATATATTTTTATTACAAATATGCCTATTTTACAAATACCTTTATATTTATATATACATGATTATTTCTATCTAAGATTTATGTCTATGATTTAGTGAGTTAAATATCAATATGTTGGTGACTATATATATATATATATATATATATATATATATATATATATATATATATATATATATATAAACCTCTTTGCTGACGATAATATGTAATATTAAATTTTGGATTAATAACCTTAATGAGCCTCTTAAAGTGTATCTATAAGGTATTATAAATTATCTTCGTAAATAAAACCTTAATATGAGTTCTGTCAATACATAGGTGTTATATATACTGTGTGTAATTCTTGGTTGTTTGTTGGGATTAGTAGATTCCTTGAGGATTGTAGAAACCGTAGTTTATGCCTAGGGCTGGATACAACGTTTGGTACCTACAGTCTCAGCACAGTTCGGACCAACACTAGGCAGGTATACTTTGCCTATTGTTTTACAGTATTTACATGCATACTTTTTTACCAGTCACTTACTTTGGATATACTACTACATGTATTATATGTTCCTTACCTGTATAGTTACATGATTATTCCTGCTAACACATAGCCATGATACACGAATTCATATTGTATGACATGTTAGGCTACCCGTATATGATCCTTGACGTTTACTTCATTATGGACTTGTCTGTATACATGTTCGTCTGGACTTATCACCTGTTAGTAGTCGAACTGGTCATGTCATGGATGTGACACAGGCAGTAGCATGGGGTGGAGAGAATATTTACTGAGCATTTGGGCTACTTTCCCTTATAATCATTTTCGTCATTTGATTCCCAAAGTTAGAGGGTTTTCATAGTTGCCATAGCCTCCCTAACGAAGATTGTGGTGTCATTCATAGTTGCGGGAGTTCCTGTCAGATATCCGGAGTACACCATGATAACTCGCGTGTATGAGTGTTGTTCTCAATTTGCATATCACATAGATTGGTTAGACTGGTTGATATAGTTGTACCTGGACATCCTATTTATTTTTTTAGATATTGTTTACTGTACTTCAAATATCATATATATTATGTATCTTATTACGTTCCTCTGAGGATCTAGTTTCTTCCAAGTTATTGTTGAGCACTAACATAGGATTATTGGGACACTTCTTCGAAATTTTAGGTATTGATAGTGATACCTTCTTATCTACTCTTCCATAGTTTGTTTATATTTTAATTTCATATTATTTAGCTAGTGTTATGGATGTTATTTATGGATTATGGACACTTGATCTAATTAAGACAACTTATATGTATTTGATTCGGACAAGAGTCTGGTTGAATACGTTACTGCCCATTGTCACGTGGTCTGGTCCCGCATATTTTTTGACTTGGGCGTGACACTTCTCGTTACATCCTCGCCTATATTCAAGAAGAGTAACGACCTGTAATCATCTCTCTCAAAAGCAAGCTCACGACCACGGCAGTTCATGGTGAAGGAGGTCTTCTTCTCCGGAACTGAGCTATCATCAGCGAAGAGGAGTCAAATCAATCATCAATCTGAAGCTCGCAGGCTCAATCGATGTAAAACCCCAATATTTTAAATATTATATTCAATTAATTAATTATTAGAATTTATTTATATTAGTTTAGTTAATTAGAAAATATGACTTAATGATGTAATTACCTAGATAAATAATCAGTTAGAATTATTGCATAAAAACTATTAATTTTATTTTAGGAATATTTGTGGAAGAGCGATAGATTTATTTAGAATCTATTTTAGGGACAAATGTAGTTTTCATATATACCTTAATTATATATGTAAACAATATATAGTCATAATAATAATAAATAATAAGTGTTATTTGTAATAATAATGATAATAATAATAATGATAATAATAATAATAGTAATAATATTAGTGATAATAATAAGTATAGTAGTAATAATAAAACAAAAAAATGGAAAAGAAAAAGAAAAAAAAAAGAAATAAAATAGAAAAGAAAAGAAAAGAAAAGAAAAGAAAAAGAAAAAGAAAAAAGAGAAAGAAAAAGAAAAAGAAAAAAAATACCTTAACTAAAAACCCTTAAAACTAATTAATTTCCTAATCTAATAACATATACTAAACCCCCCCCTCACCCGCGCGCGGCTAGAACCCTCACCCGTGACTACCGCTCCCCGCTCCCTTCCCTCTCACTCTCTCTCTCTCTCTCTCTCTCTCTCTCTCTCTCTCTCTATATATATATATATATATATATATATATATATATATATATATACTCAAACCCTAAACCCTAACCCTAACTCTAACTCTACTCTCTTCTGATCCAACCCGACGCCATCGACCTCCAGCCCAGCCACCGTCGACCGGCCGTCGACATTCGCGTCACCCGCGTGAGAACGCCGCACAGAATTTGGCAGCAACGAACCTTCCTTCTCACGTTGATTCCCGTCTCCTCGCTCAAGCAAATTTTATCCCGCCTTCGCTGGTATGATCCCCACTTATTCCTCTCTAAATTCCATAAATTAGTTTCAATCATTCAACGCTAAACCCTAGGTAAAAATTGACGCCAACTTTAGGAAAAAATATGTTTTAAACAACTACAGAAAACTGCCCCATCGACCTATGTTCCGAGGTTGATATCTTCCAACGTAGAGATCCAAATCGAGATATACTTTTTCCTGTGTAAATTCTATATAACCGAGATCAAACTCTGTTAATTACTTTATTTTATTATGTGTTAGAATCAGAATTAAATTAGGTTGAAAATTCGGAAAAACTTGTTTTTAAAATGACAAAAACTTGTGATACGGAGCGCGCCCCGCCAAACAGGACCGCCCCGTCGTGTACCAATTATACCAAAAGGCGCGCATAGTATGTCTAGATGTGTGGTCTTTCGCGGAAAATAATTTGGACGCGTGTGCGCAACGAAATCACTCTGTATCCGTAAAAAGGTCCTATATCATAACTTTTGCAAAATCCTGTACCATTTATTGTACGCTCGTCAGAATGCGATGAAACTTACGACATTGGACTCGTGGTATTGCGCTGGTCCTGTGACCCAAGTTTCACGCAATTATGAGAGTTGACCAAGTCGCCTATTTGTGGGCCCTACGGTTGACTTTTTGAACAAATTTGTGTTCGGCTCACCGAAATCCAAAATTAGACATACTGTTGAGTTTATATTGATGTTTAGAATTGGTTTAACCTATAATTTATCCTATTTAGAGAACTTTACCCCTGGCACGCTTTTCGGTACAAGGTGGACCGCTTGTGGATCCCGCTTTGACCTAAAATTACCGTTTTGCCCCTGTGTCCAAATTGGACGAAAGGATAGTATTGTCTAGCTATCTCGCTTATTCTGGGAATATTGGTGATATTTATTTCAGCATCCGGAGACGTTCATTCTGAGGCCATAGTTCTGATCCCTGGTGCTTGATGTCTGGACGCTTACACTTTGCAGCTTTCTTGCCATGCAAGATACCTTGCCAAATTGCTTACAGTACTTTGCATGCTTATTATAGTTCTGTATATTCATTGCATGTGTATTTTTTTTCAGTCATAAGTTATGCTATATATATATATATATATATATATATATATATATATATATATATATATGTTGACACACACTTGACACATAGTATCATAGGAGGGGAGGACAATCAGTAGGCGTATGGGCTACAACCACTCTGGTAAACCGTAGTATCTAGCACGCACTACCATAGTATGTCACGCTGGTCACTACCTCCGCGGTATATCAATTTCTGGAGTCGCGCTGATCGCTACCCTCGCGGTATATCAATTTCTGATGTCCCTACCGTGTGTGTGAGTTGTGAGCTTAGATCGAGTAGCCTACCCATGCCCATACGTCAAAAAGTTGACCTCATTATGCATTCATATAGATTGTCTTGTACAGCGTACTTATATATTTTCTACTTATTATGCATGTTTACTATATTCAAATTGGCATGCTTCTATGTATCTTGTTACGACCCTCTGAAGACCTGGTCCCTTTCCAGGTGTAGACAATCTTGACTGTCCGCAGGAGTATGGGCCAGGACCTGACATATTATTCTCTATCGGAGAGTTCATACCCTCTGAGCATCATTGATTATCTCTAGCGATGGATCTTTTAGCTGACACTCTTATATCATCATCTTATTTTATATTGGAGATTCTACCTTCTCTCTGATTTTAGTTTTGGATATAGTCTTTGGTAGTGAATTTGTCTCTACCCGACTATTATTTTGGATTACTCAGACACATTATTCTAGTTTAGTAATTTCTTTTCTATGACTTATTGTGTGGATAAGATTAGTATTTCTGTGACTTGTGACAATATATATACCACATGTGAGTTATTATTCATATTATAATGTACATATGTATTATAGTATCCATATATTGGAGTTGCCATATACATACGACTGGCATGCTTACGTGTTCCTAGTCCTAAGTATTTTGGGACTGGGGCGTGACATATTTTTGTGGTGGCACATGCAGGTCAAGAGTATATTGTCTCGGTTACGTTACTATATCGTGCAAGCCTGCAAATAGGATTAGAGTATAGGATCTCATCTACATTTGACTATGACTCACCTCCCTTCCAATCTATTCTATTTAAATAATTGCATCCTGCTTGATTCATGTACTTTCCTAATAGTTCCTTGAGTATAGCCTCTCCTAGAATATAGGAATCCTTGTTGTTAGGATGATAATTATGGTAACATTCCTACTGAGAATACAACTAGAATATTGACACATAACTAAGTTTAGAATACCTAAGGAACCCTAGCATCCCTTACCCGTAGATTACTTGAACATTATCCCTTGATATATTCATGGACTTGAGAGTAGCATAGACACTACTAGAGTTAGTAAGAAATTTGACCATATTGTTTGACCCTAGTATTGGGGAACCAATATAAATCCAAGATTGAACATTAGGACTAAACCTAACTTCCATAGTGAGATAGTATTAGAGAATTATAAGTTTAGATCATTGTCTTGATATTAGCAGAATAGTACCTTAGAAAGCCAAGTGGAAAGAATATAACACTTTTCTTGATCATACCTCGAACACAGAGATTAACATACCACATTTTCCTAGAAAACCATGATATTATCAAGAGTTCCTCTATTTTTAATTTCATATCTTGTTCCTCTGAAATCTTAACGCTCGCTATTTGTGAGATGACTAATTTTGTTTTTACTTTTTTTCATCTTTCAATTCATGCCACCTAACCCTTCTGATTGTAGGCCAAGTGATCTCCATTTATGTTGGGATATATAGTTTGCTAGATTTATAGTTGTTAATCTTGAATTTTAAAATTATATACTTAGTAGTTAGAACTTGATAGTTGAGTTATTCATTTAGATTATGATTTTTGATTATCTTTTAGTTTTAAATCACATAAATTATACTTTCACTCATCATAATCTAGCGTACCTATATTTTCTGTACTACCTCGACATATGCTGCTATTATAGCCTAGTTTTGCAAGCTTATTCTTTTATCGAGTTTGTTCATGACATATGTATTATTGGGGGCCCATACTAATACATTGTCTAAATCAGAATCAGTGCATTATGGTCTGATCAACCTTAGTGCGCTTGGTTCGCTCTTCGTATCACTACTTTACGCGGATTAAGATATAGTTGACTCAACTTGTTAGACGAATATACTTGCCCTCTAGACTGGTTAGAGTATATCATGTCAGGTATATAACTGTTCTAACGTGAACATACGAATAGGAATTTACCAAAATAAGATTTCGATCTACAACTGTCTTGGCAACTCCCTTTCAAATTCTCTAATCCCTTTGAATCTCGTACTTGTATTCTATCACCTCCTCCTTGGATTCTTTATTATTGTTTTTCGTCTTCCCCTATTTCGGAAAGACCAACGTTCATGCTTAGTATAAGTTTGATACACGGATAGTACTAGATATACCCCATAGGCCAAGCACTCATGATAACAAATAAGGGAGCGCAGGCACAGGAAGTCGTAGATACAGGTACGACCTTAGTTATATTTGTCATTGCATACTCATGACCCCCTTTATGACATGAGAGCTTAGGTGCATAGTAGACGTAGAATTATATATATGGTGGTTTAGCAGTTATGAGGATATATTGATATTCTACCCAGATGGCATACACGCGATGCTAATAGATGACGCGAGTAGCAGTAGTAGTATTCTTTTCCTATCACCATCTCGCCCCTTGGGTGGCTCATCTTCTCTTCTATATCCATTCCTTATCTCGTACTTAACTCTTTCTATCATAGTTGTATCTTTTTGTGCCATTATGAATTGTTTGATTGCTTCAACCTCACCCTTATTTTGTTAGTTAAAACATAAATAGTTTAGTAAATGATTAGTAACTAAAATATGAGTACATAATGATAACCCTTATGTATATGCACTATAGCAGTATCTGTATCCTTTTATTATTTTAAAAACCATGAATAACATCCCTTAGTCTAATAAGAATTTGTTGGATTGTCGAATTAGTTTATACTTCCAATAGTTTTATAAAGTTAGTCATGACCTTAATTGTTACCTTAAAACCTAGACTAAGCCTGGGAAAGAGTTGAAGGCACTTGTTACGAACTGACGACTATAACAAATTACCGGCGAAGTAGCGACAACTGCAGCTAGACCGTTATAATAGACTAGTCAAAATATTTGCAGACATACTGGTCAGGTGGCATGGCAGTATTATACTACGATACTTGACGATTACAAAGAAAAATCATGGTTATGAGATTCCAAACAGGTATCCCAAGATTCTTGACCCAATAAATAAATTCGTCTAACAACCTAGACCATAGCCTCAAGAGACGTTGACTACTAGTAGAATTTTTGTAAGTTGGGTAGTATAGACGAGTTAGAGGATAATAGAATAGGGTATGAACAATAAATGAGAAGTGTTAGAATGACAGACCATGACTCTTAGGAAGCACTGCTAGATAGCAATAAAGTGTAATAGCTATAGTAATTTATTATGAATATGGGTTAGTGTCAATTTTGAGGACGAAATTTTTGTAAGTTGGGTAGAATATAAAACCCCATATTTTAAATATTATATTTAATTAATTAATTATTAGAATTTATTTATATTAGTTTAGTTAATTAGAAAATATGACTTAATGATGTAATTACTTAGATAAATAATCAGTTAGAATTATTGCATAAAAACTATTAATTTTATTTTAGAAATATTTGTGGAAGAATGATAGATTTATTTAGAATCTATTTTAGGTATAAATATAATTTTTATATATACCTTAATTATATATATAAATAATATATAGTCATAATAATAATAAATAATAAGTGTTATAATAATAATAATAATAATAGTAATAATATTAGAGATAATAATAATTATAGTAGCAATAATAAAACAAAAAGAAAAAGAAAAAGAAAAAGAAATAAAATAGAAAAGAAAAAGAAAAAATCCCTTAACTAAAAACCCTTAAACCTAATTAATTCCCTAATCTAATAACCTATAATAAACCCCACCTCACCCGTGCGCGACCAGAACCCTCACCTGTGACTACCGATCCCCGCTCCCTACCCTCTCACTATATATATATATATATATATATATATATATATATATATATATACTTAAACCCTAAACCCTAACCCTAACTCTACTCTCCTCTCCTCTGATCCAACCCGACGCCGCTGAGCTCCAGCCCAGCCACCGTCGGCCGGCCGTCGACGTTCGTGTCACTCGCGTGAGAACGCCGCGCAGAATTTGGCAGCAACGAACCTCCCTTCTCGCGTTGATTCCCGCCTCCTCGCTTAACCAAATTTGACCCCGTTTTCGCTGGTATGATCTCCACTTATCCCTCTCTAAAACCTGTAAATTAGTTTCAATCGTTCAACACTAAACCCTAGGTAAAAATTGACGCTAACTTTAGAAAAAATTATGTTTTAAACAACTACAGAAAACTGCCCCATCGACCTATGTTTCGAGGTTGATATCTCCCAACGTAGAGATCTAAATTGAGATATACTTTTTCTTGTGTAAAGTCCATATAACCGAGATCAAACTCTGTTAATTACTTTATTTTATTATGTGTTAGAATTAGAATTAAATTAGGTTGAAAATCCGAAAAAATCTGTTTTTAAAATAATAAAAACTTATGATACGGAGCGCGTCCTGCCAAACGGGACCGTCCCGTCGCGTACCAATTTAACCGAAAGGCGCGCATGATATGTCCAGATATGTGGGCTTTTGCGAAAATTGATTTAGACGCGTGTGCGCGACAGAATCACTCTGTATCAGTAAAAAGGTCCCGTATCGCAACTTTTGTAAAATCTCGCTCCATTTATTGTACACTAGTCAAAATGCGACAAAACTTGCTCTATTGGACTCATGGTATTGGGCTGGTCCTGTGACCCAAGTTTCACGTGATTATGAGATAGTTGACCAAGCCGCCTATTTACGGGCCCTACGGTTGACTTTTTGGGCGAATTTGTGTTCGGCTCACCGGAATCCAAAATTGGACGTACCGTTGAGTTCGTATTGACATTTAAAATTGGTTTGACCTATAATTTGTCCATTTAGAGACCTTTACCCCTGGCACACTTTTCGGTGCAAGGTAGGCTGCATGTGGATCCTGCTTTGAACCAAAATTACTGTTTTGCCCCTGTGTCCAAATTGGACGAAAGGGTAGTATTTTGTAGCTATCTCGCTTATTCTGGAAATATTGGTGATGTTTATTTCAGCATCCGGAGAATTTCATTCTGAGACCATAGTTCTGATCCATGTTGCTTGATGTCTAGACGCTTATACTTTACAGCTTTCTTGCCAGGTAAGATACCTTGCCAAATTGCTTACAGTACTTTGCATGCTTATTATAGTTCTGTATATTCATTGCATGTGTATTTTCTTTCAGTCATAAGTTATGCTATATATATATATATATATATATGTTGACACACACTTGACACATAGTATCATAGGAGGGGAGGACAATTAGTAGGCGTATGGGCTACAACCACTCTGGTAAACCATAGTATCTAGCACGCACTACCATAGTATGTCACGCTGGTCACTACCTCCGCGGTATATCGATTTCTGGAGTCGCGCTGATCGCTACCCTCACGGTATATCAATTTCTGATGTCCCTGCCGTGTGTGTGAGTTGTGAGATTAGATCGAGTAGCCTATCCATGCCCATACGTCAAAAAGTTGACCTCATTATGCATTCATATAGATTGTCTTGTACAGCGTACTTATATATTTTCTACTTATTATGCATGTTTACTATATTCAAATTGGCATGCTTCTATGTATCTTGTTACGACCTTCTGAAGACCTGGTCCCTTTCCAGGTGTAGACAATCTTGACTGTCCGCAGGAGTATGGGCCAGGACCTAACGCATTATTCTCTGTCGGAGAGTTCTTACCCTCTGAGCATCATTAGTTATCTCTAGCGATGGATCTTTTAGCTGACACTCTTATATCATCATCTTATTTTATATTGGAGATTCTACCTTCTCTCTCATTTTAGTTTTGGATATAGTCTTTGTAGTGAATTTGTCTCCACCCGACTATTATTTTGGATTACTCAGACTCATTATTCTAGTTTAGTTATTTCTGACTTGTTGTGGGGATGAGATTAGTATTTCTGTGACTTATGATAATATATATACCACATGTGAGTTATTATTCATATTACAGCGTACGTTTGTATTATGTTATCCATATATTGGAGTTGTCATATACATACAGCTGACATGCTTATGTGTTCCTAGTCCTACGTATTTTGGGACTGGGACGTGATAATCGACAACAAATTATTTCCTTCGATTTTCTTCATCGTTTGAGCATGCCGACGAATTCATCAGTTATTAATAAACCCTAGTTCGATTCTCGATCATTTGCTCAGACTAAGATTTGTTCCATAACCGTCATGAGGAAGAGAGCGAAGCTGCGTCCATGGCAGAGTAAGCCGAGCTTCGCCGCGACGAGAAGTTCTTCGGCAAGTAGAGCATGGGCTCGCCTCTGTGAGCTCGATAATAGTTCCTCCTTCAGAGATGAACGCATGGGGTTCGGGCCTTGATCGGCGAGTTCCTCAATCAAATCTTTTATTCTCTTTCTTCATTAAACATTAAATCAACTATTTTTTTAAATAATAGAGCCCAGACTCTGTTTATAGACTCTCCAGTGTGGATGGCCGGACAACTCGAGTTCTTCTCCGAGAGTTGAGCATCGACTAATCAGTGAGTATTCAAGTTCTTTATCAATTTCTTGATTTTAAGACTGTAACTTCTGAAAAATCAAACCTATTGCATCAGAGCATCATTGATCGGATCGAGAGCGAGTTTAATTTTTTGGATAAATGAGGGTTTTAATCTCTTGTAATATGACCTTCAGAGCTTGAAACGGTTATTTGAACCTTTGTTTTAATGCTGAACGTTACAATTTTAAGAATGAACTCTGAATCATCTTCTTTGATTTTGTATACCATATGTTTGGTCAATTGCGGCAGAGAGGTTTCGAACAATCGAATTGTTCGAGTTGGATACGATAATACTCAAATTCGACCCAGTTGACAATTCTTGGTCGAGATTCTGGTTTTGAACATCACATGTATAGTTTATCGGTTCTTTCCTTTCTTGGTTTAAATTTTGGTGCATGTGTCGAACTTGTGTGTCAGGTACGCTTCGTGTCCAGATTGGCATAGAAGTCGTATTAATAATCGACACAAGAACTCATGTTTGTCCAGGTTCGATACAACATCATGGTTGTGTTGATCTAGGGATATTGCTGATAGACATTAGGTCGGTAAATTCTTGAATTCAACGGCTAGTTTCAAATTTAAAATAAGTTTAGGATTTTTAAGATTCAGTAAAAATTTGAGTTTTAATCAGCTGTCATATTTGATCTAGTAGAATTTGTTAATGGGTTCAATTTGATACTGTAGCTAAGAAAATTTGTCTTCTCACAGAGTAACCCGACTCTGAGAAGTGGACTCAGCAGTCGGACTTGGCCAATAACTTAGTTAGAGCCCAGCCTTAGTCAACAGTGAATAATTAGTTGATTAACAATTAGAATTTGTTAGTTAGAATTAGTAGTTAAGTATTAGAATTAGTAAGATTAGCTAAGAAAAATAAGAAATTTGTTAGTTAACCTAACAGTTAGAAACTATTAGAATAATAAATTAGTTATAGGATCACTAAAAGGTTCTAAGAGTTTAGCTTAGTGTGTGTGTATATATATATATATATATATATGAACCTAACATTTACCTATGATTTTCTAGGAGGATTTTTTCCATCATCCATTATGAGGATTGAGGCAACTACATACTCTCTTTCTACTTTATGATATTGCATTCATATATTGTTGCACTTTGTATCACGTGTCATTGATTGTATCTTGATTGATTGAGACGAGTCGGAAGAAATGATACTATACATCATGTAGTTCACCTAGCATAGACAACTATTGATTGCTAGCACATCATGATGTGGTTTATGTCCAACTATTGATTGATTGCTAGAACATCATATGCCTTATCCCGATCAGCCCTTACATATTTGTCTAGTGTTCTAATTGCACTTTCTATACGTAGATAGTGCATGCAGTGAGGTATTTTACTTTACATTGTTCATTTTTTAGATTATTGTTTATTATATTATTGCATCATATAGTTTTATAGTTTGAGACGTATATTACTTTGCTCCAATCCTGACGGGATGATGACATATTAGAGATGACTGGGAGATTAGCATGGATGATGGCTTTGGAGGATTCCATAGGGACTTAGAGTAGACTTTGTAAATTTGATGTACAAATGTATTAGTTATTCATGATAATGATTTACTAGATTTGTCTCCGGATAGCTAATTGTATGATGTACTAAAAGATGATAGTGGACTGTGGTGATTGTGGGTGCGTGCGTCTGGGTTTGATTTTTGTCTTTAGAGTTGTAATATGATTATTGACATTCATGATAATGGAGATGACTATCGCCGATTATGCGATATAGGCTTGTAGGTACACAATGTGACAGTATTTAAAGGCAAAATAGTCAATTCAGACATTTATAATATACTTTCAAGTGATAAAAAAAACAAAAATACTTTATAGTGCACCATATAGTTATAAAATGCTAACAATATTTGTACTTTAAAATGCTTGCAAAAATACAATGCTCAACATTTTAAAGTGGCAGCAGTATGTATAGTTATGAAAAAACAATCACCCATAATGGGTTTAATTTGAAAAAATAATAAATAGTTGAAGGTAATTAATTACTTGTTTAAAAAAACCCTTAAAAACTTATAATATTTAAATAAAAATCAGCCTTAAATTTAAGCAAACATCGACACACTAATCAACGTCCTTCCGGTGAGTGCAAAGGAACGAAAGAGGAGAGAAGAAAAGAACGAAGCAAAATGGACGGTCGGGATTTGATGAGGTCCTTTTCCTAAAAGGCCTTGTACTATAGCGGAGGTATTGGCATTATCCATTACAGAGGAATTTGAGATCACAAGTAGAAGAAATAGAGAGAATTGGGGATCTGGAACATTAGGGTTTATTGAGGAGAAGAAGAGAAGAGAAGTACAATCAAGAAACAATGATCAAATCATAACCGCCTGTTTCCTCCCCCTTCTCCCTTATTTATAGTTGGAGGCTACTCCAATACAATACAAGAAAGTAAAGAAAGAATCAGTAACAAACTTGGCTGACGTGGCTAACTGACTACTGATGTGGCCAGGCAATGATGGATTAGTTGGCAATGATGAGAAGGAATTGGGCTCTCGAATTGGCTCTCTGTTGATACTGAGCTTCAGTGAGCTTCACTGTTACTAGTGATACTGGGCTGATACTCTTGATATTAACCTGCTGTGCTGAAAATCTTTATTCTACCTGAGCCCCCATACTGAGCCTTGCCACAATAAGCCACAATTGCAGGTACTTTCTGTCGGGTTCCTAACAATACCCCTCCCTTATTTTGACCTTGCCTCAAGGTCGAAGTAAGGAAAAGTTTTTATAAAATTCTCATAAGGTTCCCATGTTGCAGTATCCTCACTTCCTTCCTTCCATTGAATGAGAAGATCAACAGCTGCTCTGCCCTTCCTTTGTACTAATCTTCCCTGTAAAACCCAATCAGATTCATGAAATATCCATGTATCCTGTTGAGGAGTCCCTTCTTGAACTATAACCATGTTGCTAAGATGTTTTTTTAGTTGTGACAAACGAAACACTTGATGAAGTTGAGCTTCCTCAGGCAATTCCAACCTAGAGGCCACTGACCCTATCCTCTCAATTATCCTGTAAGGACCATAATACTTGGGTGAAAGCTTTTGTGTTCTTCTTTGAGCCAATGTAATATGCCTGTAAGGTTGAACCCTCAAGTAGACTATATCCCCTAATTCAAATTCTCTCTCAGTTCTGTGTTGATTAGCATACCTCTTCATCCTTTCCCTAGACAATTTCAGATTATCCTTCAAGAGATGTAAAGAATTATCTTGAGGCTATAGCTTCTGCTACTAAATTGTCCTTAGCAGTATCAGGAAGATAGGTAAGAAGATCATTGGATTTTCTACCATACATAGCTTCAAATGGTGTCATCCTAGTAGAAGAATTCCAGTTAGTATTGAACCAAAATTCTGCCCATGCCAAGTGCCTACTGCACTGTTTTGGTTTATGACTGCAAAAGCATCTGAGATAGCCCTCTATGCACCTATTCGTGACCTCAGTTTAGCCATCAGATTCAGGGTGGTATACTATACTATAATGTAGCTTAGTTCCCTGCAAGTTGAAAAGCTTATTCCAGAAATTGCTGGTAAAAATAGGGTCCCTGTCTGAAATAACTGTTTTGGGTAAACCATGTAGTTTACAAACCCCTTCCATGAAAACTTGGGCTACAACTTCTGCAATATAAGGATGGGTTAATGCAAACAAGTGGATATATTTGGTTAGCCTATCCACCACTACAAATATAGTAGTTTTGTGGAAGCTAATGGGTAGGCCTTCAATGAAATCCATTGATAGGTCCTCTCAAATTCTTTCACGTAGGGGTAAAGGTTGGAGAAGACCAGCTGGAGATGAAGTTTTAGCCTTGTTTTGCTGACAAACTTCACAATTCCTCACACAATCCTTGACTATCCTCTTTATACCTTTCCAATAACATGTCATTTTCAACCTGTGGAGTGTTTTGCTATATCCAGAATGGCCTCCATTGGGAGAGTTATGATGCTCCTCTAGCATAGTAGTGATGAAGGAAGATTGAGGGTCCAAGAATAATTTTCCTTTGTAATATAACATCCCATCCTTAACAGTATACTTGTTGCCATCTAACTGTCCTTGAGCCCATTCTTCCAGTTTCTTTTGATAGAAAATTAATCCACTCATTTTGTGTCTTGAAGTCCAAGATCCAACTGGGAGTAACAGTGGTAATTGCAGCTAATTCACCTTCACCTCTTCTCTGGATAAACTGTCAGCAGCCTGGTTATCCCTTCCTTTCCTATACTCCACTCTGAAATGGTAGCCATACAACTTGAGCACCCACTTATACTGAGCATCAGTAGAGATCCTTTGATCTAACATATATTTTAGTGATGTATGATCTGTTTTATAATAAACTCTCTGCCCCACATATATTGTTTCCACTTTTTAATAGCCAATAGTATTGCAAGCATTTTCTTTTCATATGTAGATAGCTGTATAGAACTTCCCTTCAGACCCTGACTTAGATAGGCTATGGATTTCCCCTCCTGCATTAAAACTGCTCATATTCCCTCCCCAGATGCACCATATTCAAGGACAATTTTTTTTTGAAAATCTGGCATTCTCAGAATTGGAGGCTCTGTTAGTGCAGTCTTCAATTCTTCAAAGGCTTGATGAGCTTTATCATTCCAGCCAAAGGCATTTTTCTTTAATAGTTTAGTTAAGGGTTTGGCTATGGACCCATAACTCTTAACAAATATTCTGTAGTACCCAGTAAGTCCAAGGAATCCTCTCATCTCCTTCAAAGATTTAGGAGAAAGCCATTGTTTGACAGCTTGGATATTTCTTTGGTCCACTTCCACCCCTCTATCAGATATTATATGTCCCAAATAATCCACCTGATGCTGGAAGAAATAGCATTTACTTCTTTTTATTCTCAATTGATGTTCTGCAAGCTTGAGGAATACCTGCTCCACATGAATGAAATGATCCTCTAACTTGGTGCTATATATCAGTATATCATCAAAGAAAACTAAGACAAATCTTCTCAAGTATTCCTTAAAAATATCATTCATCATAGCTTGGAAGATAGAGGGAGCATTTGTAAGCCCAAATGGCATTACTAAAAACTCATAATGTCCCTCATGAGTTTTAAATATTGTTTTAGAGATGTCTTCCTCAACCATCCTAACTTGATGATACCCAGACCTTATGTCTAGTTTAGTGAAATATTTTGAACCATTAAGTTCATCAAACAACTCTTCTACAAAAGGAATGGGGAACTTATCTTTGACAGTAGATTGATTAAGCATCCTATAGTCAATGCACATTCTCCAGCTGCCATCAGACTTTTTCACCAATATAACAGGTGAAGAGTAAGGACTAGTGCTAGGTCTGATAACCCCAGTACTTAACAACTCCTGCACTTGTCTTTCTATCTCATTTTTGTGCACATATGGATGTCTATAGGGCCTACTATAGACTGGTAAGGCCCCAGATAGGAGTGGAATCCTGTGATCATAGCTCCTTTGTGGGGGAAGTCCCCTAGGTTCTTCAAAGAGATAATTAAATTTCTCTAACAACTAACTAACTGTTGGTGGTAAAGCTTCAGTCTCCTCTTTGACTTCAGTGAAAGAATACAACTGTACAAAGAACATTTGAGATTTTTGCCTCCACTCTTTACTTCTAGGATCTGCCAAGTTTTCCCCTGGTAGTTGGATGCCTCTGAGTTGATGAGGTACACCCTTAAGCTCATATGTCATAGTAAGGTTTTTGAAATTCCATATAATATCTCCCAATGTGCTCAACCAATTTGCACCCAAGACTAAATGGCAACCAGTTATAGGAAGATGCAATAAATCTGCCACTAACTTCTTGCCTTGACAGTCAATGACTACATCTTGGCTTAAACCTTGACTTTGCAGTTTCTCTCCATTTGACACCATCACCTCAAAGGTATTTTTATTACACATTGGTAGGCCAATTCTAGTACTGAATGTAATGTCTATAAAACTATGAGTTGACCCAGAGTCTACCAATATGAGCACTGGTTTGTTGCTTAATGTTCCTCTAAATTTCATGGTTGAATGGTTAAGATTTCCTGGTAGTGCTTGTAAAGAGATGGCAAAAGATCCAGGAATAGTGTTCTGATTTGTTGCTTCTTTCCTTTCCTCTTCAAGAATGCTGTTTCCTGAGTCAATTTCATCCTCATTCAATATCATGTACAGCCTTTTTTTTCTTGCACCTATGACCTCTGAACCATTTTTCATCACATAAGAAACAAAGTCCTAGGTTCTTCCTCCTGGCTAATTCACTTTCAGTGATCTTAGTAGCAGATTGGGTAACTGAAGTCCGAGAACTTTTGGCAAAATGAGATGTATTGGTAGATGCACTTGATTTCTTTGTATCTTCAGAATTCTGCAAGCTTCCTTGGAACCCTTGCACACCAGCTGAGGTCAGGATCTTGAAACTTGAAAAACTGAATTTAGTTGATTTCCTCATGGCCACCAACTTAGCTTCATACATCCTAGCCAGTTGCATGGCTTCAGATAGAGTCATTGGATGAGCTATCTGCACTTCAAATCTGATTTCATATTTAAGACCACCCATATACTGACTGATCAGACAGACTTCATCAATTCCCCTTATTCTTTTGGCCAATTTTTGGAATGCAGAGTTATATTCCTGAACACTGCTCTCCTGCTTGAGGATTTTGAGCTAAATTACATAGTCTGTAAATTGAGATTGACCAAATTCAAGCTTAATACCTTGAAGGAAATTATCCCAACTCATATACCCATCTCTGGAACTGATAAACCAGTCATACCAATAAGCAGCTCTTTCCTTCATCTGCACTGAACAAATCTTGACTCTATCCCTAACTGGAATATTGTAGTAATCAAAATAGTGATCTACTCGTAAGAGCCAATCTTCAACTTCAGTAGTGCCATCATATTCAGGGATTTTCAACCTAGGTGCAACAGGTTGCCAATTCTTTCCCTGATAATTATTTCCTGCTTGGTGATCATTAGTGCAAACTGATGATCAAGTTGATTTTGCTGCAGGTTTAGCCTAGTGCATGTGTTATTAACACCTATAATTCCAGAATTGTACTCATAATTATGGTTTTGATTCACTCTTTGGTGAGGAGTGTGAACTGCTTCATTGTTGTTATTAACACATACTGGCGGGTTGAAATTTGAAGCTTGTGTTGGTATTTCTCGAGAACCCGTGGAATTAGCATTTACAGCTCTCTTAATCTGAAACAATTCATCCATTACTCTTTCAAATTTAGGATGAGTTGATCGAAGCTACCTTCCAAAGCTTGAACCCTAGCTTCTCCAAGCAATGGTGCTCGTCTTGGTGGAGATCCATGGAGAGATTCATGACAACACATGCTTGGATCCTCGTCTGCTTCTATGTGTGGATCGATGAAGTGCTCTGATACCAATTGATGAGGACCTTTTCCTAAAAGGCCTTGTACTGTAACGGAGGTATTGGCATTAGCCATTAAAGAGGAATTTGAGATCACAAGTAGAAGAAATAGAGAGAATTGGGGATCTGGAACATTAGGGTTTATTGAGGAGAAGAAGAGAAGAGAAGTACAATCAAGAAACAAGGATCAAATCATAATTGCCTGTTTCCTCTTCCTTCTCCCTTATTTATAGTTGGAGGCTACTCCAATACAATACAAGAAAGTAAAAAAAGAATCAGTAACAAACTTGGCTGACGTGGCTAACTGACTACTGATGTGGCCAGGCAATAATGGATTGGTTGACAATGATGAAAAGGAATTGGGCTCTCGAATTGGCTCTGTTGATACTGAGTTTCACTGAGCTTCACTGTTAGTACTTGATACTCTTGATAATAACCTGCTGTGCTAAAAATCTTCATTCTACCTGACCTCTCATACTGGTCCTTGCCACAATAAACCACAATTGCAGGTACTTTCAGCCGGCTTCATAACAGGATTCTCTGGAGCTGGCTTTCCAGATGTCGAACCTTCTAGAGACGGGCCTGGATCGGTACACCCTCTCCCTCATCTCTCTGCGCGACCGCGGCGCCAACCCCGAAGCCCTCGCCGCACTCGTCCGCGAGTTATCCTCACCGTCCCCGGATCTCCTCACCCCCTCCTCCGTCCCCAATCCACGTCAGCCCTAATCTCTCCGGTAATACTTTCTTTTTAACTCTTTCACCATTGTACATTGTAAGAATTACGCACTTGGACTTGTTAAACCTCCGACTATTTCATTTGCAATACTATTTGGCATGTCACGAGAACTGAAGATCAAATACTTTGTCCCTGTGGTGTCGTGTCGTGTTGGACGTAAAAAAAATCCAAGAATACTCTAGGACACAACATTGGTCTCGTGTCCGGCGTGGCATCTTCGTGTCTGTGCACCGATAACAACGGCCACTAGCATAGGCTGTGTATCTATGATGAGAATATAGGATGCGGTCCAAGGTTTTCAAATGCCGAGCCGGCATACATGTCCATCCCCGTTGTTCAGACGTGTCTTTCTCTTGCCGCAGCAGCCTGCTCATTGTGTATCATGATTCGACCAGGGATAGATATTGCGGAGAGGGGTTTGTTCCCGAGTGTTGGTGGCTTTGATGGGCTCAGGGTTGGCACTATCGGCCAACGAGCTTCTGTTTGCTGTCTAAGGACAATGTCGAGCAACAAGATTGTGGGAAAGGGTGTTGCGTATAACCCCTCCTTTTTTTTACTTATTATGGTGTTTATTTGTTTGACGTAATTTAATGATAGATAATTGATGGTTTAGTTAATGAGAAGGGGGAAAGGGAACCATGTACTAACACTGAGAGGGTTCCTAATGTTGTACCAAAGCATTTTATTTTATTCATATTTTTTACTATGATGAAAAATAAAGGCGTAGCTTTAATGCATCTTTCAGATTACCAAGGAAAATAATTCTTTTCCATTTCTTCAAGAATATTAGGTCGAATCGAGCACAAAAGAGCTGATGATTTGTGAGAAGGTTGTTCTCTTTTTATTTGCTTTCAACTTTGTAGAGCTTTAGGAGCAAGTTTATAGAAATGGATCATTGTAATATTGATACTTTGATCTTTTCTTAGTGCGAAGTACAATAATTATCAGTTCCGAACTTACTACTACATCACTATATTTTTGTTGTTGAATTATGAAAATCGTGTCTTATTCTTATATCTTCAGCAAGACATTATCCAATCTACCTTTTAACTGGAAGAAGCTAGTATCTAACCAGCAATGAACACCTAGTAACAGGTGTCTAACCTGTGCGAGAAACCAACTCTCCTCGGTTGTGCCTCTGGTATGTCTCACCCTCCTTCAACATACTTGTGAGATGAACAGCCACTTGAAATACATTTAGAACTCTTGAATTTGTTAAAATGCATAACTAGTATATGTGGGAGTTGAATCTAACACAGCAAACACATGACCTAATTTTTGGAGTGTGTTTTAGGGTTATTGGGTTTATTGTGGACTTGCTATATTGTGCTGGTCCAGTTAATCAACCAGCATACCAACACGTGAAAGAGAATTGAAAGTGAAACATGGTGGACTTTTGCACTATAAAAAGAAAGGGTCAATATAAATAGAGACAGAGGCCAGACTCCTTTGACTTGTTTAATGCCGGATGCAGCTCCGCAATGACATTCTCTCCCCTGAAGTTGTTAGCCATTGCCAAAATCATCAAGAATTTTCAGCTGTAAGCTTTATTTTGTTATGCATATTTCCTTTTTTTTTTCCCTTATTGTCATCCTCTTTGACATTTCTATGATGTTTCACGGTGAATATGATTTTACTGTTTTAATGATTTGGTTATTACGGTTTCTTTGGGGTTTAGCCTTGTGATATAGATAGGATGAATGTTCTAGATGTCTAGCAATTACTAGAAATGGAATATTTAGGTTTAAGTAGTGTTAATCTTAATTGTCATATTGCACATCATAGATAACTAATCAATAAGAATCCAAACCATATAGTGTTAAAATGTTGTTGATTATTATTAATTTGAACTATTTCAATGATAAATTGTGCAAACATTTACTATTCTGTTTTATTGTGTATATTTATAAAAAATGTTATGGAAATGTCAATCCTTTGCACTCTTTTGCTCGTCTTTTAGAGATGAATGCATTTCCCTATACCATATCGTATTATCTTACACTCTTTAGTTCTATTTTGGTTCAGGGTAACTTTAAGGTTTCTCCTCAGTTGCATGAGCTTAAACAACATTACCTAAAAGGTTTGTCAATTCTTTTTATGGATCTTTTTCGTGTTCCATATAGGAGTCTTTGATGATGATGATTTATGATAAAGTTGACATAACGAATATGTACTTTAAGGTTTATAGATTACAAGTATAATGGAGAAAGAGAGCTAGGAGTTTAGTGAGGTGAGCTAGGTGAATATCCAAAGTCTTTAAGTTTACCCAGGATTGCATCTTCTTTGTTTTAAAGAAAATCTAACTAATCTCCAACTCATAACAGATGCCAGAGGAGAAGATGAGCAGGCCATTCTTCATATGAAGATGCATTTGATTCCTCTTCTTCCTCATGTTTTTTGTGTGTGGTAACAGTGCATTTGGTTATGGATGTGGGTTGTGGAGGGAGAGGGAGACGACGAAGACAAAGGGAGGATGCGTTTGTATCTGGATGTGGGTTGTGGAGGAGAGTCGATCGCGGAAGTAATAGTTGGTGGCAGGGAGGGTATGAGTTAGGGTTAGGGTGACGAAATTATGGATTAGAGTTGGGGTTTTAGGTAAGGTTTTGTGGATTAGGGCTAGGGTTGTGAGGAGCAGCGGCATGTACGCAATGAGGGTTATAGGTTCTGGAGGTGGCAACAACATGCATATCAGGTTTAGGGTTTGGTTTAGGTGGATCTAGTGGTGGTCCATGGTATTATGCTGATATCCCCTGGGCTAGGGGAAAGACTAGGGTTAAGGAAGAGAGAAGAAGAGGAAAATAGTTGGGAAGATCTAGGTCCAAGGGAGACCATGCTTTAATACCATGTTGAATTTTCTGCCGTTGTAGCAGAACTCTAGAGTGTTAGTGAGAGATAAGGGTTATATATGTATATTCAAATATAAAGTCCCTCCACTGCACCAAAATTCTAGATTGTTGGTTCAGAATGATGGTTATATATTTGTACCCAACATGCCACCACAGTTCAAAGACATATTTTGGGGGTTGAAAGCTAGATATACACAACTATATTTTTTTCCTGGAATCCACTTGAAATTCACGTAAAAGAGAACGATCCTGGTTTGTACCATGTTAAAGAAAATGATTGTTCCCAACAAAGTGGATTTTCTTCATTACAGAAAATTAAGAGAGTATTTATACAGAGGAAAGTTCCATATATGTGGCTTTCCTGTTTGGGACTAAAAACTAGTTATAAATAAGACAAGTAAAACAGAGTGAAGCTCTCTTCTACGTTATCCGAGACCACCCTCTAACTATTCCTACAAGATCACCATAAATCGCTCGTTTGTTCACAATTGTAGAACAATTGTCTTACAACACTAAATGTAGTGTGTTCTGAAATTCCAAATCCAAACCCAATCAAAATGACAAATCACACGTTAAAGGGATATAGTTTAGCACCATCTATGAAGGAAAACTATCTTGCACTTGATTTGCAGCAAATTTGTTTTTGGTAATTTTGTTACAAATTTGAAGTAATTTTGTTACATGACACTAAATATAGCATTTTAAAATTCCAAACTCAAACCAATTAAAATTTACTAATAATTGCTCACTTTTTATTGTTTTGATGAGAAAAGGGGTATAGTTCAGCACCATTATGGTGAAAACCATCTTGAACATGATCTCCAACAATCAAGAGGTCTACATCTTTAAAGATGATTTTGATGAAGCCTACTACCGTCCCTCGTCACATACAAACTTTTGGGCTAATATTGAACTTACGTTGTTAGTGGTCATTATTCAGTATGAACATATCATCTTGATTTACCTTCATTTTACTTTTCCTGTGTTATGCTCATAGTTTGCAGTATCGATCGATATCAATCTGCTATAGTCGATACCGATACTGTTTGGCATGTCCCGATTCGATATCAAACGATACCCGATACTGATCGACACCCGACATTAGGGGCCTCTTTTCCGCCCAATTCAGCAAAGAAAATTGAATGAAAAAAGATTAATCAACAAGGGTGTAAACACATAGTAAGATTGTAAAAGCATGTAAGAAAAAAAATTTATCTATCGCAGTTAAACCAATCGTCAAGGCTGACTACTATTTCATTCAATTTCAAAATTACTTTGAAGCAACACTGAAAATACTTAAAATTATACCTAAATATATAAATATATTTTCTAAAATGTTAATAATTTATTAATAACTATTTGATTTTCGATACCAAAAAATTCGATACTCCTATTCGAAATCGCAGATATTACCGATACGGCTAATCCCGATACTCATATGAATGGTCTGATATCGATTCCGATACTGATACTACAAACCTTGATACAAAGTGGTGTACCGTACTCCTTCTGCATGATGTTGGCTATTTGGGGTTTAAGCTAGCTAATACTCCTATGGATGCAAACTTGTAGCTCTTCTTTCTTGGCTTTGCATCTGAATCTTTGCTACCCAATTCTAATAACTATCAACATCTTGTGGAAAAGTTAATATATTTGTCTGTCACTCACCCAACCACTTCATTGTTGTAAGTACTGTGAGTCGATATATGCGTTCTTTTCGGACGTCCCATCTTAGGCTGTTGAGTCTATTCTTCTCTAGATGAAGAAATCTCCTAGCCAGGGTCTCGTCTATTGGTCTTCCTCTTTTCTTTTCCTAACCGTTTATTCAAATGATGATTATGCGGGTTTAGTGACTAATGGCCCTTAATGTACTCTTTTTTCTAACTTGAGGACATTTTTTATACTGTTTTTTGGCACCCTAAGAAGGTTTTATCGAGGCACCTACATCAGATTTGTCGTATCTCTAGATATTTTTACGTCGTAAAGACGTATAAACATCGACTCATTTTTTCTTTCAATTACGATTTTTTTCGTTGGGTTTTCAGAATCAAGGTTTTTGTGAGGTCCATCTACATCTATATATCCCAAAGACTGATGTTGATCATCCTTGAAGAGATGTTGATCATTCCTGAAGACCGATGTTGAATTTTTGTTTTAATATTTTGTGTCCACTCAAGGGGGAGTATTGCAGTATATAACTACTGCGGGCAGCCATTAGTGCCTATTGATTTAGCACAATCAAAGGCATTTATAGTCACTTATTTGTGAGTTCCATTCATGGCATTGTATATATTGATGGCAACAATTTTTTCATGGGTTGCTTGCTCAATTGCTCGTTTCTAATAGAGATTTCATCCTCCCCATTCCTCCAAGTTCTTGAAGAACAACTTCTAACTACAACTAGTATGTTATTTTTATCTTTATTTCTTTATTGTATGTCTGCAGTATTATATTCTAGTGGGTAAAGTGCAAAAAATTCTTCCTTAGATTACCTACTTTCGCAAAATAAGACTACTAGCTTAAATTTTTTTTTGCCTTTTTATTTTGGCTCAGTTTACATCCATTTCGATTTCTGTCGTTAACGGACGTCAAATTATGCCTGAAATGACACGTATACCTATGCAAAAAAAAATCCTCCCCCTATTCTCTCCCCCTCTCCGAAAATCCCCTCATTCCCCGACGACGGTGGCGACGACACAACAACAACAGCGGCGGCGACGCAGCGCTGATGGGGGCACGGGTGGAGGCGGGGGTCAGGTGGGGGCGTTGGGGGAGGGGGGAGTGGTGGGGGCGCAGGGTGGAGGGCAGCGAGGGTGGGTTTATTTGCTGCAAACATCTAATAGATCTTATTTTGCGAAAGTAAGTCTTCTACGGAGGATTTTTTTTTTTTTTGCACTTTACCTTATCCTAGTTTGTACAAAACTTGCGAGTTCTCGTGTCTATAACTTGTTTTATGTTGCCGTATCCATATCCATGCAACATAGGGTAGAGTTGGTTGATATGAGTGCAAACCTTCTTTTCCACCTAGGAGTGGATAAATGCAAATCCAAGAGAGGTGTGTGTGCTATTTCTAATTTATCAATGAGTGTACAACACTTGATGAAAGATGGTATAAGCTTTTTTCTAACACAAAGACAAGCTAGGTTGCATAGATACAGACACAAATTCAGATATGGACACGATACAAATTCAAAATATGATGCTTTAACAAATTTAGGAAATAGTTACGACATGGATACAATAATATATGTACATGAATATTTCTATATAAAATCTTTTGTCTAACAACAAAGCCTATATCCCAAAAATTTTGTGGTCAGTTATGTATACGAGTATTATTTATATTAGACCTTAATTTTATCTATATTTATGCACTGTTTGGCTAGTGATTAGGTTTAAGAAAAAACTACGATGAACCCACTTAATAATATTACTTTCTAATATCTCAATTATGTTATGTTTTCGCACGATCACAACCATGAGCGGATGCATGAATTGTGGTAAGTCACAATTTTTTGCAAAAGGGTGCAGACATTTCTGCCTATTGATTGAGCACAATCAAACGCATTCATAGTCACATATTTGTGAGTGCCATTCATGGCATTGTATATATTGATGGCAACAATTTCTTCATGGGTTGCTTGCTCAATTGCTCATTTCTAATAGAGATTTCATCCTCCTCCTTCCTCCAAGTTTTTGAAGAACTGCTTCTAACTACAACAAGTATGTTATTTTTATCTTTATTTATTTATTGTATGTCTGCAGTATTATCCTAGTTTGTACAAAACATGTGAGTTCTCATATCCGTAACTTGTTTTGTGTTGCCGTATCCGTATCCATGCAAAATAGGATAGAGTTGGTTGATATGAGTGCAAACCTTCTTTTCCATCTAGGAGTGGATAAATGCAAATCCAAGAGAGAGGTGTGTGTCTTTTTTCTAATTTATCAATGGGTGTACAACACTTGATGAAAGATGGTATAAGCTTTTTTCTAATACAAAGACAACCTAGGTTGCATGATACAAACACGAATTCAGTTACAAACACGATACAAATTCAAGTATGATGCTTTAGCAAGTTTAGGAAATAGTTACGACATGGATACAATAATATATGCACATGAATATTTCTATATAAAACAACAACAAAGCCTTTATCTCAATTTTTTTGTGGTCGGTTATGTATATGAGTATTATTTATATTAGACCATTATCTATATTTATACATTATTTGGCTAGTAATTAATTTTAGAAAATACTATGAAGAACCCGCTTAAAAAATGTTACTTTCTAATATCTCAATTATGTTATGTTTCCGCACGATCACAACCATGGGCAGATGCATGAATTCTGGTAAGTCACAAATTTTTACAAAAGGGAGCAAACATTTTGCGGTCAGTGGTCACAACATTTGTGTGTTGTGGCAACACTACAATGTGGTTATTCAAGCAGTGTAATGTGTTGTGGAATCATTGTGGCACCCTTGTCGCAGTTTTGTGCTGGAGTAGTTGATAGCATTATAGTGATCACTGCAGTGAGATGTGGGCAATACTGCAGCTAGTTGCAAGCAACAACATTACTGATGAAGCTAGTTTTAAACGAAGTCCGTAAAAATCTTATCTTGTTGCCACTAGTCATGATGGAAAGCTGTAGCTAATGCTATTGTAGGAGGAATTGTAGTTGGAAACTGAGGAGGTGAAGTAAGGGCATGTTACAATATCGGAGTAATCATAAGAGGAGTGGTTGTTTCGGAGGTGTGGTTGATTAGAGAGAGTATGGTGGAACAATGTAGAAGGTGGCTGCCAGGTGCTAGTGGAAGGAGGGGAGATCCGATATTGGAGGAGAAGATAAAATGTTTCGGGGGTGAGTAGAGGATGGATTTGAAAACTTTGAAGGATTACAAGACGTAACTAATTTGTCAAACATCTCTTAGGTTTTTTTTTTTCATTTTTTTTTTCATTTAAGGGTCTATACCATATTTCTTATTTTTAAAATTTGAGAGGAGGATTAACCCCCTTGAAGTTAATAAGTGGCCGCCCATGATCATAACTATGCCAAATCACTTCTAACCATGTCTTGGGTCCCTTTGGAATGTAGACATCTAGGGCTATATGAGACACGGGTGACTAGCAAGTATGGTATTGTATACCTGTTAGACACATCTACCATCCTCTGGAGGAGTATTCGAGCAACTTGGCTACAAAGTCTTGGCTTATGCTGAAAATCAACACCTTTCTTGGTACCCACATATTCACTGACTTAAGTTTGGTGGTAAAAGTTTGAACATAGTTTGGTGGTAAAAGTTTGAACATAGTTTTTCAAGCTTGTTATAGTTGCTAACACAAAAACTCTCAAACCTTGGTTGCTTAGTCTCATGTAGTGAGTTCTCTGAGCTACCCGTGTCAGTCATGAGTATTATCATTTGTCAAACTCAAAATAGCTTATAGATTTAACCTAGATCCACTTAGTTTTTCATTATGGTCTATAAATTCTTCCTATTCCTAGCACAGCAGATGTGAATGTGGCCATGTCTTCCCCAAAGCTACCGAGCTTAGGAGGATTTTCCTGCATGGAAGTCTTAGGAAGTGGTTGAATATAAATCTCGACTACTAGGAAGTAGTTGGGAAAGTCCGTGATTTTATCATTGTACTGGTGGAGGCAATGACTTTCTTTTCACTTCTTCTCACATGCAAAGCAGGTTTTCTCTTTTACCTTAGCTAACAGTTCAGAAACTAGTGACATATTAGCATTTTCTGCTTCTCCTCTGACAAAACGACTAACTCTTGGAGGTCCTCTGGTTTGGCTTGAGTACACCTGTAGTTATCAATTATGCTTCGAAAAGTATCAATCCCTTCAAAACTGTAGACACATGTTGAAGTATTCCACGAGTGATGAAAATCAACAGAGAGTTGAATGACACGGAGGAACTGATTTGGTTACTCTCACTTCGGGATCCTTGTAACTTGAGAAAGAATAACCAGCTGGTTAATAAATAGGGAGCTGCTATTATGGCTGTCATTTTTTTGGCCATGAAAATGTTCATATGGTGAAGAGGAGGGTAAGTAATCGGAATCTTTTCTTCCTAACTGCTAGTAACTTTTTCTTTCGGTGTGGGAGAATCCATTTTGGTTAGCTGTAAGATGAACGGTCTGTTCCTCTGAAATTTTCTGTATACTTGAAGTTTGGGACTACTTAGATTCCATATGGCTGCAAGGAGCACTTAGGCACTCAAATAGGCACATGTTGTCTCTATATGCTACGAATCGTGATCTCAAAATCTATCTGCTACGAATCGTGATCTCAAAAGTCAAAATCTATCTGCTATGAATTAGGGGGGTAGGATAGGCTATACTTGTCTAACGAGTGATTCCCTTATCTTATAGAAGAGGTATTGTAGCAGAAAGCATGCTTACTTTGTTTGCTTCTCATTTATCTATTATACTTTTGTGAGGCTAATCTGAGGCTATCTGGAGGTGAATAACCCCAAAAGTAAACAATATCTGGTGTATGGTTCTATGAGTAGTTTGACTGTTTATATTATATCATGATCCTTAATCACACAAAATTCATGGATTATTATTGAGGCTAATCTGAGGCTATCTAGAGGTGAATAACCCCAAAAGTAAACAATATCTGGTGTATGGTTCTATGAGTAGTTTGACTGTTTATATTATATCATGATCCTTAATCACACAAAATTCATGGATTATTATTGTACCATCAAGATGCATACCATCCACTGCTTTTTCTGTTTGGAATTGCAGGGCGTCCATCAGTTTACTGGAAAAGAAATCAGGTAGTGCACTCGACCTTTTGAAATTTCAGTGGTTTCACCATTTGCTAGTAAACAAGTCCTGCATTGAGAAAAAGAGTATTCCATGCTTTTCATGTGATGTGACATTAAGGAGAGCTGCTAGAAGGAGGATTTCCTGCACTGCCCTTTGATTGGGAAATAATGCATATAACATTTGAGTGGTCTATGCGTTTTGGAGAAGGTATCATTTAGTTGAGCCCATGTTTGAGTTTGCTTGGCTCTGCTGAGTACAACAGGGTCCATGCAGCGTTTGTGCAACGGATGGGTCCTTTCGTCCTGCAAAAGACGCCCATGATTAACTAGGGTGGTGACAGACCATCCTTGTCTACTCAATAGTGGAGGGCAGTGGTGGGTCATCTTGTGGTGCACTATCACTTATCATCAGTTAGGCTGCACCCTTCAGGATCGTCTCTGGGCGTCAACGACCTCTTGACCCTCTTTATTGGGCACTTTTCAGTCTTCTAGATTCAGTTGATGTGTTTCTGCCGTCATTCTTCTTTTTAAAACTTCTAAATGAAGTATTCCAATCTGTCTTATGTCCTTACTAATACTGCAGAATGAGGAACCTGTTCATCCTTGAAGGTTATGATGGAATTAATAAGTTCTTTTGATTCTTCTGCTGAAAATTAGACCTTTCAGACCTGCTTATGTGATGTCTGAGCTCATGACAAGCATCACTATACACAAAATATTACTGTGGAACATTATTTGTTGCAGCCCACTAGATTTATGTGAAGTATGATTTTCATCTCATCATGAACTATATATATTGTTGTCTGCTGCTTATATTTTACTGCTATACCTTGGTTTTTTTTTTCTTCTTCTTCAGGGAACTTTGTTTTCTTCTGTCATCATTATGGTTTCTGGAATAGGAATGTAGTGAAAGCTTTATGACCTGGGAAAGAACCTTTGTTGGTTAATTACATAAGTTGCGATGTCACCTTCCCAGTCTTATCAAGTAGTTTTAATATTTTTGTTCATTAAAGTGAGATAATTAGATGTTGTTTTCACATGTAAAACAATATTGATGATATTTGATGGGTTTCTTTTTTTTTTAGATGTCCGACTTAACGTTCGGGACTTTGTGGACGTTGCATTGTATGTCTTTTAGATTCACTGTTTCTAACTTCTTCCATTTTTTATAAATGTTAGGAATAATACGTCCGTGTGGTCGATCCACTGATCTTCCGCCATCCATCCAACCAGAGCTCTCAAGCCTCTCTTCGGTAACCACAAGAGTCACTCTAGTTCGACATGATATTTGATGGTGTTTATCCATGTTTTCCTTTCTTAATCATATTAGATCACATTGCAAGCTTTGTAAGTCTGATTTCTTTATTCTCCACTCTTGAGATTAATTTAGATGGAGGGGGTCGCCTTGTCCAAAATATCAAAAGTGCACCATTAAATGTTCTTACCAAAACATTCGGAAAAGTAAGCAAAAGTTGACATATGTGAGAATAATTCTGGAGAGAATAAACTTGGGTGGTCATCCCCCACCTCTGCACGTTGTCCTTCTTATGTTATTCCAGGAGGGCAATTTGGCCGGCACAGGAGAAAGAGAGGGACTAGAACTGCCTACATACAGATCATCGCCATTTGTTAATGATAGTGCTCAATTGACCTGACACTAGACTTGTATTTTTAATTCCCCTTCGTACATTTATTGATATTTCTATAGAGAAATTCCTTTGAAATAGTTCCCCTATTCTCTTTATAGTATTCTCAAATGATGAGCTTAGCATTTATCTAATCGTGACATTGATGTTGTTGGTTTTGGACCGAGTTCCATACCGCACATTGTCATGCTGTTATGGTAATGCTACAAAACAAACCTTGTATTTAAGTAGTCATAAATCTTGTTTGAAGGTTAATTATTTGATTAGTTTCATTTGCAATTGTAAATTAGCTGCAGTTTTATTATATGAGCATGACCAGGAAATTTCACAAGACTGGCTGAGTTTGGAACGAAATAAGTAGGCCTGCATGCTCATCTCATATATTCACAATAGTCTTATGTATGGATATGGCAACGGGGTAGGTAAGGACCGGGACCAAACTCTTTCATCCCTGTCCTTGAGTACTATTTGAATTTTTGAATTTTCGTTCCGTTTTCATTTGCCTTCAATTTTTTTTTTTTATCTTATCTCCGTTCCGATAAACAATGAACGTCCCGCTCTCTACTCTGTTAATAGTTTCGGGACCAGGTTCTCCCATTCCTCATCCCATAAACATTAAAAGCTTAGAAAGAACTGTTTTTGTTCAGAAAAAAAATATACAAGATAGATTAATAAAATTTGGTTTTCATTAAAAAAAGTACTACTAGATTGAAAAAAATGATATAATACAACAAAATATTAATCCAACAAAAACATAGAAGTACTAAATAGTAGTCTAAAGTACAAAATAACAAAGACATAATGTTAACCCCACAAAAATATATTTCAAATAAATGTTTACATTTCTATGCAACAAAAACATATAAGTAATTAGGGTCATGAATTTACCGAGACAGAGAGTACTATATCCATATCCGGTTTCGAATCCGACCGATTTTTAAAAAAAATCTCCATTGCCACCTCCATCTTCATTTTTAAATTTCACTAAGAAAAAAGAAAAAGAAAAAAAAACTAAAACTCGTGTCCCCATCGGATTTGGGGGAAGTTGCATCCCCTATTTTATGTCAAGATGTGTATTGGGCCGGACCGGCCCGACCCGTGGTTCGGTTTGACCGGTTTTGACTTGGTTCGGATCGGTCCAGGTCCTACCCAGTGGAGACAGCGGGCCGACTTGGCACCAAGCTCGTATCTGTAACCAGGTTCGTGGTGGACCGGGCCGAATCGGTCTGGGTCTGGACCGGTTCACTACAGGGCCAGCTTGGTCCGATTTTTTTTTTTTTTTTTTTTACGTTTATTTATATATTTTTTATATATAATCTATATGATATAACTTATATGTTAATAAATTCAAGTTAAAATTTATAGGTTTTTTGTTACTAAGTTAATTTTGTATAATTTAAAATTTATAAGTTATTTGTTATACATTTTTTTGGTATAATTTATGTACAAATTTATATAAACATTAAGTAAGAAAATTTTATTTGATTTCTTTGTATCAATATTTATATAACTTTAATTATAAGTTAAAATCTAAATATTTTGAAGTTGATTTTTTTTTGAATAACTTATAAAAAATGTATAAATCTTTTATTTAAATTTAAATATAAATTTATAACTTGAAATTTAAAGAAGTTATTTATATAGAAATAAATATGTTAAATTTAAACAACTTTGAACATTAAGTAAGAAAAAGTGAATTTTGTTTATTAATGACAATAAAATTATCAATTTATTATAACATTAAGTAACAAAAAAAAATTAGAAACTTGTAAATAATATTTTATTTGCATAAAGTTTGTAAAAAATGTACAAGTCTTTTCAAAATTTTCAAACATATTATTATAATAATTATAATTTTCAAAAGGTTCTTTTGAATCTTGTCCATTCATATTTTCAAAAAAAATTTAGAGCAAAATTAGTTACTTCTCTAACAAAAAGGTGAGAACGAGGAAAGAAAAACCTCAAATCAGATTTTTTTTTTTTTTTTTTGTAATATTAAAATTACTTGTAACGTTTGCTAGAAGCCTCCAAAAGAAATCACAAGAAAATGTGTTGAGAGGAAAGAAGTTGGACTACAGTAATTGTTTTGCTTTTAAACTTTGTAATGATGTTTCTTCTAAACTTTGTAAGAGAGGGAAGAAATTTTGTTAAGAGGGAAGCAATTTTGTTGTATTTATTTTTCATAATTTTTGGACTATTTATAGGTATTTTTTGGGGCCAAATGACCCTGCATACCCTAAAAAAAGAGTTATTATAATGGATATTTTGGTCATTTTTAGCAAAATGGTCAAAATACTCCTAAAATATTCAAAAAATAGCCACTAAAATTGGGGTATTTTGGTAAAAATATTTCCAACGGATATATCAAAAAAAAAAAAAAAAAATTTAAAACTCAGTCGTACCGGACTTGACCGGACCTGAACCGGGCCGGTCCGGACCGGACCGACCGGACAGATCGAATTGGATTCGGCCCAAAAAAAGTCGAGACCGGACCGGACCGGACTTGCGGGTCGGATCCTCTGATCCAGTCCGGACCCATGGGAGGAGTGGGCCGAATGGACCGGTCCATTAATTGGACGGTCCGGACTGGATTTGACTGTATTGGGTCCGTGCCGGATTTCGAACCGTCCGTCCTTTTAGTCTTGTGCCATGGCAGGCAGCATAAGCAACTTAAACAAAAGAAAAGCTTAATCAATTCCCATGGACTGCGACTGCTGCTGTTTGTAGTCTTTTTTAGTGTTCATAATTTGTTGCTTTCATGAAATTTGCAGACCCTAGCTTTTATCGTCTTTGGATGTTTGGGACCTAAATTTGTTTGCACCTTTCTTGGCGCCTTCCATCTCTGGATATATTTATGCTTCGAACAAGCTGACCTGTATGCCAGGTTCAGTGTATTAGTCATTAATAAACATAACAACTATCTAGTCTTGTACAAGCTGTGCTTGTTCATCCTTTTTCGTTTCACTTGCCGTCTTCGTTGATTCGCTATATTCTTGTCATGATCATCCATAACCTTATCTAGTTGCACAGTCGTAGCCTACTCGAGACCTGACCTTCTCGAATCGTATTGGTAAGTAGTCTTGATTGATCTTTCTACTCTTGCACTACAGGGATGACTCTTTAATCTCCCTGGTAAACCTGCTGCTAAATGGCGTCTAGGAATGAAACATTTGCACGTACATGATGATTTGGGATTTACAGATCTAAGTCATTTTTGTACATGATGTTGTGGGATTTATAAATCTAATGTTTGAAATTATGCAAATAGGTTGCTTGGTTGCACTTATGTTGTTGTAAATAGAAAGCTGTTAAGTCAGTACTTTGTGACATTGATTGTAGAAGTTATTTTCGCGACCATCCAGGGAGTACAGAAAAATAGATTTCTTTATATATATATATATATATATATATATATATATATATATATATATGGAGCGGAGTCCTGCGGAAGTTCCGTCGTTTCCGACCGTTGGATCGAGCGGGTCCCACGCGGACGCATGCGCGGGCCTTCCGATTCGACTTTAATTTTAATGGAGTGTACTGGTGTACAGTGTGTGTGTATATATATATATATATATATATATGTGTGTATATATATATATATATATATATATATATATATATATATATATATATAAACGAGATATGAGGCATATGATTATATTGCTGTATGAGTCAATGTACATGTGGACCAATATGAATGGAGTGTACTGGTGCACATGGGTGCATGGGATGTATGAGTCCATTTCTATTGGTTCACATGTGCATGTCTTATGTAGGAATTGTAGAAGCATGAAAAATCTAAATTCATGCGCTCAACAAACATGTGCCCCAAAGTCGACTCAGAAGAAATCAGACTGCAGGATAACCAAGCGACCAAGAAAAAGCAGCATCCATGCGCCCTAAAATTTTGCCGCATGGATGCTTGACTCCAAGATTATGTCTGACACGGAATCCTGACAAAAAAGGTTTTCTGGATGCTTCGAAAGATGTGAGCACACTAAGCGACAAGAAGCCCTCTTCAAACTAATAATAATTTTTGACAAGCGTGTAACGTCACGTGTACAAGGCCTCATGCGTCCCAGACTCCATGCGCTCCATGCGTCTCTGGCCCTATGCGTTCCAAACTCCATGCGTTTCAGGCGTTTCTGGTCCCATGCATTCCAGACTCCACGTGTTGTAACGCCCCGCTCCGCGTCGGCGTTATGTATCAAGGTGAGTGGGCAGAACTTCGTTCTCTGATTCTTGCACGCCTTAATAATAACCTGAGTTTTTGCTTGCAATATTTTCTTAAGAGAATGATAGAACCTGCCTTGCATGTTAATGAACGAACTCACCTAGCTTGTCTTTGAAACAATGTCTGCTTAACGAGAATCCTGAATCACCTGTTTAGAGTGCATGAACATGTTCACTATCGTCTATGCTTCGAGAGAACCATACTGTGCCTGAACGTGTTCAAGTGATAAGTCGGATTGCCCCGCAACAACGAGTGTATTCTGATGGTTCGTCTCGTCTGCATACTAGAGTTTATTTGATAGTGTTCCATGCATTCGCACGCGGTCGGACAATGGCTTTTGGTGGAGAGCTGAACTGCATGCGTCATAGCCACCATGGGTCACAGCTGCCATTAGCATCAGAGAAATGAGTCATTGGTATGCTGTTCCACCAGCTGCCGATCCTGAGATACTCGGGGACCGCTCTGCATATAGCTAAGTCATTGTGTTGGCTTGGATAGTGACTGCCCCTAAGATTGTGCATTGTGTGTCTAGCTTGCATCTGACCCTAGAGTCGCACGAGACACGCTGCGCACACCCTGAAACATGAACAGTTTGCTTGCTTGCATATTCAATATGAAACTCTGTTTCCAAACATGTTTCCAACAATGTAAATCGACTCTGCTAGAACTGCATGAAACGAACCTAGGTAAAAGTAGAAAGATCACTAGTAATGTAATATTTTATAACATGATTACTTAGTGTTGGTTTGAGTGAATGCATGTTTCTGTTCAGTTGATTTATCTCACCAGTACTTGTATAAAGTGCTGACCCACCAACAGTTTACTTGCTTGCAGGTACTGGATCGTCCGAGGGAGCGATAGGCGTGCCACAGTCCCCAAGACCCGGAATCCTGGTTTCGATTGTTGCCCCGAGAATGCTATCGTATAAGGGGGCATAATGTATGGAACGAACGTGTGCCTTTGCTAAAGGAAACCCAAGTTGCCTCGATTGTCCCGAACACTCAGTTGGCTAATGCATTGCATTGCAACAAGTCCCTTTCCGCTGCTTACTCGATTGATGCGATGATAGCCAACTATCAACTTAAAGGATTGGCCTTGCACGGGCGCAACCCCAGGCCCGTGCGGCATCACGTCCCCCGAAAGCTCGAACGGGCCATTCGCATAGCTCCCTTCCTCCCTCGCACCCGCGGGACGGGCGCGGTGATTCGCGTCCGGCGCTTTGAGGCACGGTGATTCGTGCCCGGTTCGTTAATCCCGGCCGTACGGGGCGGGGCAGGGCGGAGCGGCGGCCCGGGCGGGATCGAGGCGTGACACGTGTCCCATGTGTCTCTAGACCCATGCATCTCAGACTCCATGCGTCAAACGTGGCAAGGTTTCCTGATATAAAATCTTTCTGTTGCGATTCTCTCCAAATAAATGCCGGCCACGTGTCAAACTGACCAAGTCACACAAAAAGAAGACAAGAACTGCCAGGATCTCCAACAACAGCAAATTTTAACAAACGTCCACGTGGCAGCTTGTCGTGTACTCAACCCATACTATGCGCCTACAGTTGTAACCGCATTCAGTTTAAGGAGCCCCCTACTACCACCAAATAAAAGCACATGCGACACCTATAGCCCATCAACATAATGGCTATAAATAGTGGCAACTTGGACGTCCCAAATATTGGCTTTTTCTGCTTCAAATAGACCATACCCCTCCAAGCGAGCTACGTACGTGCATACAAGCTCAGGAAAGAGAAGAGAGAATAGAGCATCCCGCATTCACTCGTTGGACCGTCAACGGAGTAAAAGAGTCGTTGCAGTACTCGACCTGCATCGTCATATCACCCAAATAAAACATATTGTACTTAGAATTTCTGTCTAGGATTTTTTTGTACTCTTTTTGTTTGTTATTAAACGAAGATTTCATAAACCTACTGTAATGACAAACAAGGTGGCGACTCTACTGGGGACTTCTTTCTCCTCTGATGAGAAGGTCGTGACGCAGTCCGACACGTCGAAGCTGGGTTTGACCCAGAGGATACTGGTTGTATGCTTCGACTAACAAACCTTTGAGGAAATGCTCTATGAGGGCGACGTTTCTCCAAGGCTGGCAAAGCCTAAGAAGACCCAGAGGACATGGGTTGTAAAGGCCGATATGCCTCACCCGATTGCGGAGCACGCACTCTCCATCTCTCTCTTTGCTGCAGGGACCACACGTTATGCTTCCATATCTCATGCGACCGCATATTCTAACAAGAAGAGTGCTCAACACCTGAAGATCCGCAGGACATAGGTTGCAAATATCGTTGTGCCTCACCCAACTGCAGAGTATGCTCTCCCCATCTCTCTCTCTCTCTACCGTAGGGACTGCACATTATGTGTCCCTACGAGATGACACCCTTCATGCAGCAGCCTCTTCGGACAAGAAAAGTGCTCATAACTTGAGCTCTGGCAGAGAAAAATAATACGATGCCAGGAGTTCAAGCGCTAAGACACGTTCCATGCGGCCATATCAAAAGCCGCATGAGGAGGACTATGCGGCACAGCTCGGCAACCGCAAGCAGACGACCGTGTGCAGCCAAAACAACCATAGAAGTTCCATCTTTGACCGAATCTCACGCTGCGCTGACTCCATGCGCCAGGCTGAGAAGAGCGAAGATGTGAACTTGGACTCTTCATACTACGCATCAGAGCGTACGAGGACGAAGAAGTCTAGGGCAATGTAAGCTCGCCAAGCTCAAGCAATTGTTCATTCGATCGACTGTCAGCAGGCGTCGCTTACTATGCGTGCCCCTGATGGAAATTCGTATAAAACCGACCCATGCGTCCAGCCCGCAGTGGCAATCGGACAGGGTCGGTCTAAAGAGTCTTCCGTTAGCAACTCGGGGCAAATTCTTGTACGAACCCCAGGTCAGAAAAGAAAATCAACACCTGCGCACCCGTGTGCTCGGTCTACCCGGAGTCATAAGGAGGATGCAAAGGTGAATTATCCCTCGCTTTACTTGCGCATGTGATCAATCACAAGCGCAAAGCGAGGAAATCAACTACGGTGCACGAATATCCTCCCCAGGGCATCACTATACCAACATTATCATCAACTGTTGCTGTAACAAAGCAACAACACCCACAAAAAGACAGTCAACATTTCATCGGCTACAACCAAAGATACCCGCCTGCAACCCGGAGAACAGGTGCATGCACTAGAGGAAGAGGAGATGCCCTTTTTCTCATGCTATTCTACTCGGAAGGCTCTCTCCATGAGGGGAGATCGGAAGTCCAGTACCTCCAGCCTGTCACTCTCGGCTAGCGCGTCAAGAAGACGGGCCTAAGAAGGACAGACAGCGGAACCCGCAAAAGGTATTTTCCTGGGCACCCACTCAAAAAAGAAGCAGACAGCTACTGGGGGTAATTCTTCCTCAGCACCTCACATGGCTACGCGAGCTGGGGGTTATAATCGCTAGACCTTTATGATAATTCGGAGTTCCAATAAGATGATGACTCACAAGGAATAGATGCCGAGATCCCTGGGGATAGTCACCCTCGTCAAGAGGACGCAAATTCCTACACTGGGGTTAGTGTTCCCTCCGAGTCTGAAGAGGATGCGGCAATATCAACTTTCTCGGATGACTATTCATGGCAAGAGTCTGAGACAGAAAGTGCGATGTCCACCGTTCCATCCATTTCTTTCCATGTGAGAATAACATACATGGCAGGGGACGATCACAAGGGCCCTAAAGATCGACAGTGCCTCGAAATCCTCGAGGCCATGATGCAAACTATGAGTGCGTCAATGCAAGTCTTGAATCAGACAATACTGAAAATCAAGGCAAATATTGCCCCACAAACAGCGAGAGCCTCTGGTCAAGCAAGCCTGGGCCCCGGGACCAACGGGGATTCTAATGCAAGCGCTCCACCCGCTGGCGGTAATCACCCCCTACCTAGATCATCCGCTCCTTCCGTAGTCAATGAAGTTCGCAAAGTAATACGGAAGGTACGAGAACGCCAGGTCCGCCTTGACTCAATGGGCAATCGGAACTCACTGCCCGATCTTGGGATCCGATAACCTTATCCCCTCGAATGGAAATACGTATCATACCTTCCCAAGTATAAGCCTTTCAACTTGACTCCGTTTGATAGGAAGACATCGCCCCATCAATTCATGAGTTACTTCAAGATGACAATGGGGCATCTACCCCACAATGATGCTCTCTTAACCAAGCTTTTTGTCGGGGCATTATTTGGAGTGGCCTTCGATTGGTTTTGCAACCTCTAGGACAACTGCATTTTGTCATTCGATGACCTCAAAGGCCTTTTTCTTGTTCGATTCTATGACGGAAGAAATGATATGACAATGTCCTCTTTAATAGGCATTGTGCAAAGAGAGAAAGAGTCTGTACGTGAGTACATCGAGCAGTACAGGCAAATGATGCTAAAGTTACCCCCCAGTAACCCTGAGTCCATGCTGATGGAAACCTGTCGGAGGAATCTCCTTCCCACAGTCAGACTCTGGATGGACGACTCTCAGTTTAAAGACTGGATGACGTTCCTCATAAATGATGTCGGTGTCGAGAATAAGTTGAAGGACGCCCGTCTCTTGGGGATATAGATCACGGTCGCTGATGATAGGAGAAAATGCCCTTACAACAACAACAACAACAACAACGGTAACAGCACCCGGGATTGAAGCAGGATCTAGTCGCCAATATATCTAAGAAGCCCGAACAAAAGCCCACAGAGGCTCCAAAATCGAAGAAAACTTATTCCTTCGAGGATGATGACGTCATGGAAATCTTTGTCGTGCTAATGAAGGAAAACAAGCTTTAGCTCCCCGACGTCAAGCGTCATGTTGAGGCAGCCGAGGTGAATAATCCGAAGTACTGCCACTACCATCGTTACGTCCATCATGCGACGCGGGACTTCTACACACCTACACACTGAAGTGGTACATCCAGCGTCTACTCGACACTAAGGCTCTCACCTTGGACTTTGATGACAAGACAGTTACCACGAACAGGGTATCTCTCCAGTTCGATAACTTTTCGACGACGAAAGTCCAAGACGGAGTAATCCCGATCGCAGTGCAATAATAGAGGTTGTCAATCTCCCACCAGCTCGTGACCAAACAACCGGTGTCACTTCCCTATCCCGTATACTTGGAATATACTCAAGTTGGTGCACTTTGAGTATACTTCAAGTGCACGGTTGAATGGAAGCTTGGCGCACATTGACTAATATTGATGGTGTGGTGGTGGTAGGTAGGTTGTGTGGCTTGGATTTGTTGGAGAGCTAACAGTTCACCATCAAACCCTTGCCTATATATATCCTCGTTCTCATTCTCTCTCCTCACTTGTTTATTATCTTATTTTGCTCCTACTTTTCTTTATAGGCAAGTATATTTTGCAAATATGAAGAAACATGATCGACTATAGTTTATTCTTAGTATTTGTGGTTGTGATTAGTTTCTCATAGTATTCTGTTTATAGTTAGTTCTTGGAGTTTTTAGATTTGAGGTGGTTAATAGTTTTTTCTTGATTTTATTATGAGGGTTTTCATGAGTATATTTTTCTAGGGAATGATCCCCTAAAAATAAGATATTTTCAAAAGAAGTTGTTCCCTGATTTCGAGCCTGGATTTTTCCTTGATTTTTGGTTCTTGTTGCTTGAGGAATGTGACACTGTCATAGTCTCGAGCTTAAGCTTTGAGTGCATTAAATGGTCGGTCGGTTGGAGAAAAAGAACAGTGATAAGAAGTATACAGGAAGATTTGTACTATGGACACATATTGAATGCGATCCGCATTCCATTATCGTGCGAACTTTAAGAGTACTGCCAATTTCTTACAAAAGTATGTTAAGGGGATAAATTTTTGGAAAATCCTTCTTGGCGCACATTTGGAAGATTTTAGCCTCTGGCACACAATTGATGTATAATCAAACGAACAAAGCAAAAGTACGTCAGTCTACTTTTCAGTGCACTTTTAACCAAATTAGCAGACGAGTGCACAATTAACACATTGTGCATTAACTATCAAAAGTGCGCCGCTCTTATATACACAACCCTTGGCGCTTTTTCTGGACGCTCAACGGTTGGCGCACTTTTGATGGATTAATAATCTGGCGCACTTGTTAACCCTTGGCGCACTCTTGCTCGGTTTAGCCTTGATAAGTGAGCCTTGACTTTGGCATATCTCGATTCCCGAGGCCCTTGACTGTTGTGCCCTCGACTGTCGTGCCACCAGGGGACTCGTGTTTTGTCTTGTAGTTGCTTGCTCATGCATAGTATGCCACTTCTCTTACTCATAAATCTTGCTTTGTGTACCAGTTTGCTTGTATGTATAGAATGTGCCTATTCTCGTAATTCTTGATTTATGCGTCACATCTTCTTGCTGCTCTATTATCGATTTTTTTGTGCCATGTTATAGATTTTTGCACCATGACTTCTGGGACCTATAGGTTTGTGCGCCATATAGTTGCTTGTTCGTGCATAGTACACCACTATTCCTGACTAGCCTATATTTGGCATTTGTAAAGTGTGCCAGGGCCCAGGACTTTTTGTGATTGATTGTGCATGCATGGGTCCTATTGTGCACTTGATGCCTATTCTAGATTAGTTGAGCTTGACCATGATTGATGACCTATGACCCCATAATTTGAGAAATTAATGAGACATTCATGGTTGTGACTCGATCATATGAGATAGAAGATTCCTAATTAATTATGACTCCTGACTTGATCAAAGCATGATTCATGTGTGTCACCCTCACTTTTCCAACTAGGGATAGTTTGGTAGTTTGACATGGATAAATAATTTTAGGAATAATTAATTAATATTAGTATGTTATAGTAATTATTTGATGATTGTATTAATTATTTAATTATTAGTGAGTTATAGATTAATTGTGACTTGTATTAATTATTTTTGTTAAGAGGCTTGTCCAATAATTAGACTTGCCATGACAACTAGTGAGCCTACCTTGGATCCAAACTCATTAGACCCATCCTCATTAATTAATTAGGAATGATTAGCCTAATTACAATTAGTTAGAGACTTTCCAAAATATCCACCCTTAATTATTTTTCATAATTCACCATGGGAGGGCATGTTGGACATTTACATGTTACTTGGGGAAGGGGGAAGGGGCCGACAATGTTATGAGCCTTTTCTCTCTCTCTCTCTCCACTTCATTTGTTCATCCATTTTTGAGATCCCCAATTCTCTCACCTCTCTATCAATTCACCATCAATTCACTTACAATTTTACTTCCATTCCCTCTCACTTTCACCATTAGAAGAGCTTTGGAGCTTGGAGAAGCACGGAGCACAAGAAGAAGGAGCATTGGTGGAGAGATCGTGTCCGGATCGTGTCCAATTGTATTTTTATTGGGAATCTATCTTCCAGTTGGTAAATTCTGAATTTTTTTTTTCATTCTAGCTCCCAAATCATGCATTTGACCATTTGAAATGACCCCATGGCTTATGGCTACCAATATGAACAAGTTCTAGGCTAATTGGTTATGAATTGTGTCTTCTATATGGTGTTTTGTATGTATTTTGGAAGAATTACGAGATTGACACATCAATTGTGTGTCATGAGACCAATTAAATCTCTTATATCAAAATTATGGGACCAGGTACGTGTCCACAAATGGATATGTGTAGGTCGTATCATGGTATTTTATAATACTGTGCGATACGTGGCCCAATTTTGATTGTTTTGTGCAATTACTTCTCAAATTCTATAGTAGAAAGTTATATTAGCTATATATATATATATGTGTGTGTGTGTGTGTGTGTGTGTGTGTGTGTATGTGTGTGTGTGTGTATCAGTGGATAGTTGTGATAAAGTAGGATTTTAGCTCTTTAGTTGAATGAGTATCATGAGCTTGCACACTTGGTGTTTGAGGAAATGGCAATTAGTGTAAGTATTGTACTCACTCATTATCATTATGTCTATATATAATTATATATGTTAGATAATATCTATGCTTATATGTTAATACCTATGTATTGATGACTGTTTGTATATGTGTGTTGATGACATAGTTGTGGTTAAGTAGTGGTATGGGCAGTTGTTGTTGTGAGTGAGGGAGGAATGTGTGTGTGTGGGTTTGGGTTCAAGTATCAATTGGGTGTAGTAGTTATATGGAGGTGTGTGAAGGAATGATGCAAGAGACTGTGCAATATACATTCATTTGAGTGTGTGAATGAGTTATTATGTGTCATTAAAGCCAATATCAATGTGGAGGAGTGTCTGCAATAAGAAGGCAGTAGATTGTGGTGTGAAACTCTGCACACAGTGCTCGAGTAGCCGATGTAGGGCTGTGATGGAGCTTGGTGCTTGCTCGAGCACTAGTGTATCAGTAGTATTTTTTTGAGTATCAGTTGTTAGATAATATAGGGGTTGTAGGGAGTGTGGTATTTAGTTGACGGTTGAGGAGACCCCCTGATCACTGATACTCAAGTAGCAAATTGCTACTAATACTTAAGTATAAATTCCTCATAGTTAGAACTAAATAGGTGTGTTAGATGGCAATATCTTTATGCCTGAGAATGATTTACATTCAAGGGTTCCATGGGGAGTGTTTAGTAGCATGGGAAGACATGCAGTGCCTTCATGTGAGTATCAATGCACATGGACAATGGAGTCGGGTTTTGGTCTGAAATGGTTAATAGTAGCAGCAGTAAAAATAAGTGATGTGAAGGTAAGTATCGAGTATGTGTATACTTGTGGGGAATATGAGTGTATCCTTGGGGGTTAGCTCGGGTTGATCACTGATTGTGTACTCCCAGTTTTGAGGAGTGAGGTGAACTGATAACTAAAGTATCAGTAAGTGATACTAGTGTGAATCCATGAGTGTGTTTAGAGATTGGGATGTGAGGACCAATGACTGAAGGGAGAGTGCCAGTTTATGCACTGTTAGAGTGGGTGTTCAATTGTTAACACATTGGGTGTGTTCTCAGTTGCAGTAGCTGAATGGTGGTGCGGGGTTGGTTTTAAAGTGGTTTTAGTTCATCAACTCTCAGTTGAGTAGGTTAGTATCAGTCTATATAGTGTGTATCAGTAAGTTAGTATAGTGTCAGAGATTATATGGCAGTTAGTATATAGTGTATTAGGTTGGGTTAGCTAGTGTATCAGATTAGTATAGTTACCATTATGCAGTAGTATCATTCCAGTTAGTGCTTAATTAGTTCCCAGTTAGGGAGTATCAGTCGATTATTAGAGTATCGGTTAGTTTGTACCAATGATATTAGTATCAAGCCTAAGATACTAGTTAATAATAATAGCTAGTGTAGGTATTAGCTAAGACATCACTCATACCTAGGTGATGACCTATTATAGCTAAGTTGAGCTAGTTCCAGCTAGTTAGTGACCTCTAGAGACCAAAATTAACTTAGAAGGACCTAGTATTAGCCTAAAAATGCATTCTATAGCATCCAATTTAATTCTCTTTCATTACACCCAAATTAACTTGATGTTTCCTTAATAGGAGTATGATACCAGCTTGGACATCGAGAGACACACTTTGCTCAAGATCAGAGGTGAGTACATTTCTCTGTTAGTTTTTATTTCATGATACTGTATATATCACATGTTATAGAACTGTATACTTGATTCTGACACAGTGGTTACACGAACTTGTACTATATGGATCCTGTCAGGAGATATTATCCCTTATCGTGTTCAACGGGTACTCTTTCATATGTATTTTATCGTATGTGTTGGGTATTGATTATCGTGTACTTCGTGTTCACATACTGCTCGTGTTCAGTATGCCCATATTCGTATTCGTAACATGTCGTGATTGGATCCATTAGTATTGGTTGGGGATGGAGGAGTAGGAGTTGGTTATGTGATCAAGCCCAAGTGTATTCATGTACATGTCGATTACATATCACATGTGTAATCGAGTTACCATATTATATTCGTGTTCAATCTAAACCGATCACATAATGAACTTGTACTCTATGACACATTAGCCAGTTTCATTTATTTTCACTACTTGCAGATATTTATATTGCCTGTTCTTTATTCCAGTACATTACCTGTTTACTCTAGTTCTCTCAATTTCTTATGGCTAGTTATCCTGTATTCTTTTCTATTATCTGTTATATATGCTCGGTTATGTATTTGAAACTGCTTTCAGAGGTATGTACTTCGCTCCAATCCCGACTGGATATATTTTTCAGATGATTGACTTGTGGACCAGTATCCTACGTACTATGGGCCATATGACGACATACCCCTAGAGGATACCCTTTTAGAGCAGGAGGACCTAGTACCAGATGTTGGGGAGGCTTAGACTTATTGTTTAGACTTGTATTATATTTTTATTGAGGTTTTTGGCATGTATATATATTATCTCGGACTTGTGGATGTATTGTGACTCTTTTCCTCTGTTATTCCATATCGTGCTTTATCTTCCTTAGTTTAATTTTGTGATTGAGTATTGTTTACCATTATTATACCATATTGTTCTTTTGTTTGGAGTTGAGAGAACATTAGCAGGTACCATATATATATATATGTAATTTTTTTAGATAGTATGGTTGACCCAAACAGCGTTCTACCGTCGATGATGCGACGTAGGCTGGGCGTTGCTCACTACTCGTGCCTTTATTCCTAGATTGGGTCGTGACAATGTGACCAACTGATAGGTTTGGTATCCTAACTTAGTTATTGTATTCTTGCCGATACACTTGTCTTGCTCGTCTGTTTATAAAGACTACATTATATACTAAGTGTGAGACATTGGCCAACATGTACACTGAACTGACATGATAATCCTGCTCGGTGTATAATATTATATTCCTGATTTCTTGGCACAAAAATGATAATGGGCCAGAACCATAGTGTGGCTAGGTTATTATTGGTTTGAATGTTGCATATATATTTGGGTGAATCCAGACTTGACTCCTTATATTAAATAAATTCATATAAAATATGCCTGTACTCTGTACGTCATCATTAAGGAGAATTTTTTTGTGGCCACGACAGGGAATTCCATATCACTATAGGGTTAATTAGGTAACACAAAAACTGATTAGAATATGGGAAGGAAATAGCATCCCAATGTTTGTGAAGAAAAGTTTATACGAAACTTTTATATTACAAACTTTTGAAAAGAAAGAAAAGTACAAAAATATCCTAAACAGGAATCTAAGTATAGTTAATTCTGGGAAAGTATAGCTGTAGAGATCTGATCTGCGTACGATTACTTTACTCCTTGGACCACTCGACGATGAAGAAATGCACACGATGACAAAGAAATGTAGGAAATGCTGTGAACAACTTGGAGAGTTGAACAATAAGAAAGCTTTGGTAACAACGACACGAGAAGCTTATATTTATCTCCTTCTGTTCTTGAATTTCAAAGACTTGAGAATTCTAGCCCCTTTCTCTCTCTCTCTATCTCTGTTTGTGATCATCTCTTTATCTTTTAACGGATGTACTGATCTTGTATTTATAGAGTTTAGGAGCGATTAATAGATTATGCACCACTTTGGACAGTCTGTACTATTTTACTATTGTGCATGCACTTTTGGTGGACTAACACCCTACGTTCTGAATGAGTGGGTGCACAACTCGCTGCCTGCTTGACACATAGCTTCCTATACGACAAAATCATAGGTCGTGGGGGACAGTTATTTGTATACTTTTTACGAGAAGCATAGCATATAAGACATACACACACATAACTGCTCACTTTCAGCTAGAATAGTATGCGCACTTTAGAAGTTGTTAGAGACTGGCGCACTTTTGGAAAGATTGGCTATTCAAGCGCTCTCTTAGAAGTAGCCGTGATGGTACACTTCTGATAAAATTGGCCGTGATGGCACACTTTTGAAGAAGTTGGCTCAAAGGCGCACTTTTGATGAGATTGGCCGTAATAACGCACTTTTGAAGAAGTTGGCTCAATGGCACACTTTTGAAGAAATTGGCACAGTGGCACACTTTTGAAGAATTTGGTACTACGACGCACTTTTGAAGAAGTTGGCTCAACGACGTACTTTTGAAGAAGTTGGCTCAACAGTGCACTTTTGAAGAAGTTGGCATACTAACTGGGTCGCTAAACGATAATTTGGGTCTGCGTACCGCAACACAGCTATAATGATGACTTCTAAATCTTTGATTTTTGCATCTATCAGCTCTCAGTCTATTACATTAAATGATGAGAGAGAGTGCGCGCGTCTTTGAGCGTTTGTGCGGCAACTTTCGTAATATTAAGAAAGCGTGCCAAAATAAGAAAGTGCGCCATCTTCTGTAGTTTCTAGAAAGTGCACAAAAGTAAGAAAGTGCGCATCTTTCTTCTGAAACAAGTAGAGGCTACACCATCCTCTAAATAGAGAGAAAGTGCGCCATTCTTTCTTTGTTAAGTTTATTTGTAGAAAATGGTGCCATCTTCATAAGGTGTACTTTTTTGCTTCTACACCCGAGATCGTGCGTGATGGGCCGTCCTGTGATAATTTTTATGGCGTGCAAGGCTGGCCACTACAGATATTGTATATCATCCGCATGTAATGGAGTGCAATATTCAATTTTTATATTTAAGTTCGAGCCAATATTTTTCCTATAGGAAGGTTGAAACTGTTACTGATTTATCATCACTTTGGCCCTACGAGAAACTGGTGCAACAATTAGCGCAGTGTTCCTACGGGAAACTAGTGCGATCATAATTTTCAGCTTGTATAATATTGGCTCGGTTAGCCCTTCTCAATATGGCACGATCTGAGGATGCTTATTATTATTATTATATCTGGGATAACCCAGACTACATATAACAAGTCGTAACATTGTTTGGCCGTTCTAACCTGACTTGGTTGTGATTGTAATTCTGATATTAGCTTAAGGACATGGAATGTCATAGTTTGGTGTTCAACTTCTGTCCTTGTTTTATTGGAGAGTTGAGTCATTATGCTATGATAGAATATTGACCAAACTACGACACTGAATCCTAGCTTGACCATAATCATGGGACGTACCTTATCTTGGGTGGAATAGCATTTTCTGTCCTTGTTTGGTGAAGAAGTGCCATGTTATCCCAAAGATGGGGCACGCACCAATGATTCTTGGCTCTTGCACTATATGCTTGATCTGATTTTTGTTTCTTTATTCGTGCTTCCTTGTGGTACTTGATATTTGGGGGTTTAACCTCACTTATTTTGTATGGCCAGGTTTAGAGCCAGCACCAGAGGATCCAGCTTATCCCCCTTATGATGATGCATACCAAACAGATGGTCGCTGAAGGGCACGAATGGGTTCTTCATCACTGCTCGTCTTGTATATTCTACTCTTTTGTGAATTTAGCCACTGGTACTTGTTATCCGGCTTATCTGGATATCAATTCTTTTTTATATAACTGTAATATAATTAGACTGCAGATGATCTTGGTTATATAACTATTGATATTCTGCTAGCATAATATTTTGATGGCTAGATCTCTAGAACATTCCATTGGAGCATTTGGGATACCTTACGACCTTATCTCACATGTTCTATGTTGTTGTTACTTGCTTGAATGATTGAGACATAGTTATGAGATCCCAGGACTTATTGTAGCATGATTGAGACACATCTTCTTCAACCCGACTCCATCTAACCCGACCCGAGCGTCCCAGCCGCCTCCAGTACCGCCAACCACCACTGCCCGGCCGACCTCGACCTCCCCTATGTTCTGACCCCCGACCAGCACCGCCCCAGGCCGCCTGCCACCACTGCCAGGCTACTGTTGCCGCTGCTGCACCTGCTGCAGTTACTACCGTCGCTGCCGTCACTGCCATTAACTGCTGCTCGACGTCGGAGCTTCGTCGACCGCCGGTGAGCGTGCACTCCGACGAGGCCGACCCCCCTCCCACCCGTTCCGCCACGCCTAGGTACCACCTGATTCCTTTTCCTTCATTGTATAGTTGCATAGTTGTATCATCGTGTCTTTGCGTCGTGTGTCGACACGAGCAAATTAATGTGAATTATATATGTGTATGTAGATATGTTATTTAGACCAGAATAATAATTAATAAGTTAGTAAGTAATAAATTAGTAAATGACCCTAATAATATAACTTGTTATAAGAACTTATACTTCACCTAAAAACGTAGACATCGACCTAGTACACTTAACATGGGAAATAAGGACATGTATTATACAAAACATAAGTAGTTCCGAAAAACCCATAACATAGTAATTTATTGTCGCGAGAGCCACGGTAACTGAGGCCAGGACACGTGTGCATCTTAGCTACGTGCACACGCGACTCTGTAGTTGACCAGCCGTGATCCTTGCGTCAGTACTAAGAGCAGCATCGTAAGTCGTATATACGTATTGCTTAGTGTCTGATGACAGTATTTGCTATATTATATTGTGTGTTTAGGGTCATTGGACCAGCCAGGAAAGACTGCATGAGCAGGCTATTGGCATTCACAGCTTGACGACCCAGGCAAGATACCTTGCCATATTTACTGTCTAATTTAATTTATACATATGTTGTATGATTCTTATTGCTTTATCTCATATAACTGTGCGTGTCACGCCCCAGTCCCAAAATATATGGAACCAGGCCACATGGTATTGGCTAGCTGACACAACTTCGAAGGATATCCCAATTTAATGGATCCTATCGAAGCGTGCTACGCTGTCCTAAAATACTAACAAGTCTAATGTGCTAATATATAGCAGGCAAGGTCTAATCTCATCCACAGAATACAATATCATAAAGACTGAAATAAATGCTGGTAAATAAAATACAAGAGTCTGAATATCCATAATACATCTGAAATAGTCTGAATGGGGACAAACCCACTGAAATACATAAATGAAAATAAAGTGCAGAAAGAGTAAGATAACTAGACTAGAGTATCAACTAGCTAGATATGAAAACTCTAGTCCGATGTAGCTGCATACTCAAATCACGGGAACTTTCCTGGAAATGTCTCGTAGTCCTCAATCAGGAATCCTGTCTCTACTCCTGCTCCGTAGATGGTAGGGTGAAAGTGCTCGTTGGGATCTGGAAGAGAACTAGGTCCTCAGAGGGACGTAACAAGTATACAGAAATGCATGCCATAAAGTAAATACTGTGTAAACTCAAGGGTAATCTAACCAGCTAAGTGAAATGAACTTTGAAGACAACCCTGGTACGTATGGGTAGGTGAAAGATATAAAGCATAGCGTCGAAGCAGAGGCTAAGTACCTGGCATTAGCTGTAAACTGAACGCCAGGAGTATATATGCTGACTACATCACCGATCATGATAGCGCGCAGCTAGTAACCTCTGCCGGATGTATCGACACACATATATGCCCATAACCGGGAACCTGAACCCATATCCGGGTAACACATGGCCCATAACCGGGTAACACTGAGGCTCACGGCCCCGCAGTTTACTCTGAAACTACGGCGGCCAAATGTCTGTCCCATACGCCTACTAATTATCTTTCCCGCCCAATGTCAATGTACAAGTCACAAATACGACATGGACACCTCATACTATGATGCAAGTCGCTACAGAAATAAATAACTAAACTAAATACCGTCACACGTGCTGCTCATGCTGATGGCCAGTCGATCATGAAGCACGCGTCCCTACATGAACTCACTCTGTGACGTGTTAAGATACATGTCAAGGCCTGGGAAGTCATATTGATAACTCCTCAACTTTAGGTGGGTCCACTAGACACTAGGTCAGACACAAGTCCTAACGTCAACGCCTTCGTTGACTGCACCTGAGTCTTCTCGGACGCGCATATTGAAATAATGAAATATGCAACTAGTTAATATCTGAATTTAGACAGCATCAACAAGGCAAGGTATACTTGCCTGAAACTCTGGCGTGCACAAGCAATATTCCGGAACCAGCAGTCAAGGTAGCACCGTCTCGGATGCCTAGGAACAGATAACAATAATTATGATTCACTAAATTTTACACCATGCTTAATTATCTATGTTAACCTAGTACAAGTATACATATCTAACACATATACACATATATACTATAGATAATTTAATAACCTATATACTTATATATTCAACTGCATTTAGACATGTATATATATACATAATGCATTAATAATATATAACCTATATATATTGTTCATTATGTATAAGAAATTTAATAACATATATGTACATACTACTATAGTACACAGATATAGTATTTAAATATTTTATATCAATACCACCATACATATATAATTACATATATTCATTAGTTAATATATATACTATAATACATTAATACATAAAATAAACACTTGCATAAAAATAATACATGATTAAATATATACATTAAAGATAGTATATATATACATAGTATAACATATATACTTATGTGTTCACTAATAGATATTAAAATATAATAAAAATATGTAATGTTTAATAGTACATATATACACATAATGGAAGAGTACTAATATATAATATATACTTATATACACCCAAAGTATATATATATATATTTATATATACTCATATATTTATTTAATACATAGATATACAATATAATTATACTAATTACACAATGTATATATATATATATATATATATATATATATATATATATATATATATATATATATATATATATATATATATATATATATATATATATATATATATATATATATTTATATATATATATATATATATATATATTTATATATATATATATATATATATATATATATATATATATTTATATATATATTTATATATATATATTCATATACATATATTTACATATACACTAAAATACTAAATACATAGTGTATATATATATTTATATATTTATACATATATTTATATACACAATATATATATATATATACACAAAATAATAAATACACCAAGGCATAAAATGTATATTAAAAATATATATATATACATACATATATATATATATATATATATATATATATATATATATATATATATATATATATATATATATATATATATATATATATATATATATATATACATACTAGATGTTTAATATGTATAAGTATTTAAATACAAATATATAATATACCAATAATATTATATTACATATAATATACTAAATCACAGAAAAATATATTTAAACACAATATATATTAAATATATAATATTCTACATATAATACAAATATACATACACACACACACACACACACACACACACACATATATATATATATATATATATATATATATATATATATATATATATATATATATATATATATATATATATATATATATACACACACACAATAGGTATTTTAATACATAAATAGGTATTTAAGACAAGTATATAATATATACTATACACATATATATGTATCTCTAGTATATATATATAATATATACAAAATACAACACACATATATATATAGAATACAATGTTTACACAGAGGTATATATTTAATATACAGTATATATATAAATACCCAAATCAGAATACATATTTAGTATATAAACCGTATACATGCAATGCAGCCCCTAATACTAGGTATAAAATACCGTATTCGTATAAATAAACCTTACCGGAATGAATGAGGGGTCGAGGGGGGTCTGCCGGACGATCGTCGCCGGCGGGGGTGGCCGGGCGGAGCTCTGGCAGCGCTCGGGGAGGCCGGCAGCAGCAGCAGCTAGCAACAGTTGGCTGTTGCGGGGGTCGTGGCGCTCGGCTGCGGCGTCGACCGGGGCTGGGAGTTGGCGAGGACGGAGGTGGTCGACTAGGGAGGAGGTCGGCTGAGTTGGGTGGCCGGGCGAGCTGCAGTGGTGGAGTGGTTGGAGCTCGGGTGGTCGGGTTAGCTCGGGGGAGGGGTGAGCTCGGGTTGAGGAGGGTGGCTCTGGCGGTGGCTGTAGACGGACTTGGTGGCGGTGGCGGTGGCTGGAGGTAGGGGAAGGGTCGCCGGAGGGGGTTGGGTCCTTGCGGGGTGGCCGGAGGCGGGGGCTGGCCGGAAGAGGGCGGCGGGGTGATGGGCAGGGGTCGGGCTGTTGGTGAAGGTTTTTAGGAGGGTTTTGGGTAGTATATTTCTTGGGTTTTGTGCATTTAATGAGATGTAATGTGATGTATATGTAGGAGAGAGAGTGGGGGGACTGCCTTGGGATTAGTACTTGCTGTGTGTAATTTTTGGGGAGTTGGGGAGGCTTCATCATGATGAGGGGAGGGCTATGATTGAAGCATTTCAAATGAAGGGTCATGATGTGCCCTCCAAAAAGTAATGCAAGTACATGAAAATTGGGGGGAAAAATACATGGTGACCGATCAAGGAATGTAGGCTCTTTCTCCATGTGGTTGGGCCAATGAGAGGGGGGCACCTCATTGCAATTTTGCACAAAGGCCCCTGAACAATTTAGAATTTGCACAAATTCTGGAATTGGGGATTTGATGTAACAAAACACCATGTTTGGTGTTTTATATTGGGCTAGGATGGTGTATGGTGTTTTGTATGAGGCTTGTGGGTGTGTATGTGGGTTTGGGTTAGAGTTGGGTCTAATTTAAATAAGGCTAGGTCACTACATTAATTAATTTATAATTAATGCACCGGGTGTCTCTAAATTAATTTAATAAATATCGGGGGTCTAAATTTGGGTGGCACAAGCGTCATTGGTTTGGTAGGCTCAGAGAATAATAATGTCATGATCGGGGTTGGTCAAAACGGGTTGAGGTCGGGTCTCAATTTCGATTGGAACGGACAACGAACGTAAATACGTAATTTATTTAATTTACATACGGACGTTTGTAACGACTTTTGTGCGACTAAAATCAGGCACAAAAATTAGTATCCGGGGGTTGCACAAAGATCATTATGGTAGGTTGGTATGTCTAGGCCAAGTGTATAGAATTTGTTTCAGGGTAACAGCTAGGGTAGTGTCCTAAATATCGGGACAACGGTAAGGCATCCTAAGTAATAAAAGCATTGCACAAATATTTAATACTATGTATAATAAATTCTAATTAGGACCAAAATAACCCTAATCATGCTATCTAAGTTAATTAAAATAAATTTTTGGTCGAGGGGGTTTACAGTGCGCATCCGAGATTGACTCGGGTGCAGTCGACGGATGCGTCGATGACTAGTGTACTTGACCTATTCACTAGCAGACTCACCCTATTGGAGGATACTCTGATATCCTTCAAGACCTGACACTCTTACACTCTTCACAGTGAAAAATACATATTGGGATGCGGGTTCGCGTACTCGACTAGCTATCGGTACGTGTGACATGTATCATGGTTAGTGCGTAACTCAGGATTTGTATTAGTAGAGACTTGGCATAGTGATACGTGGTATGTACGTCGAGTATTCGACTTGTATATCTACATTGGGTGGGGAGGATGACTAGTAGGCGTATGGGACACCCACCTCCTTTATACAGATACCGCACTCGATGGAGTGATACAGACGTATATGCTTATACAAATACCACGTTCTTTAGAGTGTTGGACGTTACTTGGTGATTTTACAGATACCACACTCTATAGAACGTTGGACATTATTATATTACGGCACCCGTGTTATAGGGGGCATATGTGGCATATACTAGCCGGTTGTTACGATTGGTGAATTACGTCAGCATATGTCTAGCCTACACTTTCCTATATACTCAAAGTTGTCCTCACATTGCATTCACTTAGATGGTTAGCACACCCTTTATTATATTTATTTTATTTAGTATTTATATATATGACATGCTTCTATATATCTTGTTACGTCCCTCTGAGGACCTGGTACCTTTCCAGATTTGGATGAGGCATATTACCTCACAGTGTAAGGCCAAGGACAGGAGACGAGATACGCTACCACAGAGGAGATTGAAGTACTACTGTCAGAGTTTCCGTGATCAGTTCGTAGGACTTCTGCCTAGGATTGGGAGCATCATTATCTAGTCAGCAGATGCCCCAGTCATTACTCTTTTTATCTGTCATTCAGTACTTTTATTTCGTCATAGTAGTGGGTTTGTTCCCACCAGACATTCTTGGTTGTACTATGATATTTGAGACTAGCGTTTATGTTCCAATATTTATTCTAGTACTCTTTGGTTATATTTGTGGATGAGATTAGACTACCTGTTTTTGTTTGATATTGGACATGTTAGTATTTTAGGACAGCGTAGCACTCTTCGTTAGGATCCATTAAATTGGAATATCCTCGGAGATGTGACAGCTGGCTATTGCCATGTGGCCTGGTCCCGTATATTATTGGGACTGGGGCATGACATGGTCCAAAGATATCTCCTCTATGCTTCTTATTCAAAGTATCCCAAACTTATCAGTTTGAAAATTTTAAAGTGGGTCTTATAGAAGAATAGAAAATCTAGATCTACGTGCCTAACAAATATGCACCCCAAAGTCGATCTAGAAGAAATCAGACCTCAGGATGACCATACAGCCAAGAAAAAGCAGCATCCATGCGCCCCAAAATTTGGCCGCATGGATGCCTGATACCAAGATTGTCTGACACAGAATCCTGACAAAAAGGATTTTTCGGATACCTCGAAAGATGTGAGCAAACTAAGCGATAAAAAGCTCTCGTTAGACTAATAATGATTTCTGACAAGCATGCAACATCACGTGTACGAGGCCTCATGCGTCCCAAATTCTATATGCTCCATGCAACCCTACCCGTATGCGTCCCAGACTCCATGTACTCAATACGACTCTGGTCCTATGCGTTCCAGATTCCATGCGTTCCATGTGTCTCTGGCCCCATGCGTTCTAGACCCTATATATTCTATGCATCTCTGGCTCCATGCTTTCCAGACTCCACCCATCATATGCGTCTCTGGCCCTATGCGTTCCAGACTCCATGTCACGCTCCAGTCCCAAAATATATGGAACCAGGTCACGTGGCAATAGCCAGCTGTCACATCTTCGAGGATATCCCAATTTAATGGATCCTAACGAAGAGTGCTACGCTGTCCTAAATACTAACATGTCTTATATATATATATATCAACAACAAGTAATCTAATCTCATCCATAATATAAAATAGCAAGAAGTACTAAATAAACTGCTAGAAGATGAACACCAGTCTCAAGATATCATAGTACAACAAAGAATGTCTGGTGGGAACAAACCCACAAATATGACAAAAATAAATGTACTGAAATGATAGATAAAAGAGTAATGACTGGGGCATCGGCTGACTAGATAATGATGCTCCCAATCCTAGGCAGAAAGCCTACCAAGTGATCATGGGAACTCTGACGGTAGCACATCTAGCTCCTCTACGGTAGCGAACCTCGTCTCCTGTCCTGGGCCGTACACGGTGGGGTAATATGCCTCGTCCAAATCTGGCAAGGTACCAGGTCCTCAGAGAGACGTACCAAGATACATAAAAATATGCCATATATAAATACTGAATAAAATAAATACAATAAGGGGTGTGCTAACCATCTACGTTAATGCAATATGAGGACAATATTGGTACGTATGAGTAGGTATAGGCATAACGGCCATACCGCTCCGAAGAACGGGAAATCTGAATAATATAATGTCCATACCGCTCCGAAGAATGGAGAATCTGAATAATATAACGTCCATACCGCTCCGAAGAACGGGGAATCTGAATAAAGGGGGTCATTGGATCCGTGGCTCCTCTGGATACTACGGATTCCAATGTGTGTATTCCATACGCCTACTAGTTGTCTTCCCCTCCCAATATAAATACATAAATTGAATACTCGACGTGCATACCACGTATCTATATGCCAGTCTCTATGAAATAAAATAACCCTGAGTTACGTACTAACCGTGATGCATGTCACACGCACCGATAGCTAGTCAAGTACGCGGACCCGTATCCCAATATAAATATGTCACAGTGAAACGTGTAAGAGTGTCAGATCTTGGAAGATATCAGAGTATCCTCCAATAGGGTGAGTCTACTAATGACTAGGTTAAGTACACTAATCATCGACGTATCCGTCGACTGCACCCGAATCAATCTCGGACGCGCACAGTTGTATAAAATAAAAGCAACAAGGATACAATACAACATATGCATAATTTAATTTAGACAGTAAATATGGTAAGGTATCTTGCCTGAATCCTCAAGCTGTGAATGCCAATAACCTTCTCCTGCGGTATCTCCTGGCTGATCCAATGATCCTAAACACACCAATATAATATAGCAATCCATAATCAGACACTAAGTAATATATACACTACGTTGCTCTTCGGTACTGACACAAGGATCACGTCGGTCGAATACAGAGTCGCGGGTGCATGTAGCTAAGATACACACGTACCCTGTCTTCAGTCACCGTGTATCTCGAGACAGTAAAAATACTAAGGTCACAAGTCACCAACTAATTATGTTTAGTATAATTAATGGTCCTTATTATCCATATTAAGCATTCTTGTCGATGTCCAGGTTTTAATGATGCATTACAAGTCTTTAATAACAATTTCTGCTTACAAGGACGTTCACTAAGTTATTGATTACTAACTTATTAGTCATTAAGCAATTTGATTAGTCATACATATATTCATAATTAGGGTTTCCGAATTAATTATCTCATGTCCATGCAAAGACACGATACGACGACACGACGCTACGCGTACGACGATATCATGAGGAAGAGGGGAATGTGGATGGTTACCTCGACGTGGCTGACTGGAGAGGGCCTGTGCTCGTCGAGGGGGTATACTCTGGCAAGGGGACGGCTCTGGTCGGCGGCCAGCAGGGAACAACGGCGGTGGCAGCAACTGCGGCAGACAGTAACAGTAGCTGCAGTCATCGCAGCGGCGGCTGCATAGGTCTGGCGACGGCGGCAGGCGGTTGGGAGTGTGCCTGGGGGTGGCCGGGTTATGGGGGACGTCGTGGTCGGCTGGCCAATGATGGTTGAGGTGTTAGAGGCAGTCGAGGCAGTCGGCAGCGGCTAAGGGGTCGATTCCAATGGGGGAAGTCGGGGATGGTGAAGGAGATGGCGGCGCTGGGGATAGCGCTGTCTAATATCCTTTCCGTGTTTCCAAGTTGACTCTCCTGGTGCATGATGTCTCCATGCGACACGGACTAGGAGAATAGTCTGACCTCGCAGTACTTTCTCGCTTCTGTCTAGAATCTCCACAGGCTCTTCTTCGTATGATAAGCTCGGGTCGACTTTGATCTCTGAATGGTCAAGTACATGACTCAGATCTGGTATGTACCTCCTCAGCTGAGATACATAGAAGACGTCATGGACTCCTTCCAAAGTCTGTGGCAAGGCTAACCTATAAGCAACCTCTCTGACGCGTTCTAACACATCGAATGGTCCGATATACCTCAGACTCAGCTTTCCTCTGCCTCCGAATCTGATAGTCCTTCGAGTAGGCGAGATCTTTAGAAATACGTGATCTCCAACCTAGAACTCTAAGGGTAGTCGATGCGCATTCACCAAATGCTTCTGTCTATCCTGTGTTGCTCGTAGGTGTCCTTGGATCTTCTTCACCTTCTCCACTGTACGAACAACCAACTCTGGTCCGAGAATATGTCGCTCGCCTATATCGCTCCAGCATACTGGGGAACGATACTTCCTTTCATACAACGCTTCATAGGGAGCCATCTGGATGCTCGCTTGATAGCTGTTGTTGTAGGAAAACTCGACCAAATGTAAATGGTCCTCCCATGATCCTCCAAAGTCAAGCATGCACGCTCTTAACATGTCTTCCAATGTCTGAATGGTGTGCTCCGACTGGCCATCTGTTTGTGGGTGATACGTTGTGCTAAACTTCAGGCGAGTACCGAGACTCTCTTGCATACTCTGCCAAAAGAAAGATGTGAACCTCGTATCCCTGTCAGACACGATACTAATTGGCACTCCGTACAGTCGCATAATATCTCTCATGTACATGTCTGCTAAGACCTCTGTGGATTGCCCAACTCTGAAGGGTAAGAAGTGTGCGGACTTGGTGAGTCTATCCACGATTACCCATACTGCATTTTGACTACTAGGACTCCTCGGAAAGCCCATAACAAAGTCCATAGTGATATGCTCCCATTTCCACTCCGGTATAGGGAGCGGTTGAAGCAATCCTGCAGATCTATGATGCTCAGCCTTGACTTACTGACACACCAGGCACTTGGCCACAAAGCGTGCTATCTCTCTCTTCATTCCATGCCACCAGTAGTACTGTCTCAAGTCTCTGTACATCTTCGTGCCTCCTGGATGAATAGAGTAGGTTGAACTGTGTGCTTCTGTCATTAACTCCTAACGAAGTTCTCCATTTGGAACATAGAGACGATCTCCGCATCTCAAAGTTCTGTCTTCATGTATACGCAGTCTTGTCTGTATTCCAGCCTCTGTCCTCTGTCTAAGCCTCTGGAATCTGACGTCTGTTGGCAAAGCAGCCTTGTCCTCTCCACTAATGTAAATTGTAACTAAAAACTCAACAACTGTCCGTCTACTCCGGGCATAACTACTTCTATGCCCATCTGCTCTAGATCTATCAGTAGATGTTACTGTGTAGTCAAGAAAAATGCCATGGGTCTTCTACTCAATATGTCAGCTACCACGTTGGCTTTTTCCGGATGGTATTGTATCTTAATCTCAAAGTCCGTCATTACCTCGAGCCAACGTCTCTGTCTCTGGTTTAGGTCCTTTTGAGTGTAGACGTACTTTAGGCTCTTGTGATCAGTGAATATCTCCACTCTTTCTCCATATAGGTAGTGCCTCCAAAGCTTTAAGGCAAAGATCACTACTGCAAGCTCCAAGTCATGAGTGGGGTAGTTCTTCTCATAGGTCCTCAATTGCCTAGAGGCATAGGCCACAACCTTTCCATGCTGCATCAAGACACATTCTAATCCTTTCCCGGATACATCGCTATAGATCACGAATCCTCCGGGTCCAGAAGGTATGGTCAAGATAGGTGTTGTAGTCAAACGTTTCTTCAGCTCATCGAATGCCTTCTGACACTCCTCTGTCCAAGTGAACTCCTGCTCCTTACGGGTCAAGCGGGTCATCGGCTCTGCGATCTTTGCAAAGTTCTCCACGAACCTCCGGTAATATCCGGCAAGTCCTAGGAAACTCCTCACTTCCGAGACATTGGTAGGGGTTAGCCAAGTCTCTACTGATAAAATCTTTGTCGGATCTACTGAAATTCTATCTCATGAGACAACGTGTCCGAGGAAGGTGATACGATCTAGGAGAAACTCACACTTGCTCAGCTTGGCATAAAGCTTCTCTCTCCTCAGTGTCTCTAACACTAGTCTCAAGTGTTCTTCGTGCTCCTCGTGGCTCTTTGAATACACCAAGATGTCATCGATGAAGACTACCATGAACCGGTCTAAGTATTGGTGGAATACTCTGTTCATCAAGTTTATAAAAATAGCAGGCGCATTCGTCAGTCCAAAAGGCATCACTAAGAACTCGTAGTGACCGTAACGAGTCCTGAATACTGTCTTTTGAATGTCTTATCTTCGCACCTTCACTTGGTGATAACCCAATCTCAAGTCGATCTTTGTGAACACCACTGCTCCTGTCAACTGGTCGAACAAATTATCAATCCGTGGCAGGGGTACTTGTTCTTGATAGTCAAAGCATTAAGGGCTCTGTAATTAATGCACATACGTACCGTTCCATCCTTCTTAGGCACAAACAACACTGGTGCTCCCTAGGGTGATACACTAGGACGAATAAATCCCTTGCTCTGTAACTCCTCTAATTATAGATTTAGCTCATCTAACTCCTTCTTTGCCAATCGGTATACATTAGAAGATACAGGTGCTGCTCCAGGTACTAGCTCAATAGTGAACTCTACGTCTCTATCTGGCGATAAACCTGGCAATTCTTCGGGGAAAACATTCTCAAATTCTGTAACTATTGGTGGGGGTACCATCTCCATAGCCATGTAAGTTCCAGCTATCTGTCCTACTCCTTGTTCGACGGTCCCTCGCATATACTCGAACTCCGGTAGATCTGGGGGTCTAAAGGTGATGCTATCCTTCCGGTAATTCAGTACGATATTATACTGGCTCAACCAGTCCATGCCTAGCACCACATCAAAGTACGGCATGGGTAATACCAAGAATCGTGCTCTCATCTCTCTACCATATACGACTACAGAACGCGTTCTAATAGTGCTGGTAACCGGCACGATACCTCCTCCGGTAAGAATCTTCCAACTCTTAGGTAAGGGGAAAGTAGCTACTCTATGTATTGCTATGAATCTACTAGATTTAAACGATAATGTAGCTCCAGAATCAAACAATGCAGTTGCAGGTAATGATGCAACTAAAATGGTACCTATGATGGCTTCCCCTTATGTTTCTTCTTCAGTAGCTGCCAAAGCAAAGGCCTGTCCCTGCCTCTGCCCTCTGGCCTGCTGTCGGGCTCGATCAAACTGTGCCTGCTGTGGGGCCAAGGGTGGTCCCCTCTAAAATCCTCCAGGTTCTGGTGGACGTTGTCCTCCTGCTGGGGGTAGTATCCTCGGGACTGGTGCTACTGGCCTCTGACCTGTCTGTGGTGCTATGTATCTGCGCTGTGGGCAGTCTCGGGCATAGTGTTGGCTCGCTTCACAAATCATGCATATTCCTAGTCTCTTTCGGCAGTCCTTCTGGTAATGTCCTCTCTTACCACAATAGTTGCAAGACGGAAGCTTATTTTGCTGGTATGGTGCTATCCTCTGTTGTGTCTGTGCTCCGGGATGACGGATCAGTCCTCCTGTTCTGGGCTGGGCTCTGGCTGGTGGGGTCGTGCTGGGACGTCTAGCTCCTCTGGCAATGGCCTCCTGGATCCTCGCCTCTGCAAGAACCTCCTCGTAAGAAATCCTCGCCTGTGTGGTGGTATACCTATGTAGCTCAAAAGTGAGGCCGTGATGGAATCTCTAGGCCTTCTCTAGATCGTTGGGTATCAGGACGACACTAAATCTGCTAAGATGGCTGAACTCTGCGTTATAGGCGTCAACAGTCATATTTTCCTGTTCTAAATAGGAACTGGGAGTACAGGGCATTTCTGACTGTAGCTGAAAAATACTTTACATTGAAGTATTCTAGGAACTGGTCCCAAGTCTGGTTCTTGCCTACACTGCGCTCAATAGAATCCCACCAATGATGGGCGTTGCCTTTCAGTTGAGCACTCACTGCGATCATCCAAAGGTCTGGATGCAGTTCTGAAGCCTCTAGTAGCATATCCGTGTTGGCGACCCAATCGAAGATCTGCTCTACAGTCTCGTTGCCTGAGAAAGTATCTGGTTCCATCTGTCGGAACCATCTAACAGTGCCTCCTGTTTGGGCTGGTGTAGGTGCTGGTACTGGTGCTATGACAGGTGTCCTCTCTAGTACTGCCATCAACCTCTGTCTCAATGTCTCAGTTTGATGCCACTGTGCTTGCATCATGGTCTGGAAGAACTGAAGCATCTATGGCTGTCCATCTGATGGTAGCATCTGGGGTGGATAAGGTGGAGGTGGGGGTAATAGAATCTCTGGTTGTGCAGTAGGTGTCTCCTCTGATGTTAGCCTCTCGGTCTGCGGCATCGACGTAGCCCCAAAAGTCTGGCCCTCACAATGTTGCATGGGGATCGTCTGGGAAGTCTGTCCCTCTGGCTGCTGCATAGGATCTCCCTGAGAAGTCTCGTGCCAATGAATCAGTAGGGCCTGTATTGGTGGTTTCCCTCCAGGTAGTCCCTGGGGTATCTCCTCTCTCTGGGTGGTATTGGCTGGCACCACGGTACTGGGTGCTCCTCGTCCACTGCACAAGTTTATCTTGCTGCAAGTGATAGGACTTCATTAAAAGAGTACGAAATCAAACAAACAGGATGCAAATATTTAGGAGCAGTATGAAGGAAGTTCAAAGACGAATCAAAAGTGGATGAGACCTAGTAATTTCTATCCTATTGCAGGCTCGCTGGACACGTTACCATACCACAAGTGAATAAGTCGACCTGCATGGGCCACCACTAAAACCATGTCACGCCCCAGTCCTAAAATACACGGAACCATGTCACGTGGCAATAGCCAACTGTCACATCTCCGAGGATATCCTAATTTAATGGATCCTAATGAAGAGTTCTACGCTGTCCTAAATACTAACATATCCCATATATATATCAGCAACAAGTAGTCTAATCTCATCCATAATATAAAACAACAAGAAGTACTAAATAAACTGCTGGAAGATAAACACCAGTCTCAAGATATCATAGTACAACCAAGAATGTCTGGTAGGAACAAACCCACTACTATGACGGAAATAAATTTAATAAAAGAGTAATGACTGGGGCATCGGCTGACTAGATAATGATGCTCCCAATCCTAGACAGAAAGCCTACCAAGTGATCACGGGAACTCTGACGATAGCACCTCTAGCTCCTCTGCGTAGCGAACCTCGTCTCCTGTCCAGGGCCGTACACGGTGGGGTAATATGCCTCGTCCAAATCTGGAAAGGTACCAGGTCCTCAGAGGGACGTAACAAGATACATAGAAATATGCCATATATAAATACTGAATAAATTAAATATAATAAAGGGTGTGCTAACCATCTACGTGAATGCAATGTGAGGACAACATTGGTACGTATGAGTAGGTGTAGGCATAACGTCCATACCGCTCTGAAGAATGAGGAATCTGTACAGTATATACGTCCATACCGCTCCAAAGAACGGGGAATCTGAATAATATAACGTCTATACCGCTCTGAAGAACGGGGAATCTGAATAATATAGCGTCCATACCGCTCCGAAGAACGGAGAATCTGAATAAAGGGGGTCATTGGATCCGTGGCTCCTCTGGATACTACGGATTCCAATGTGTGTATCCCATACGCCTACTAGTTGTCCTCCCCTCCCAATATAAATACATAAATCGAATACTCGACGTGCATACCACGTATCTATATGCCAGTCTCTATGAAATAAAATAACCCTGAGTTACGTACTAACCATGATGCATGTCACACGCACCGATAGCTAGTCAAGTACGCGGACCCGCATCCCAATATGAATATATCACAGTGAAACATGTAAGAGTGTCAGGTCTCGGAAGATATCAGAGTATCCTCCAATGGGGTGAGTCTGCTAATAACTAGGTTAAGTACACTAATTATCGACGTATCCGTCGACTGCACCCGAATTAATCTCGGACGCGCATAGTTGTATAAAATAAAAGCAACAAGGATACAATACAACATATGCATAATTTAATTTAGACAGTAAATATGGTAAGGTATCTTGCCTGAATCCTCAAGCTGTGAATGCCAATAACCTGCTCATGTGGTGTCTCCTGGCTGATCCAATGATCCTAAATACACCAATATAATATAGCAATCCATCATCAGACACTAAGTAATATATACACTACGTTGTTCTTCGGTACTGACGCAAGGATCACGTCGGTCGAATACAGAGTCGCGGGTGTATGTAGCTAAGATACACACGTGCCCTGTCTTCAGTCACCGTGTATCCCGCGACAGTAAAAATACTAAGGTCATAAGTCACCAACTAATTATGTTTAGTATAATTAATGGTCCTTATCATCCATATTAAGCATTCTTGTCGATGTCGAGGTTTTAATGATGCATTACAAGTCTTTAATATAATTTTTGCTTACAAGAACGTTCACTAAGTTATTGATTACTAACTTATTAGTCATTAAGCAATCTGATTAGTCATACATATATTCATAATTAGGGTTTCTGAATTAACTATCTCGTGTCTATGCAAAGATACGACACGGCGACACGACGATACGACGCTACGCGTACGACGATATCATGAGGAAGAGGGGAATGTGGATGGTTACCTCGATGTGGCTGACTGGAAAGGGCCTGTGCTCGTCAATGGGGTGTACTCCGGCTAGGGGACGGCTCTGGTCGGCGGCCAGCAAGGAACAACGGCGATGGCAGCAACTGCGACAGGCAGTAACAGCAGCTGCAGTCGTCGCAGCGGCGACTGCACAGGTCTGACGTCGGCGGCAGGCGGTTAGGAGTGTTCCTGGGGGTGGCCGGGTTGTGGGGGACGTCGTGGTCGGGTGGCCAATGATGGTTGGGGTGTTAGAGGCAGTCGGGGCAGTCGGCAGCGGCTAAGGGGTCGATTTCAATGGGAGAAGTCGGGGATGGTGAAGGAGATGGCGGCGCTGGCGGTGTGTTGGGTGGTCTGGCGGCTGGGACTATCCGGTCGGGGAGGGCAGTGCCGGCGGCGTCAGGCGGCGCTGGAGGCATTGGCTTGGCGACCGGGTGGGGGTGATCTCGGCAGGGAGTAGGGTTGCGGCTAGGGTTTCCATAGGTGGTGGAGAGAATAGAGTTGAGGGAATATGTATATTTATATGGTGATGGAGTTTGTGGGCTGGCCTCGGTGTTTGGGCCGGCCAGGGCTCGAGGAAGTGGGGCTGGTCCACATAAAAGTGTTTATGGGTTGGGTCAGGTCCTGTTTGAGGTGAAATTGGCCCTAAACTAATTAAATTAATAATTAATACACAAGGCAGAATTAACGGATATTGCGTAGCTAAGGTGAGACGCAATGACGAGTATCTAAGGCCACACAAGGGTCAGGGGATAGTCTGGCATGTCTAAGAGATGTTCGTGGTCTTGGGTGATGTCACTACCTCATTCCAAAATAGGGGTATTTTCGACTTTTATATATATTTAATAATATGGTAGTTATATTAAATGATTTCATGATAGGTGTTTTTAATTTAAATAATTGTGTGAGATATGTATTTAAATATATTATTATATACGGTGTTCATTGATGTTGAGCTGGTAGACTTGACCTAGAAGCCCACTAGATGAACACCTGACCGAATTATGGGATTATGTATTTAATTGTTTTATTTAGAATTTAATTGTTGGAGGTAGTAATTAATTATCGTAATTTATTTAATTGTTGCACCTTACCGTTGCTTCGATATTTGGAGCGCTACCCTAGCTTTTGTCTTCCAATAAATTTCATAACCTTGCCCTAGACATGCCCGCCTTCCATTCTGACCTTTTTGTAACTCATAATTATGCTCTCTTGTGCTTCATTTTAGCCGCACAATATTCATTACGGACGTTTATTTAATTTCTAAATAAATTCTAACTTTGTATCGTTGTGCGTTCCAATCGAAATTGGAGGCAATCTTGACCCATTTTTTGTGCAACCCAAATTAGGGTAATATTCTGTTCTCAGTCTTCTTTACTAATGATATTTGTGACCCGACCTAATTTTGGCCCCATGTACTCCTAATTAATTTTAGAACATAGCTTGCATTTATTTCTAATTAAATTAAGGATACCATTTTGACTAATTTCGTAAATCCCGATTTAATTCCAGTACCCTATTAACTAAGCCCATACCAAACACACAATACCCTCTCACCCTATAAAACACCAAACACCAAATTGCCACCAATTTTTTATCATTTTATGTGTCTGTGCAAATACCCAAATTTAAGGGGGCTAATTTACAAATATTGCATTAGGTGTCAACACCCCATTGGTTCAACCCAATGGAGAAGCCATAATATTGACTAGTCAACACCACCCTCATCCTTACATGAAGGAATTCCTCCATGTCAAATCTTGACCACCCATTCAAGATGGGTGCATCATCACCACTCATTCTCCTCTCACCTCATCCTATATAATGTCCCATCACACCCTCTTCCCAACCTAGACCTAATCCCCAAACCTAGGGAAGCCCCCATCATCCTCCTTCCTCACAAGCCTCAAACGTAGCTCCCTCCTTCATTTCTTTTTTCCTTTCTTCTTCTCTTCTTCTTCTTCCTTTCTTTTTCTTCTCCTTCTTTTTAAAATTAAAAGGGGGGGGGGGGGAATCATCAACTGACTACTGTTCCCTGGCCCCCCGGCCCTCTTCTCCGGCCGACCCGTCGAAGATCACCCGATACTACCACCACCATCGTCGTCATTCTTCCTCCTCCTGCTGTACTACTCCTCCTCCTTGCATCAACTTCGGCCCCGCCACTGTCCAGCCCGGCCGACAGTTCGAGCCCGGTCTGCTGCTCCTCCACTCGAGCCCTACCCCGTCCACTGCTCAATCTCCGTCGGCCTCCTCCGTTACACAGCCGACCCGGCCAGTCACCTCACCGCCGACTCTCCTCCAGCCAATCACTCCTACCACTGCATTCTTCCCACTGCTCAACTCCCCCGGCGACCCGAAGCTCCATCCCTCTTCTTCTATTCAGTCTGGCAACCCCGTATCGAGCCCCCGACATCCCGCTCGACCACCCACAGCCCTCTCGACCACCTCCCTCTGCTCTTCCCTCATCCGTTCACCACCACTACGAATACCACCACCACCATCATCATCACACTCCGGCACCACCACCATCCTCATCACCTATCACCACCACCAGAACTACTACCACCCACTACACAGCCCTCCTCGGTCAGCTCCCCTCCGGCGAGTAGAACCACCAACCTCACCGTCGAGCCAACCACCGTGAGCCTCCATCTCCCTCTTCCCTCCTTCATTAGTATTATATATATTTGTATTAGTATATAACTTAGTGTATACGTATTCATATACATATACGTATGTATTGATATTGTTCATGTAGAATATGTGTGTTAAATACGTATTATTTTAGAATAAATATATATATGTATATATTAGTATTGGTATATATAAATACGTATTTTGGTAATTGGTATATATATATATGCACATATATACGTATATGGTAAATGTATTAAGATTTGGTATATATATATAAATATAGTATACGTATATTTTACTTGGTATATATATATATATATATATATATATATATATATATATATATATATATATATATATATATATATATATATATATATATATATATATATATATATATATATTCAGTATATATTTTCTTTTATGCAAATATTGGTTGTAGTATATATATATATATAAATATGGCATATATATTTTTAAATTTTATATATATATATATATATATATATATATATATATATATATATATATATATATATATATATATATATATATATATATATATATATATATATATATATATACAGCATATAATTTAGTGTATATACAATTATACATATTTGTATATATTATTGGTATACCCATAAATATGTATTAATTTAATTATTTGTAATAAGCATATATATATATATATATATATATATATATATATATATATATATATATGTTGTAGGAGACCCAAGTGTAAATACGGATACCCCGACTTTACTTTGACCTGTAACCCTGTAAATGTTAGTTGACTGCCACATGTACACTGACGTACTGGCGAGCCCCGTACCATTTTTAATTGTCTATCTTGCCCAGCAATCACAGACGCGACGCCCGTGCAACTTGACGCACTTGACCCTAGTTGACTAGTGCCATACCTGGCTTAGCCCTGAGGCCAGTGTATTTTGATTGTGTGTTAGTGTAGCATCTGATACAAATGTTATATTTATGATATGTCTATAGGACTGTTGGTTCATCCAGGCGATACTCTGGAACAGGACATTGGTATTACCAGCTAAGGACCCAAGGCAAGTACATTCTTTGATAATTTCCAATTATTTGATAATTTTTATAATTCCAGTATCTAGAAATATTACATCTGATCCTTGACACTGTGCTACACGGACTAGTATATAGATTGGATCTTTAGTCATGAGATGTTACATTGATTATCGTATTGACATTATACATGACATTGATATTTAGACCTCGTACATGATATATTTGACATTGATCGTGTATCATGACGTGTCATGATTGGATCCACAGTACTAGTTGGGGATGGGGGAAATTGTTAGTGAGAAATATGATCAAATACCCATTGTACAAGTTTAAATTATTGGTGTTAATCATACGCCTCACGTATGATTAGCCAGACCATGTAGCAATCGTACAAGTCCCAAGCCGATCATATTTCGAAACTACTATTTCAAACACTTAGAATAGATTACAGTTCTCTATTTTAGATCATATACTACATCACCCATATATGATATTGTACCTTGTTCTCTTCATTTTATATATGCACTGACTGTATCATATTGCCTATATTACCTATCTCTTTACAGTGCCTGTCTCTTTATTTTGCCATTGCATTTATTCACTGTCTTCTCTCAATATATAGCATCATCTGTTTATTGCTTTATAGTCCTTATCAATTAAATAGAACTGTTATTTGAGATGTACTTTGCTTCTTCCTGACTAGAAATATTTTTCTAGACTACGCCTTAGAGGACCGGTATCCAACACTTTATGGACCATATGGTGAGTAGCTGCAGACTTGGATTTGGTAGTTCAGTTGTGATTCCGGGAGGTCTAGCCGGAATCACTAGTTATCTAGTTAGTTCTTTTAGTAGGTTATTTGGTACCGGATTTGTCTCCGACATATTTGTTGAGACATGGATATTTATTGAGTTAGATTATTACTTTTAGACTTGTGTTGTACTTATTTTATCTCTTCGATATCTTATCATGCTGTAGTTATGTGATTGATATGTTGTTCATATTATATTGTGTCATCCGTGCCTCCCTATGGAGATTGGATGCTCGTGTGAGATTGCTTAGATAGTATCATGACCTTGACAGCGTTCTACCGTCCATGCTGCGGCGTAGACTGGACGTACCAGCGTACTCGTGCCCCAATTCTGGGTGCGGGTCGTGACACGTTTTTAGTGGTGGCCCATGCAGGTCAGACTTCGTAAGTTGTGCGATGTCGTGGTAGTATGACATCTTTGTTACACTACTGCGTGCCTGCGATAGGATATAGGACATAGGATACTAGGATGAGAGAGGATACTCAATCATAAATTCTTGAGAGATTCCTGGGACGATCCCTTGAGAATCTTATTACAATTTATAATTTTAATCCTTCGCCCTTATTTTTGTCCGTCCTCACTCGTTGATATTGAGTTTGATTCTTGTTGACGAGTTATTAAATTTAATTCTTGGTATCGTTGTTGAGTTGATTTCTTATCAAGATGAATTTTACGGACTAAACTTTACGGTATCATCTGATGACATATATTGATGAGGACAGTGAGAAGGGTAAAACGTCTATTTTAGTTATGGAACCTAGAGTTTATTGCAGTCATACTAGCTGTCGTGACGAGAACGTAGGAACCTGACTTAGATGTATATACTGTAGTTATGAAACTTAGAGTCTCTCACTGCCATACCGGTTGGCGTGGCGAGGATTCTAGATGACATGATTATAGGGTTGCATACCTTAGTGACGGAACCTATTGTTTATCGCACCTATGCTTACTGGCGTGGCGAGGATTCTGAGTGTCATGATTTCTAACAGACGTGTATGATTATCAGGTTGTATCTTAAATTAGTTCTTAAAGTATCATCTTAACACTTATTTATTTCTGTTATTACAGGACTTTATTTTATCGCTTCTTTTATTTGCTAGCAGTAGAAATACCTTCAGTCCTCAATCTAGTTCTTTTTGAGCTTCTATTCCTTGAGGATTCCTTGTTAAGTATGATAATTAGTGACTTGTAATTATGTCTGTGTCTTGAGTATTAGTATTGACTGAGTGTTGCTTGTGAGTTTGTAAGTATTTCCTAGTTGTACATGTGAGCAGTAGGCATTAATCTAGAGTTAACCCATAGCGTAGTGCCTTGTAGCAAAAGTTCTATGATAGGTGTGTTATAGTTAGTATTGGCACTATAGATAGAGGAGAGAGAGTATCAGTAATGATGATCATTTGGAAGTAATAGTACAAATAATTCGGGCAGTATAATTTTTGTACACAATTGAGGTCATAAATAATTGGTGTATTAGTGTGCACCTTGAGTATTAGAGACTGTGAGCATTTATTTTATACTTGTGGATTCAATTTTTATCGTTTGAAGAGTGGGAATGAATTGCAATTTTTAAGAATTTTAAGGAGTTGAGATTATATGTTATTAAAATGTTTGAGGACTCAATTTGATTCAATAAACATGGTCAAGGCTATAAAGATTTTAGAAGTGATTAAAATTTTATTTCAATATTGAGTATTTGACTTTTGAGGAAGTATATGCATTTTATTTTGAATTTTTCAAGAAGTTAAACTTTGATGATCTTATTTTGAGGATTAATTTTTCGGTGGGTAAGAAATATATAATAGTATATGAGTGGATGAAGTGCATACGTAAGGATCTGTTGACTTGGGCATGATTGAGATGGCACTGCAAACAGACTTGGGTGTCCATCTAGAGTTATATTAGGGAGAACAGTACTTAGTATGGTGTGTTGCACTTGGTGTGCACTTGAGTGATAAGAACAACTAGTATGAACAATTGTAGTAGGTAAGGAAGCTAGCAGTGAGTGTGCTTGTAGTAGAACTGTGGTATCTAAAGGGATAGAGGCATCAAACCTTGGATGCATCATTGACTTGTACAATCACAACTAGGAATATTTCCAATCTATTTATCTTGAATGTTGCTCTTTAGAACTTTACTGTCCTTCCTTGATGATATCGCATTTTTGCCTTAATTGATTCTTTTGGATCTGTCTTCAAGATGTCGCCGAAGACACGATCTATGAGAGTGGGAGCATCAGCTTTAGAGGGGTCTGCCACCTCTCTACCCGATGGACAGACAGTCGTAGTTCCTCCTACATCTCCGATGCATATGGGAGAATCTGCACTTTTCAGGGATCCTCCTCCCCCACCTATTCAGAGGATTGCCGCAGCTGTGACGGACAACCTTCCTCCTCCACCAACTCCAATTTTCGGAAGAGTGCCCATTGACGGGGCACAGATGTTTACTTTGATCCAGGGCATGGTAGATGCCCAGGGAGTGACGGCAGACGCTCAGCGAGTTCAAGCTGAGGCTCAGAGGGTGCAAGCAGAAACGTACCAGGCACAAACTGAGCTGATGAGAGAGAGCATGGAGAATGCTCATCAGGTGACTCTCCAAGCTTTGGAGAGAGTAGCACAATACCAGCAGTGTCCTGGCCAGTAGCAGCCAAGGACGTTTCAGTATAACCACCAGCAGTATCCTGGCCAGCAGCAACCGAGGATGTTTCAGTATAACCACCAGCAGTATCCTGGCCAGCAGCAACCAAGGACGTTTCAGTATAACCTCCAGCAGTACCAGGCATCGGTTCTTGTTCAGCAGGATCAACAGACTTGTCATTACTGTAAGAAGCCAGGTCATCTTAGGAAGAGCTGTAGAGCGAGGCTAGGACTTTGTTTGCGCTGCGGCGGTGCAGGACACCGAATGAGGGATTGCCCTCTAGTTCAGCGCGTAACTCCAAATTATAAAGATCCAGTTAGGCTACCTGTGGAACCATTTATTGCTCAGTACCCGCGAAGGGAACCACCCCAGCAGGGTGGGGCATTTGCGATGACGGTCGAGGAGACTGATACTGCAGGTAACGTGTTAGCAGGTTCTGTTCTTTCCTTTCTTCTATTCCTTTCTATTTGATTGATTGACTGATTCCCTAGTACCGTAGTTTGTATGCATATTTTTTTGTTAGAATGTAGTTAGTAGTACACCATGACAGAGACTGCAATACCATGACAAAAGATACCATAACCATACATATTTTTCTTAGATTGCATAGTGAATGACTGTGGGTAAATTTTTCGTAGAATTGTGATTATTGGGGTTTGACCATAACGAAGATTTATGAAGGGGTTATGACTTGACAAGAGAGACAAGATGATTAAAATTCGAGGATAAACATTAATTTAAATGAGAGGTTAAGAATTTAATATGGTAGGATTGATGATTATTGATTACGATATAAATTATCATTTAAAAACTTGAGAAAATTAGGGAGATTATCATTATATCTATTTGATTGCAAGATATGAATTTAAATTTTATATTATAAATGTTGCATTTGAAGAATCCATAAGTATCGCATTGTTTGAGTTTTGTGGAAAAAAAAGAAACCAAGGAATAAGATCATTGATGGATTAGTGTTTGGATTCAGACTTTTGGGACGAGATTTAGATTATATATATATACATTGATTGAAATTAAATTTTAGGAGCAGATATTAAATTTTAAGTATTTAATTTTAAACTTAAAAATTCGGAGAAAATTGTCAAGAAAATGGAAACTGATTTTATTTCGAGGATTTTTAGGAATACAATAATTTCAGAATTTTTGAAAATCGTGAAATGACAAGGTAGATTATTTCAGGATTATGTGGGTTGGTGAATTTAACTATTGATGGAAAATAATATAATAAATAAACACTACTATGAGGATTTTAAATTTTGAGGACGAAATTCTTTTAAGGAGGGTAATCTTGTCACTACCTCATTCCAAAAATAGGGGTATTTTCGACTTTTATATATATTTAATAATGTGGTAGTTATATTAAATGATTTCATGATAGGTATTTTTAATTTAAATAATTATGTGAAATGTGTATTTAAATATATTATTATATACGGTGTTCATTGATGTTGAGCTGGTATACTTAACCTAGAAGCCCACTAGATGAATACCTGACCGAATTATGGGAATATGTATTTACTTGTTTTATTTAGAATTTAATTGTTGGAGGTAGTAATTAATTACCGTAATTTATTTAATTGTTGCACCTTACCGTTGCTTCGATATTTGGAGCGCTACCCTAGCTTTTGCCTTCCAACAAATTTTACAACCTTGCCCTAGACATGTCCACCTTCCATTCTGACCTTTTTGTAACTCATAATTATGATCTTTTGTGCTTTATTTTAGCCGCATAATATTCGTCGCGAACGTTTATTTAATTTCTAAATAAATTCTAACTTTGTATCGTTGTGCGTTCCAATCGAAATTGGAGGCAATCTTGACCCATTTTTTGTGCAACCCAAATTAGGGTAATATTCTGTTCTGAGTCTTCTTCACTAATAATATGTGTGACCCGACCTAATTTTAGCCCTATGTACTCCTAATTAATTTTAGAACATAACTTGCATTTATTTTTAATTAAATTGAGGATACCATTTTGACTAATTCTGTAAATCCCGATTTAATTCCAGTACCCTATTAATTAAGCCCATACCAAACACACAATACCCCCTCACCCTACAAAATACCAAACATCAAATTGCTACCAATTTTTTATTATTTTATGTGTCTGTACAAATACCCAAATTTAAGGGGGCTAATTTGTAAAATTGTATTAGGTGTCAACACCCTATTGGTTCAACCCAATGAAGAAGCCCTAATATTGACTAGTCAACACCACCCTCATCCTTACATGAAGGAATTCCTCCATGTCAAATCTTGACCACCCATTCAAGATGGGTGCATCATTACCACTCATTCTCCTCTCACCTCATCCTATTTAATGTCCCATCACACCCTCTTCCCAACCTAGACCTAATCCCCAAACGTAGGGAAGCCCCCATCATCCTCCCTCCTCACAAGCCTCAAACGTAGCTCCCTCCTTCATTTCTTTTTTTCCTTTCTTCTTCTCTTATTCTTCTTCCTTTCTTCTTCTTCTCCTTCCTTTTAAAATTAAAAAGGGGGGGGGGGAACCATCAACTAACTATTGTTCCCTGGGCCCCCGGCCCTCTTCTCCGGCGACCCGCCGGAGACCACCCGATACTACTACCACCATCGTCGTCATTCTTCCTCCTCTTGCTGTACTCCTCCTCCTCCTTGCATCAACTCCGGCCCCGCCACTGTCCAGCCCGGCCGACAGTTCGAGCTCGGCCTGCTGCTCCTCCACTCGAGCCCGACCCCGGCCACTGCTCAAGCTCAGTCGGCCTCCTCCGTTACACAGCCGACCCGGCCAGTCACTCACTGCCGGCTTTCTCTCCTTCTCTTCCGAATCTCCTCCAACCAATCACCCCCACCACTGCATTCTTCCTGCTGCTCAATTCCCCCGGCGACCCGAAGCTCCATCCCTCTTCTTCCATTCAATCCGGCAACCCCGCGTCGAGCCCCCGACATCCCGCTCGACCACCCACAACCCTCTCGACCACCTTCCTCTGCTCTTCCCTCATCCGTTCACCACCACTACGAATACCACCACCACCATCATCATCACACTCCGGCACCACCACCATCCTCATCACCTATCACCACCGCCAGAACTACTAGCACCACCACACAACCCTCCTCGGTCAGCTCCCCTCCGGCGAGCAGAACCACCAGCCTCACCGTCGAGCCAACCACCGTGAGCCTCCCTCCCCCTCTTCCCTCCTTCATTAGTATTATATATATTTGTATTAGTATATAACTTAGTGTATGCGTATTCATATACATATACGTATGTATTGATATTGTTCATGTAGAATATGTGTCTTAAATACGTATTATTTTGGAATAAATATATATATATATATGTATATATTAGTATTGGTATATATAAATACGTATTTTGGTAATTGGTATATATTTATATGCACATATATACGTATATGGTAAATGTATTAAGATTTGGTATATATATATAAATATAGTATACGTATATTTTACTTGGTATATATATATATATATATATATATATATATATATATATATATATATATATATATATATATATATATATATATATATATATATATATTCAGTATATATTTTCTTTTATGCAAATATTGGTTGTAGTATATATATATAAATGTGGCATATATGTTTTTAACTTATTGATATATATATATATATATATATATATATATATATATATATATATATATATATATATATATATATATATATATATATATATATACAGTATATAATTTAGTTTATATACAATTATACATATTGTATATATTATTGGTATACCCATAAATATGTATTAATTTAATTATTGGTAATATGCATATATATATATATATGTTGTAGGCGACCCAAGTGTAAATATGGATACCCCATCTTTACTTTGACCTGTAACCCTGTAAATGTTAGTTGACTGCCACATGTACACTGACGTACTGGCGAGCCTCGTACCATTTTGATCGTCTGTCTTGCCCTGCAATCACAGACGCGACGCCTGTGCAACTTGACGTACTTAACCCTAGTTGACTAGTGCCATACCTGGCATAGCCCTGAGGCCAGTGTATTTTGATTGTGTGTTAGTGTAGCATCTGATACAAATGTTATATTTGTGATATGTCTATAGGACTGTTGGTTCATCCAGGCGATACTCTGGAACAGGATATTGGTATTACCAGCTAAGGACCCAAGGCAAGTATATTCTCTGATAATTTCCAATTGTTTGATAATTTTTATAATTCCAATATCTAGAAATGTTATATCTGATCCTTGACACAGTGCTACATGGACTAGTTTATAGATTGGATCTTTAGTCATGAGATGTTACATTGATTATCGTATTGATATTATACACGACATTGATATTTAGACCTCGTACATGATATATTTGACATTGATCGTGTATCGTGACGTGTCATGATTGCATCCACAATACTAGTTGGGGGCGAGAGAAATTGCTAGTAAAAAATGTAATCAAATACCCATTGTACAAGTTTAAATTATTGGTGTTAATCATACGCCTCACGTATGATTAGCCAGACCATGTAGCATTCGTGTAAGCCCCCTGATTTTTCAAATTTTTAAAATACATTTTCTCACAGTTTTTCTGTAATTTTTGGAATTTAAAACTAAGTTAATTTGTTTTTAAAGGATTTTTAGATAATTTTAATTTATACTAAAATATTATGAAAATAATATTTTATGTTGTAAAATAGAAAACCGGACATAGGGTAATTTTCGGTGAATTTATTGGACTCCGAAAATATTTTTAAAGCCCTAGAAACTAAGGTACATTTAAATCGAATTAAACCCGTGCCAAACACTCAACATCCCCATGAGAGCCGAAGCCAAGCCCAGGAGCATTAACCCAGCCCAAATCCTAGGTCAAACCCAAGCCTAAAATTCTGCATGTATAAATACATTTTTTCTAATTTTTCTCCACAAAAATAAAAAGAAAATAATTTCTAGAAAAACAAATCCCAATCCCTAACCCTAACCCTAACCTAGCCGTCAGCCGCCTGACCTTCACCTGACCTCCGCCGGCCTGCCTCCTTCCATGGTGCCTCGCCGGAGCCGACTCCCAGAACCTCCTTCCCCGCCTCCATCTCCCTCTCAGCCTCCGCCGAGCCCCCTCTCCGTCGACCTCCACTGACTTCTCCCCGCCGTGGCTGACCGAGCCTCTGCTCCGGCGGACCACAGCCCCTCTGTGCAGTCCCCCCCTTCCCGCAGCGGCAGTGCGGCCCCCATCCGGCCGCTAATGACCTTCCGGCCAATGCGGTTCTCCCCTCCCCACTCGGGCGAACACCCCGGCCGGCCGACCGACCCCCGCAGCCACCTCTCCTCTCGCTGTCCTCCTTCGACGAAGCCCTGAGCTGGACACGGCGAAGCCCCGGCAAGTCTCCACCTGAACACAGCACCCGGACACAGCGAACACGGTGACCGGGACACGAACCCCATCCCGGATACGTGAAATCTCGGTTTCACGGAGCCCTGTTCAGGTAATCCGTTCTCTCTCCTCGTGATTCTATTTTCAGTTCCGTCAATTGTGTAGCGTACACTGTATAACCCTCTCGATGCCCGTACAACCCGCTCGGTGCGTCGCGTCATGTGGTGATCGCGAACCACGATCCAAAAACAAGAAAACCAACGCCTGTTTCACCCCGGAACTGAGTGCGCCCCGCCAAACGGGATGACTTGGTCGCACGCGGTCTTTACCAAAACGTGCGCGTCGTTGATACGGACGTGTGAGATTTCGCAGAAGTTGATTTGGATGTGCGTGCATACCGGAATCAACTCGTATCCGCCGACAACGCCCCGTATCCGTCTATTCTAGAACACACTGTAACTTTGTGTACACACGTCGGATCGAGACGAAACTTATGCCATCGGACTCGTAGCAATACGCTGGTCCTGTGACCCAAGTTTGGTTCGATTCTGAGAACGTTGACAAAATCGCGTATCGTGGGCCCGACAGGCTCCACTTGACGGGCGATTTTGTGATCGGCTCATCGGAATCCAATTCTGGAAGTTTTGTTGGGTTCGTATCATCGTTCCTGACTTGTTGACACTAAGTTTCACGAATTTGTAGACCTTTGACCCTGACGCGGTTTTCGGTGCAAAGTGGCCCACATGTGGACCCTGCTTGACCCGAAAATGTTATTTTTGCCCCTGTGTCCAAATTGGACTTAAGGATATGCGTTTCTAGCTATTTGATATTTTTTGAGACTGATGGTGATGTTTAATTCAGTTTTTAGAGGAGTACCTACATGATCCACTGATACAGGGACAGCTGTTGGTATTCAAACTCTAGGCCAGTGTACCTTACCAACTTTGCAATCTTGTTACATATTTTTCTTGATTCATTTATATTGTTGTGCATGCTTGACCTAGGACCGTGAGACTTACTTAGCGTTCGATTCATAGTCGGGTGCCAACACTGTACGCAGAGTTGTATAACGTCATCTAGACATGGACATCGTGACCCTTTACATTCTCGTACTTGTCTTATCAAGTACTTAGACCCAGGACACTTGACACTATTCATAAGACAGAATCTTCCTGAGATATTTATGGTGATTCTGTGTAGGATACATGTTTTATGACATAGACATTTTATTCATAGATATTATATGACTTGCTGTATTAGTTTTGATCCTGCGTGTCATGGACATGAGACGTGAGATTACATTAGGTGAAGAGAGAATTACCATACAAAAGGCTGATTATATATAATAATTTAATGGAAGTGTCTTAGACTCTGGCAACAGAGCTTTGGTACCGTACTGGCCCTTCGAGAGAATACTGCTATGGGTTTCTCCGACACTGATCCTGTAGTAGTTTCAGCCCGAATATGACTAAAACTCTCACTTGCATATCACTTAGCTGGTTATATAGTTACCTTATTGTTTCATTTATTTCTGTACTACATTTATTTTGGCTTGTATTATCTGTACCTTGCTATGTCCCCTGAGGACCTGGATCCGGATTATGTCCCCGGGATTAGCAGATGAGATCTATCCCGAGGTATACGGAGCAGGAGCATTATCAGGAGCATACACTGGAGCAGTACCAGATCTAGTAGACGAGTGATCACCGAGGGTATCTTCTGAGTATATACTATTCCATACTCAGTATTTGTTGTGGTTATCTTCATTCTTGTATCTTGACAGATGTATCAGACTCATTATCGGGCTATTTTCCTGAGTTTATATTTTATTGAGATTGATCTTGCTTTATGATTCTGATATTGTGGTATTCATATCTGTGGATCATATTTTATCTTGTGTGGATGAGATTAGTTGTGCCATATTGTCGTAGACTTTGTTTTACAGCTTAAGTACGTCCTGATGGATCCATTAAATTGGGTTTGTCCATCGGTGCGTGCTGTTGGCCATTGCCACGTGTCTAGTCCCTCGATATTTTGGGACTGGGGCGTGACATGGTTTTTGTGGTGGCCCATGCAGGTCAACGACTAAATTGTTCGGTTTTAACTTAGGGACCGAGCAAGCCTGCACCTAGGATTAGAGTATAGGATCTCATCCACAACTGACTATGACTCATCCTCCTTTCAATCTAATCCATTGAATAATTGCATCCTGCTTGATTCATGTGCCTTCTCATTAGTTCCTTGAGTGTAGCCTTCTCCTAGAATATAGAAGTCCCTGTTGATAGAATGATAAGTAGGGTAACCCTCCTATTAAGAGTACAGCTAGTATATTGACATTTTCTATGAGATCATACCTCAAACACGGAGAATTGCTCGCCACCTTCCCCTTAGGAAACCATAATATTATCAAGAGCCCCATATTTTAATTTTATATGTTGTTCATCTGCGACCTTAACATTCGCTAATGCGCAACGACTAAATTATGTTCTTCTTTCCTCCGTCTTTCAATTGTGCCACCTGACACTTTTGATAGTAGGCCCAGTAATTTTATTCCCTGTTAAGGACCCATAGTTTGCTAGGATTATAGCTGTAGTCTTGAAATTGAAAATTTTGTGCTTGGTAGTTAGAGTTCGATAAGTTTGAGTTAATCTTGTAGATTGTGACCCGATAATTATCCCTTAGTGTTAAATCACGTAATTTGTACCCCCACCTCGATACAAGTTATCTTTCCTTTCCCTTGAGACTAGTAACCTGTCCATTCTCGCTATTGACACATGACCTATGAGCACTATGATTAAGACTTAAGATGACCATTACTTACGTAATACCATAGGAGACCCTAATAAGAGTTTCTATTTTATTTAGATGTGTAAGGTTATTTTGCAGGATCCTCTTAAGACTGTCACAGTATTAGTTTAATTCTTATAAGTTGGGTAGTATGCCTCACAACCTAGTACCACATAGTCCACTAGACTCATCGAGGCGGTGTAATTGAATGGCATTAAGTATATGCTAGCATAAGACGACAATGTTTATTCAGACGATAGAATTTAGAGGTCCTTGCCCCCATTTGGTCAACTAGCGACATAGACAAGGAGTTGTATGATAACTGTAGAGATTGTAAAGTCTTTTATTATTATTGCTTATTTTGTTTTTGTCTTTGTGAACTTGAATTAAATTGTACCTCCTTGCATCATCATCTAGCGTACTTATATTTGATGTACTACCTTGACTTATGCTGCTAATATAGCCTAGTTTTGCAAGCTTATCCTTTTATCGAGCTTGTTCATGACATATGTGTTATTGGGGCCTGATCAACCACACTAATACAATTGTCTATTCAGAATCAATGTATTACGGTCTGATCAACCTTAGTGCATTTTGGTTCGCTCTTCGCACGACTACCTTACGTGGATTGAGATATATAGTTGACTAGTATACTTGCCCTCTAGATATGTCTGAGCATATCGTATCGGTTACATAATTGTGCTAATACGTGCAGGCGAACAAAGGATTACCAAAATATGATTTCAATCCACAACTGCTTTGACAATTCCTATTTAAATTCTTTAAACGCCTTGATCCCGATACTTCTATTCTATTACGCTGCCCTTGAACTCTTTATTATTGGTCTCCGTCTTCCCTTATTTCGGAAAGACGAAATCTCGTGCTTGGTATAAATTGATACACAGAGAATACTAGATATACCCCGTAGGCCGATCACATACTTGAGGATTATCCTTTCGTAATTAAGGATATATCATATGTGATATAATCGGCATTGAAGTTTTGAGGACAATATTGTTTTAAGTTGGCTTGATTGTGAAACTCCCTCACCTAAGAATTAGACCTACTTGGCTTAGATAGTGAGACTGAGGCTAGCTCGAATCCACTTAGAATTAGAATACGATATTTTATTTAGTTTTACAATATGGTATCCCTTGGCGCACCTTACCATTGCTTCAATAATTGGAGCACTTCACTAGTCTTTGTCTTCCTACAAATTCCATATCCTTGTCCTAGACGTGACCATCACCCAATTTCCATCTTTGTGCAATTTTCTAATTATTGGGCACTTTTATGCAAAAGAGCATTTAGGTGTCCACATCATTGCCATGATACCGGAAGAAACCAATTTTTCGCTCATATGGATTTTTCCCATGATTTTCGGAATGTGCAACGTGCAACTTCGCCCACTCCGTTAAACCTAGCCTTGCATTTTAATCAATGCAAATCTTATACCATCCTTGACTTCTACCATGGCTTAATTTTAATTTCGAGGACGAAATTTTTATAAGTTGGGTAAATTGTAAGCCCCCTGATTTTTCAAATTTTTAAAATATATTTTCTCACAGTTTTTCTATAATTTTTGGAATTTAAAACTAAGGTAATTTGTTTTTAAAGGATTTTTAAATAATTTTAATTAATATTAAAATATTATGGAAATAATATTTTATGCTGTAAAATGGAAAACCGGACATAGGGTAATTTTTGGTGAATTTATTGGACTCCGGAAATATTTTTAAAGCCCTAGAAACTAAGGTACATTTAAACCGAATTAAACCCGTGCCAAACACCCAACATCCCCATGAGAGCCGAAGCCAAGCCCAGGAGCATTGACCCAGCCCAAATCCTAGGTCAAACCGAAGCCTAAATTTTTGCATGTATAAATACATTTTTCCTAATTTTTCTCCACAAAAATAAGAAGAAAATAATTTCTAGAAAAACAAATCCCAATCCCTAACCCTAACCCTAACCTAGCCGTCAGCCACTTGAACTTCACCTGACCTTCGCCGGCCTGCCTCCTTCCACGGTGCCTCGCCGGAGCCGACTCCCAGAACCTCCTTCCCCGCCTCCATCTCCCTCTCAGCCTCCGTCGAGCCCCCTCTCCGTCGACCTCCACTGACTTCTCCCCGCCGTGGTTGACCGAGCCTCTGCTCCGGCGGACCACAGCCCCGCTGTGCAGTCCCCCCGACCCGCAGCGGCTGTGCAGCCCCCATCCGGCCGCTGTTGACCGTCCGGCCCGTGCCGTTCTCCCCTCCCCACTCCGACGAACACCCCGGCCGGCCGACCGACCCCCGCAGCCACCTCTCCTCTCGCTGTCCTCCTTCGACGAAGCCCTGAGCCGGACACGGCGAAGCCCCGACAAGTCTCCACCTGAACACAGTACCCGGACACAGCGGACACGGTGACCAGGACACGAACCCGCATCCCGGACACGTGAAATCTCGGTTTCACGGAGCCCGTTCAGGTAACCCGTTCTCTCTCCTCGTGATTCCGTTTTCAGTTCCGTCAGTTGTGTAGCGTAGACTGTATAACCCTCTCGATGCCCGTGCAACCCGCTCGGTGCGTCGCGTCCTGTGGTGATCGTGAACCGCGATCCAAAAATAGGAAAACCAACGCCCTATTTCACCCCGGAACTGAGTGCGCCCAGCCAAACGGGACGACTTGGTCGCACGCGGTCTTTACCGAAATGTGCGCGTCGTTGATACGGACGTACGGGATTTTGCAGAAGTTGATTTGGATGTACGTGCACACCGGAATCAACACGTATTCGCCGACAATGCCCCGTATTCGCCTATTCTGGAATACGCTGTAACTTTGTGTACACACGTCGGATCGAGACGAAACTTATGACATCAGACTCGTAGCAATATGCTGGTCCTGAGACCCAAGTTTGGTTCGATTCTGAGAACGTTGACAAAATCGCGTATCGTGGGCCCCATAGGCTCCACTTGATGGGCGATTTTGTGATCGGCTCATCGAAATCCAATTTTGGAAGTTTCGTTGGATTTGTATCATCATTCCTGACTTATTGACACTAAGTTTGACGAATTTGGTGACCTTTGACCCTGACGTGCTTTTCGGTGCAAAGTGGCCCACATGTGGACCTCGCTTGACCCAGAAATGTCATTTTTGCCCCTGTGTCCAAATTGGACTTAAGGACAGGCATTTCTAGCTATTTGATATTTTTTGAGACTGTTGGTGATGTTTATTTCAACTTTTGGAGGAGTACCTACATGATCCACTGATACAGGGACAGTTGTTGGTATTGAAACCCCAGGCAAGTGTACCATGCCAACTTTGCAGTCTTGTTATATATTTTTCTTGATTCATTTATATTGTTGTACATGCTTGACCTAGGACCGTGGGACTTACTTAGCATCCGATTCATAGTCGAGTGCCAACACTGTACGCAGAGTTGTGTAACGTCATATAGACATGGACATCGTGACCCTTTACATTCTCTTACTTGTCTTATCAAGTACATAGACCCAGGACACTTGACACTATTCATGAGATAGAATCTTCCTGAGATATTCATGGTGATTCTGTGTAGGATACATGTTTTATGACATAGATATTTTATTCATAGACATTATATGACTTGCTGTATTAGTTTCGATCCTGCGTGTCATGGACATGAGACGTGAGATTACATTGGGTGGGAAGAGAATTACCATACAAAAGGCTGATTATATATATATAATAATTTAATGGAAGTGTCTTAGACTCTGGCAACAGAGCTTTGGTACCGTACTGGCCCTTCGAGAGAATACTGCTATGGGTTTCTTCGACACTGATCCTGTAGTAGTTTTAGCCCGAGTATGACTAAAACTCTCACTTGCATATCACTTAGCTGGTTATATAGTTACCTTATTGTTTCATTTATTTATTTCTGCACTGCATTTATTTTGGCTTGTATTATCTGTATCTTGCTTTGTCCCCTGAGGACCTGGATCCGGATTATGTCCCCAGGATTAGCAGATGAGATCTATCCCGAGGTATACGGAGCAGGAGCATTATCAGGAGCATGCACTGGAGCAGTACCAGATCCAGTAGACGAGTGATCACCGAGGGTATCTTCTGAGTATATACTGTTCCATACTCAGTATTTGCTGTGGTTATCTTTATTCTTGTATCTTGACAGATGTATCAGACTCATTATCGGACTATTTTCCCGAGTTATATATTTTATTGAGATTGATCTTGCTTTATGATTCTGATATTGTGGTATTCATATCTGTGGATCATATTTTATCTTGTGTGGATGAGATTAGTTGTGCCATGTTGTCGTAGACTTTGTTTTACAGCTTAAGTACGTCCTTAAGGATCTATTAAATTGGGTTTGTCCATCGGTGCGTGCTGCTGGCCATTGCCACGTGTCTAGTCCCTCGGTATTTTGGGACTGGGGCGTGACAAATCGTACAAGTCCCAAGCTGATCATATTTCGAAACTACTATTTCAAATACTTAGAATAGATTACAGTTCTCTATTTTAGATCATATACTACATCACCCGTATATGATATTGTACCTTGTTCTCTTCATTTCATATATGCACTGACTGTATCATATTGCCTATATTGCCTGTCTCTTTACAGTGCCTGTCTCTTTATTTTGCCATTGCATTTATTCACTGTCTTCTCTCAATATATAGCATCATCTGTTTATTGCTTTATAGTCCTTATCAATTAAATAGAACTGTTATTTGAGATGTACTTTGCTTCTTCCTGACTAGAAACATTTTTCCAGACTACGCCTTAGAGGACCGGTATCTAACACTTTATGGACCATATGGTGAGTAGCTGCAGACTTGGATTTGGTAGTTCAGTTGTGATTCCGGGAGGTCTAGCCGGAATCACTAGTTATCTAGTTAGTTCTTTTAGCAGGTTATTTGGTACCGGATTTGTCTCCGGCATATTTGTTGAGACATGGATATTTGTTGAGTTAGATTATTACTTTTAGACTTGTGTTGTACTTATTTTATCTCTTCGATATCTTATCGTATTATAGTTATGTGATTGAGTATGTTGTTCATATTATATTGTGTCATCCGTGCCTCCCTATGAAGATTGGATGCTCGTGTGAGATTGCTTAGATAGTATCATGACCTTGACAGCGTTCTACCGTCGATGCTGCGGCGTAGGCTGGACGTACCAGCGTACTCGTGCCCCAATTTCGGGTGCGGGTCGTGACACGTGAAAGATAACTACTGGTGTGGTGCTCCAACCTCGAAGCAATGTCAGGGTATATTAAGACGTATAATTAAAGCACATTAATCCTAATTAATGCCAAATTAATCCTAGTCTCTTGATTTAATTTCAATTAACCCTGAATTGGTCGAGGGGGTTTACACTCCACCCATCCCATGTGTCTCTAACCCTATGCGTTTCAGATGCCATGTGTTCCATGTGTCACAGACTCCATGCGTCCAACATGACAATGTTCTCTAAGACAAAATCTTTCTGTTACGATTATGTCATGTTGCATTACCGGAATACCAAGACGGACATTGTTAGCTATCCCGTACAAGGTATTATATGTCATACGACGATCACGGCTGTAGCTAGACATGAGGGTGCATGCTACAATCAGTTCACTTAGGGTAACACGAACATCTATGTCTCAATTAATCAAATAAGAAACAATATTCATAGAGCATATATGATAAAGTAATAAGGCACCCCAAATACTTTTTATGATATTCTGGAGACCAGATGTACAAAATAAAGAGCTGGTGGAATATAAAAAGTACATGATAGTGATCAGCTGCAGTCTGATTTAATATAATCATGTAAGGAAAACTAAATGTCCAGACATGTCGGCTAACATGTACCGGTGGCTAAATGCCCAAAAGATAAAATATACAATAATGAACAGGAAAGAAGAAAATTAACTCGTTATCGTCTGTGACCATGTTCCTGGTACGTGCCATGAGTCTGGAGAAAGTATGCTAGATCCTTAGGTGCTGGCTCAAAATCTGGCCATGCAAAACCAGTGGGATTAGACCCCAAAAATAAGTACCACAAAGGAGCATGAAATAGAGAAACAAAACCCAAATAATAGATATATGTATACATAAGTTCTTTGTAATATTTTAGGTCAATGGCATATTCTAGCACAAAGGCCTAACCCTATAACCAAACAAGAACAATGGTTGAACCGTCACACTATGATAGTCCATGACCCTAGACTACTAACAGAATAATACAATCACAACCAAGTCCAATTTCTTTATATCGATCAATCACTTGTACGGCTTCCTATTTGTGGAGTATGAGGTTATATAAAAAATAATGCATATTAGGTATCCTCAGATCACGCTATTGTCGAACATGAGCTAACCGAGCCAAATAAATGATTATACAGGCACTTCACTGATGTACTAGTTTCCCATAGGACTACTGTGCTAAATTATATTATTAGCCGTTCTAGTGCTCCTATAGGGAGACAATGGCTCGATGTTATTTATAATAGGTCAGATACTGCATTCTACTAAGACGGATGATATATAGTATATGTGGTGGCCAACCTATAACGCACTAAAATAAATCTCTGTGGGAAGGTTCGTTGGCATGATCTCGGAATACCTTTCTCTTCACATGTTACTACATTTTTAGTTACTTAATTATCCCTATATTGTGTTCAAAATCTCACGACGTGGTCACATGAGAATTTTTTTTAAGATATCGTAGAAAGTACGGGCATGCTAGATACGAATACATGAAAGTTCGGTTTGGATTCACCCGAGCTTGTACGCAACATTTATTAAATCAATATCCTAGCCACACTTTGGTACTTGACTCGCATATCATATCCGTGATGGGGGAAAAGTATATTTATAATATCACGCATTCAGGAATTTGGAGGCATTCTCGATGCACAACCCAAATGTAATCACTTAACACGTAACAAAGTGTGTCGTACCTCAGCGCACATCCGATCATATACATATTCACACAATAATTTGTATCTGTAAGCCCTATGATTTTTCAGAATATTTTTAAAACATTTTCTCACAATTTTTCTGTAATTTTCGGGAATTAAAACTAAGGTATTTTACAATTAAATAATTTTTAATAGATATTAATTAATATTAAAATATTATGAAAATAATATTTTTTTAGTGTAAAATAAAAAACTGGACATAGGGTAAATTTTCGGGAATTTATTGGACCCCAAAATTATTTTTAAAGCCCCAAAAACTAATATATTTTTAAACCTAATTAAACCCTGACTGAACCCGGTTTATTTTAAACAAACAAAACCGACCCAAACCGCTATCAAGCCGAACCGGACCAAACCCAGCCTTAACGGGTCGGGTTGGGTCGGATCCGAATCGAACCCGACCCGGATCCGAAACCCTCACCGAAACCCTAATCCTAATCTACACCGGATACACTATTCCGGCCCCCTTTAAAACCCCTCGCTCCGCTAGATCACTCACTCTCTCTCTCCTCCCTCCGCCGCCCGCAGCTCCGCCCCGGCCGTCCTGAACCCTAGTCTGAACCCTAACCTCCCTCCATGTCTTCCCGCAGCCATAGCCGACCAACTTCTTCTCCTCCGCCCAGCCTCCATCTCCTTCCCCGACCCCGAGCCGCTGTGCTTCGCCGGACACGACCACCACGCCACCCCCTTCTCCTCGACTTCCTCCTCCTCCAGTCTTCAACCCCCGATCAGCCTCCGCTCATCCTCCGCCCTCTCCCCGAACCGACGGAAACCTAGCCACCCTCTTCCCTGAGCCCTGTCACGCCCCGATCTCCCGCAGGCAATCGGCCGTTCCCGCTAGGCGAGAATCACCCTCGCCAGCGCTCCCGCGGAATGATCGCTTAACCCATCCGGGCGTGATGCCGCACGAGCGTGATCCACGCCCGTGCAAGGCCATGGTTCATTGGCTGGCGGCAAGAGTTCTAAGCCACAGAGTCGCACAGATTATCCGAGTGCAGCGGAGTCATGAACGCATAGCGATTCGGTAACAGGTTCACTGAGTCGACAAATATAGCGGAAGCATTGAAACACAAGTTGAAATAAAGCAAGCTCTTTTATTGATATGAACAAGTGTTACAGGCGGCGTATAGCCGAGATTACAAGTCGCTCAAGCCTCTCTCTCTGAAACGTAAAGCGTGCCAAGTGGCTACAACTGTGGAATGATTGTACAGGCGATGGTCAGGTAATGCTTCAACATTATGTCTTGTATATGTGCTTCAGTCCCGGATGCACCGTTGTAAGGCTTCAGAGGGAACTCCTGGCCTTAGCACGCACGAAGGAGGCATCCGCACCGAACGAGATTCTCCCGCACCCTGCATATCAAACTGGTGGATTATCAGTACATTGAATGCACTGGTGGGGAAGCTACTCGTCCGCTCGACAAATCCAAACACGTAATACAGGTTCCGTGCACCACTATTTTGTTGTCTTTCTAGTTGCCTTAGGATCAGTTTTATGCAAGCATTGAATAGCCTAACGTGTCGGGCAGTGCGTCGTGCGATGTTAGAGGAAACATGGCGAGACTTACCAACTTACCATCTCCTTCCCTGTCCAAGGCAAACATTGAGGCAAATATCGTTAATTCAAGCACGGGCAAGTATAACATTCAGGAGGCATAGCATATGCAAACAGGAGGTCATTTTAACATGATCGTTCAGGTGTTCAGTTGTTTCTTGATGCGATACAATGACTCGCACGCGGATAGCCGCTAAGCGAGGATGACTTATCTATATGAACACGGTCGCTGGAAAAGCCAATAAAGGACACTAGTCTTAAACGAGAGTAGTTTACAACGAAAGTACAGTGGTGCTATAAGCTATCTTGTTTAGTACAGTAGACTATACAGTAAGTTCAGCCATGGAGCGGATGGTATGCAGCGAAAGAACGGTGGGTGCTGCACACTATCTCGTCCAGTACAGTTGGCTGAAACAGTGGAGTTCCATCTGGATCGGAGCGGCCCCAGTGCCCCGGAGACCGTCCGTGGAACTATGCCTCGTTTTTGAGTTGTCCGCGACATGCAGGTCAGGGTCAAGGTCAGTTTCCCCTTCACTAGATACTTGAGTACTGTAGAACAGGAGTACAGTGGTACAGTGGTACAGTGGTACAGTAGAACAGTATAACAGTAGTATAGTAGTGCACGATTATAGGAGGTGCTTGAATCATGATTCTGTACAGTGATTAACTTGTCTTGATGCATTCCCCTGGTTCGGGGCTGCCTGGTGACCTAACGGTCCCGGATACTTGCAGGAACATTCAGGCACGGAACGACTACGTAGTAGTCTTCCGGGGTTTGGATGAAAACACGATAACATTCAAGCAGACAAGCATGCATTTCTAAGGAACATAAGCAGGCACGTTGCTCGGACCCGAAGGTAAGCCGAGAGATGAAATCGTTAAGGGACTTAGCATGCGAGGGTCTGAATATAAGCAGTATTTCATTTCCATGTTCTAGCAAGCAATACAAGTTGGGATTATTCCCTTAGCTAGGTGCATTGGATTTATTAGCATGCAGGGGGTGAATCACCTAGCGACTAGCATAAATATTCCAGATTTTATGTGTGCTGGCTAAGCAAAGACAAGTTCACCGTAGCCACCCACCTTAGCGATGATTCACCTCGGTAGAGCGATACGCCTGAGCGAGCCTCTGAAAGCCTAAGCCGGATAACTGTAGGGACAAGTCTGGATATCCTTTGCTTCTTGATCGAGGCAAAGCGGGTCGGGACAGTTGCACGATTGCCGTTTGAGACGGCAGTCCGCTTGAGCGGAACGGGGTGTTACATCCTACCCAACTTAGAAAAAGTCTCGTCCTCGAGACTTACTAAGGACAAGCAGTATTCTAGGGTTGAGGCAATCCTAGACAAGTCGTTGTACTTGTTTCATTTGGATCTTCACTTGCACAAGCTTCAAAATCAGCATATCGCTTAGACTGGATCGTGCGCACCTTCGACATGCATTTCTAGTGTGAGCACATCAACCAGCTTAGTGATAGCGAAGTCTCAGCCCTCGAGTTTTACCTTTTCTTAAATCTTGGATGGTGCACTAGTTCAAGGCATCCCTCGAATAGATGCATTCAACCAAACTTAGGGTTAGTGAAAATCGGACAAGCTACTAGCGATACTCTCAAGGGTTCGCACAGGTTGGCACAAAGGCCACTCGCAGCATACAACCAGACAAGCAAGCATATCAATCAAAATGCATTTTGAAAGTATTTAGACTTATTGTTGGAACATCACATCGAGGCATTGAGAGAGAGCGTGCACATAACCCACGAACGAGCTTTCTAAACAGAGATATCGAATTGAAGGCCAAAGGTGTAGAAGCCAGGCTCTGATACCAATATGTCACGCCCCGATCTCCCGCAGGCAATCGGCCGTTCCCGCTAGGCGGGAATCACCCTCGCCAGCGCTCCCGCGGAACGATCGCTTAACCCATCCGGGCGTGATGCCGCACGAGCGTGATCCACGCCCGTGCAAGGCCATGGTTCATTGGCTGGCGGCAAGAGTTCTAAGCCACAGAGTCGCACAGATTGTCCGAGTGCAGTGGAGTCATGAACGCATAGCGATTCGGTAACAGGTTCACTGAGTCGACAAATATAGCGGAAGTATTGAAACACAAGTTGAAATAAAGCAAGCTCTTTTATTGATATGAACAAGTGTTACAGGCGGCGTATAGCCGAGATTACAAGTCGCTCAAGCCTCTCTCTCTGAAACGTAAAGCGTGCCAAGTGGCTACAACTGTGGAATGATTGTACAGGCGATGGTCAGGCAACGCTTCAACATTATGTCTTGTATATGTGCTTCAGTCCCGGATGCACCGTTGCAAGGCTTCAGAGGGAACTCCTGGCCTTAGCACGCACGAAGGAGGCATCCGCACCGAACGAGGTTCTCCCGTACCCTGCATATCAAACTGGTGGATTATCAGTACATTGAATGCACTGGTGGGGAAGCTACTCGCCCGCTCGACAAATCAAACACGTAATACAGGTTCCGTGCACAACTATTTTGTTGTCTTTCTAGTTGCCTTAGGATCAGTTTCATGCAAGCATTGAATAGCCTAACGTGTCGGGCAGTGCGCCGTGCGATGTTAGAGGAAACACGGCGAGACTTACCAACTTACCATCTCCTTCCCTGTCCAAGGCAAATATTGAGGCAAATATCATTAATTCAAGCACGGGCAAGTATAACATTCAGGAGGCATAGCATATGCAAACAGGAGGGTCATTTTAACATGATCGTTTAGGTGTTCAGTTATTTCTTGATGCGATGCAATGACTCGCACGCGGATAGCCGCTAAGCGAGGATGAATTATCTATATGAACACGGTCGCTGGCAAAGCCAATAAAGGACACTAGTCTTAAACGAGAGTAGTTTGCAACGAAAGTACAGTGGTGCTACAAGCCATCTCGTTTAGTACAGTAGACTATACAGTAAGTTCAGCCATAGAGGGGATGGTATGCAGCGAAAGAACGGTGGGTGCTGCACACTATCTCGTCCAGTACAGTTGGCTGAAACAGTGGAGTTCCATCCGGATCAGAGCGGCCCCAGTGCCCCGGAGACCGTCCGTAGAACTATGCCTCATTTTCGAGTTGTCCGCGACATGCAGGTCAGGGTCAGTTTCCCCTTCACTAGATACTCGAGTACTGTAGAACAGGAGTACAGTGGTACAGTGGTACAGTAGAATAGTATAACAGTAGTACAGTAGTGCACGATTACAGGAGGTGCTTGAATCATGATTATGTACAGTGATTAACTTGTCTTGATGCATTCCCCTGGTTCGGGGCTGCCTGGTGACCTAACGGTCCAGGATACTTGCAGGAACATTCAGGCACGGAACGACTACGTAGTAGTCTTCCGGGGTTTGGATGAAAACACGGTAACATTCAAGCAGACAAGCATGCGTTTCTAAGGAACATAAGCAGGCACGTTGCTTGGACCCGAAGGTAAGCCGAGAGATGAAATCGTTAAGGGACTTAGCATGCGAGGGTCTGAATATAAGCAGTATTTCATTTCCATGTTCTAGCAAGCAATACAAATTGGGATTATTCCCTTAGCTAGGTGTGTTAGATTTATTAGCATGCAGGGGGTGAATCACCTAGCGACTAGCATAAATATTCCAGATTTTATGTGTGCTGGCTAAGCAAAGACAAGTTCACCGTAGCCACCCACCTTAGCGATAATTTGCCTCGGTAGAGCGATACGCCTGAGCGAGCCTCTGAAAGCCTAAGTCAGATTCCTGTAGGGACAAGTCTGGATATCCTTTGCTTCTTGATCGAGGCAAAGCGGGTCGGGACAGTTGCATGATTGTCGTTTGAGACGGCAGTCCGCTTGAGCGGAACGGGGTGTTACAAGCCCGACCTCCATGATGACCCACAACCGCCTCTCTCCGGCCGTCCCTGCCTCGCCGTCCTCCGCCTACCCAAGTGGAAGCCCTGGCCAGCTCCAGCAGTCTCCGGCCACAGAACCAGAACCAAAACCCTAGATCTGAACAGTAACCCGGACACGGCTGACTCAGGACACAGCACAGTAACCCGGACACGAGAAATTCTCGTTCCACGAAGCCCTGTTCAGGTAACCCGGTCTCTCTCCTCGTTGTTCCATTTTCTGTTTTGTCAGTTGTGTCGTATAGACTGTGTAACCCCCTCGATGCTCGTGCAACCCGCTCGGTTCGTCGCGTCCTGTGGTGATCACAAACCGCAATCCAAAAACAGGAAAACCAACGCCCTATTTCACCCCGGAACTGAGTGCGCCCCGCTAAACGGGATGACTTGGTCCCATGCGGTCTTTACCGAAACGTGCGTTGTTGATACGGACATGCAAGATTTCGCAGAAGTTGATTTGGATGTGCGTGCACACCGGAATCAACGCGTATCTGCCGACAACGCCCCATATCCGCCTGTTCTGAACATGTCGTAACTTTGTGTACACACTTTGGATCGAGACAAAACTTATGCCATTGGACTCGTAGCAATACGCTGGTCCTGTGACCCAAGTTTGGTTCAATTCTGAGAACGTTGACAAAATTGTGTATCGTGTGCCCCACGGCTCTACTTGACGGGCGATTTTATGATCGGCTCATCAGAATCCAATTCTGAAAGTTCCGTTGGGTTCGTATCATCGTTCTGGACTTGTTAACACTAAGTTGGACTAATTTGGAGACCATTGGTTCTGACACGCTTTTCGGTGCAAAGTAGACCACACATGGACCCCACTTTGACCCGAAATTATGGTTTTGCCCCTGTGTCCAAATTGGAAGAAAGGAAAGTGCTTTCTAGCTATTTTGCTTATTCTGAGAATGTTGGTGATATCTATTTCAGCATCCGGAGACATTTGTTCTGAGGCCATAGCTTCTGCTCCTGTGTATTGGACATCTGGACGTTACATTTTGCAGCTTCTTGCCAGGCAAGTATACCTTGCCATCGTACTGTTATTTATATTCCATATGTTGCATGCATCTTTATTTCCTATCTTTGGTTCATTTATTTTAACTGTTATATAAAATGCACGCGACGGTGTCGTCGCGATATGTTTTTAGTTATGTATTTGCATTGACCTTGTTTATGAGACTACCCCATTATCATGTAGCATCTTTAGGTTCATTGGCCGTGACACAGTTGTTACACGAGTTATGAGTCTTATATAGATCACGGATTGGCGTGCAGGGTTTGGCCTCCTGTACGTGTGGGCCGTGCGTAGGAATAACTGCTGTTAGAAACTTTGCATGCTAGTAGACTTAGTAGTTATTAGAGGTCTAGGGATATAGCTTATTGTAGTACGGTGGTCCCATCCTTGTCCTTGTTTGGTTGCAGGATTGGGCTGAGGTACTAAGAATAGGCTATGAATTAAATCGTGTCATGGATGTGACATACTTAGAGCATGGGTTGGGGAGAACAACAAGTACCGCATTTGAGCTCCTTTACACTTTTCCTTCTGTAACCCGGAAGCTCCGCTGGAGATAAGGATGGTGATAACCCCTATACTACTTGGCGGACCTCCGCCGTTCAAAAGACGACGTGCCTTTGAGGCCCCTGGTTCTCCGAGAGAGTCATGCCAATCCCAGTTTTCAGCCAGATAGCTCACTTGTGGGGAAAGTTGTTCTTAACTGCATTCACTTAGACGGTTAGGTGACCCATTGGATATTTATTTTAGTACTTTATTGGTATGTGCTTTATGTATCTTGTTATATCCCTCTGAGGACCTAGCCCCTTCCAGGTGTATCTGTTCTTGAGTATTTGCAGGAGCGCAGATTGGATGGTTCTATATGCTTCGTGGATGTCTTCTCTTCGAGCCCGTGATTGATAGCTGGTATTCTTATATTGTGTTTGTTGTGGTGTACTTAGATTGTGTTACTCTTATATTCGAGTTGGTAGTGGATTTGTTTCCATCCAACTATCATTCCTAGATACTTCTTATTGAGATCTAGTTTCATAGATACTAGTTAATTATTTATATTTGATTTTCTGTGGATGAGATTTAGATTATACCCTGTGACTTGTGATACATTTTATACCGCTTGTGGTTTTGATATTCATATTACAGCGTACGTATGGGTTATTATTTCCATATATTGGAGTTGCCATATCCATGCGACTGGCATGCTTACGTGTCCTGGTCCTACGTATTTTTGGGACTGGAACGTGACATATTTTTGTGGTGGCCCATGCAGGTCGAGAGCATATTGTCTCGGTTACGTTACTGTACCGAGCAAGACTGCAAATAGGATTAGAGTATAGGATCTCATCCATAATTGACTATGACTCGTATTTCTTCTAATATATTTTATTTGAATAATTGCATCATGCTTGATTCATGTGCTTCCCTAATAGTTCCTTGAGTATAGCCCCCTCCTAGAATATAGTAGTCCCTATTGTTAGATGATAAGTAGGGTAACCTTCCTATTAAGAGTACAACTAGAGTGTTGACACACCACTAAGTTTAGAATATCTAGTGAACCCTAGAATTCTTTATCTATAGATTGGTTTACCATTACCCCTTGATGTATTATGAGGACTTGAGAGTAGTATAGACACTACTAGAGTTAGTTAGAAGTTTTACCATAATATTTGACCCTAGTATTGAGGAACCCGTAGAAAACCAAAATTGAATATTAAGACTGAACCTAACCTTCATAGTTAGATATTATTGGAGAACTACAAACTTAGATCATTGTCTTATTATTAGTAGACAGCACCTTAGAAAGCCAAGAGCAATATATAGAACATTTTCCTAATCATACCTCAAACATAGCAACTAACACCCCACTTCCGTTAGAGAACCATGATGCTATCTAAAGCCCTCTATCTTAATTTTATATATTGTTCTCCTGCGACCATAGCGCTCGCTATTTTGCGACGACTAATTACGTTTCTTCTCTTCATCCTTCAACTCGTGCCATCTGACACTTCGGATAGTAGGCCAAGTAATTTTACTCTTTGTTAAGGGCTCATAGTTTGCTAGGATTATAGTTGTAGCCTTGAATGTGAAATTTTTTGTGCTTGGTAGTTAGAACTTGATAAGTTTAAGTTGTTTTATAGATTGTGACCGATGATTAACCCTTAGTTTTTAAATCACGTAATTTGTACCCTCACCTCGATACAAGCGAGATCCCTTTTCCCCTTAAATGGCCAGTAACTCTTCTATCCTTACTTTTGACACTTGTTCTATAAGCACTATGACTAAGATGTAAGATGACCATGACCTATGTAATAGAAGAGGATACCCCAATAAAGTACCAAGACCACTTCTCATAGACCTTAACAGGAGCTTTTACGGTATCCTTAAGACAATACAATAGTAGTTAAATTATTTTAAGTTGGGTAGTATACCTCACCACCTAGTATCATATAGTCCTTGTGATCCATTGATGAAGTGTAACTGAATAACATTAATTGTAAGCTAGCAAAGACGACAGTGTTTATTCAGACAATAGAATTTAGAGGTCCTTGCCCCCATTTGGTCGACTAGCGACATAGACAAGGAGGTTGTATGATAACTATAGAGATTTGTAGAGTCTTTATTATTATTGCTTATTTTGTTTTTTGTTTTTGTTTTTGTGAACTTGAATTGACTTGTACCTCCTTTCATCATCATCTAGCGTACTTATAATTGTTGTACTACCTTGACTTATGCCGCTATTATAGCATAGTTTTGCAAGCTTATTCTTTCATCAAGCTTGTTCACTATATATGTATTAGTGGATGCATACATTAATACATTTCAGAATCAGTGTACTACGGTCTGATCAACCATAGTGCGCGTAGTTCGCCCTTCGTATAACTACTTTACGTGGATTGAGATATCTAGTGATTAGTAGATGAATGAACTTGCCCTCTAGATATGTCTGAGCATATCGTATCCGTTATATAACTGTACCGATGCGAGCATGTGAATAGGCATTATCCAAAATAAGATTTTAATTCACAACTGCCTTAAAAATTCCCATTGAATTCTATAAACGCCTTGACCCCCATACTACTAATCGATTACCTCCCCCTTGAACTCTTTATTATTGTTTTCCGTCTTCCCTTATTTCGGAAAGACGAAACCTCGTGCTGGGTATAAAGTTTGATACACAGAGAGTACTAGATATACCCCATAGGCCGATCACATACTTGAGGATTATTCTTTCGTAATTAAGGACATATCATATAAGATATAATTGGCATAGAAGTTTTGAGGATTGAATGACATGAGTAAAACAAATTAAGGAATATTTTCTTAAGGTATATAGCCTTATGTGATAGATGGGTAAATTATAAGTTGGGTAGCAGTGCATTGTCAACTCGAGAGGAATTTTTTTTAGATTGTGATCGAGTAAGATTAGATTGGGAGAGGTTCAAGCCATTTTAATTTTGAGAAATTTATAAGAATGACTAAGATGATGAGGATTAATGAATTGATATTGAGGACCCAATATTTATACCTTAAGTACATGATTTAAATTTTTGAACAATGAAGGTAGAATCATCAATTTGAATTTGGAGGATAAATATAGAATTTCAGACTTGAACATTGGTGGACTGCATTTAAATTATTTTTCAATTTGATGATTTAAATTAAGAATTAAAATTTTGGTTGGACTACCTATTGGAAATATTGAGGTTGTGAATGGAATATAAAAGTTGAAGCATACAAAAATTTATAAGTAAAAAATAGGAATAATAATGGACTCGAATTACTTCTAGAGGAGATTATGATAATTGGAGATCATGAGATAAATTTTATATGCGTATTTAAATCTGGAAGATGTTATATGGATTTAATTTAAATTGGATATGGATAATTTGAAAAAATGAGAAGAGATAACCATAGGTTAAATTTTGATTGGAACAGTGGTCATCTTAACCTTGAAGTAATTGCGATAGATATGATTAGGATTTTATTTATCGCAAGGAGATTGAGATTGACTTGCCTTATGTACATGAAGGATTAACAGATTATGTCTTATTTTAATTTTGAGGACGACATTGTTTTAAGTTGGCTGGATTGTGAAACTCTCTCACCTAAGAATTAGACCTACTTGGCGTAGATAGTGAGACTGAGGCTAGCTCGAATCCACTTAGAAATAGAACACAGTATTTTTATTTAGTTTTACAATATGGTACCACTTAGCACACCTTACCATTGCTTCAATAATTGGAGCAATTCATTATTCACTGCCTTCCTACAAATTCTACCTCCTTGTCCTAGACATGCCCATCCTCCATTTTCATCTTTGTGCAATTTTCCAATGGTTGGGCGCTTTTATTCAAAAGAGCATTTAGGTGTCCATACTATTGGACATGACACATAAAGAAACCGATTTTTTCGCTCATGTGGATTTTTCCCATGATTTTCGGAATATGCAACGTGCAACATCGCCCACTCCGTTAAACCTAACCTTGCATTTTAACCAATGCAAATCTTAGACCATCATAGTCTTCTACCGTGGCTTAATTTTAATTTCGAGGACAAATTTTTTATAAGTTGGGTAGATTGTAAGCCCCCTGATTTTTCAGAATATTTTTAAAACATTTTCTCACAATTTTTCTGTAATTTTTGGAAATTAAAACCAAGGTATTTTGCAATTAAATAATTTTTAGTGGATATTAATTAATATTAAAATATTATGAAAATAATATTTTCTAGTGTAAAATGAAAAACTGGACATAGGGGTAATTTTCCGGAAATTTATTGGACCCCAGAAACATTTTTAAAGCCCCAAAAACTAATGTATTTTTAAACCTAATTAAACCCTGACTGAACCCGGTTTATTTTAAACAAACCAAACCGACCCAAACCGCTATCAAGCCGAACCGGACCAAACCTAGCTTTAACGGGTCGGGTCGGGTCGGATCCGAATCGAACCCGACCCGGATCCGAAACCCTCACCGAAACCCTAATCCTAATCTACACCGGATACACTGTTCCGGCCCCCTTTAAAAACCCCTCGCTCCGCCGGATCACCCTCTCTCTCCTCTCTCCGCCGCCCGCAGCTCCGCCCCGGCCGTCCTGAACCCTAGTCTGAACCCTAACCTCCCTCCATGTCTCCCCGCAGCCACAGCCGACCAACTTTTGCTCCTCCGCCCAGCCTCCATCTCCATCCCCGACCCCGAGCCGCTGTGCTTTGCCGGACACGGCCACCACGCCACCCCCTTCTCCTTGACTTCCTCCTCCTCCAGTCTTCAACCCTCGACCAGCCTCCGCTTATCCTCCGCCCTCTCCCCGACCCGACATAAACCTAGCCACCCTCTTCCCTGAAACGGACCTCCACGACGACCCGCAGCCGCATCTCTCCGGCCGCCCTCTCCCTCCCGGAGCCGACGAGCCGTCCCCGCCTAGCCGTCCTCCGCCTACCCCAGTGGCAGCCCCGGCCAGCTCCGGCAGTCTCCGGCCACAGAACCAAAACCCTAGATCTGAACAGTAACCCGGACACGGCTGACTCAGGACACAGTACAGTAACCCGGACACGAGAAATTCTCGTTCCACGAAGCCCTGTTCAGGTAACCCATTCTCTCTCCTCGTTATTCCGTTTTCTGTTCTGTTAGTTGTATCGCATAGACTGTGTAACCCCCTCGATGCCCGTGCAATCCGCTCGGTGCGTCGCGTCCTGTGGTGATCACAAACCGCGATTCAAAAACAGGAAAACTAACGCCCTATTTTACCCCGGAACTGAGTGCGCCCCGCTAAACGGGACGACTTTGTCGCGTGCGGTCTTCACCGAAACGTGCGCGCCGTTGATACGGACGTGCGGGGTTTTGCAGAAGTTGATTTGGATGTGCGTGCACACTGGAATCAACGCGTATCCGCCGACAACGCCCTGTATCTGCCTGTTCTAGAACACGTCGTAAATTTGTGTACACACGTCGGATCGAGACGAAACTTGCGCCATCGGACTCGTAGCAATACGCTGGTCCTGTGACCCAAGTTTGGTTCAATTCTGAGAACGTTGACAAAATCGCGTATCGTGGGCCCCACGGCTCCACTTGACGGGTGATTTTGTGATCGGCTCATCGGAATCCAATTCTGGAAGTTCTGTTGGGTTCGTATCATTGTTCTGAACTTGTTAACACTAAGTTGGACGAATTTGGAGACCATTGGTTCTGACACGCTTTTCGGTGCAAATGGGCCACACATGGACCCCACTTTGACCCGAAATTACGGTTTTGCCCCTGTGTCCAAATTGGACGAAAGGAAAGTACTTTGTAGCTATTTTGCTTATTCTGGGAATGTTGGTGATATCTATTTCAGCATCCGGAGATATTTGTTCTGAGGCCATAGCTTCTGCTCCTGTGTATTGGACATCTGGACGTTACATTTTGCAGCTTCTTGCCAGGCAAGTATATCTTGCCATTGTACTGTTATTTATATTCCATATGTTGCATGCATCTTTATTTCCTGTCTTTAGTTCATTTATTTTAACTGTTATATAAAATGCGCGCGACGGTGTCGTCGCGATATGTTTTTAGTTATGTATTTGCATTGACCTTGTTTATGAGACTACCCCATTATCATGTAGCATCTTTAGGTTCATTGGCCATGACACAGTTGTTACACGAGTTGTGAGTCTCATATAGATCACGGACTGGCATGCAGGGTTTGGCCTCCTGTACGTGTGGGCCGTGCGTAGGAATAACTGTTGTTAGAAACTTTGCATGCTAGTAGACTTAGCAGTTATTAAAGGTCTAGGGACATAGCTTATTGTAGTACGGTGGTCCCATCCTTGTCCTTGTTTGGTTGCAGGATTGGGCTAGGGTACTAAGAATAGGCTATGAACCAAATCGTGTCATGGATGTGACATGCTTAGAGCATGGGGTGGGGAGAACAACAAGTACCGCATTTGAGCTCCTTTACACTTTTCCTTCTGTAACCCGGAAGCTCCGCTGGAGATACGGGCGGTGATGACCCCTATACTACTTGGCGGGCCTCTGCCGTTCAAAAGACGACGTGCCTTTGAGGCCCCTGGTTCTCCGAGAGAGTCATGCCAATCCCAGTTTTCAGCCAGATAGCTCACTTGTGGGGAAAGTTGTTCTTAACTGCATTCACTTAGACGGTTAGGTAACCCATTGGATATTTATTTCAGTACTTTATTGGCATGTGCTCTATGTATCTTGTTACGTCCCTCTGAGTACCTGGCCCCTTCCAGGTGTATCTGTTCTTGAGTATTTGCAGGAGCACAGATTGGATGGTTCTATATACTTCGTGGATGTCTTCTCTTCGAGCCCGTGATTGATAGCTGGTATTCTTATATTGTGTTTGTTGTGGTGTACTTAGATTGTGTTGCTCTTATATTCGAGTTGGTAGTGGATTTGTTTCCATCCAACTATCATCCCTAGATACTTCTTATTGAGATCTAGTTTCATAGATACTAGTTCATTATTTATATTTGATTTTCTGTGGATGAGATTTAGATTATACCCAGTGACTTGTGATACATTTTATACCACTTGTGGATTTGATATTCATATTACAGCGTACGTATGGGTTATGGTTTCCATATATTGGAGTTGCCATATCCATGCGGCTGGCATGCTTACGTGTCCTGGTCCTACGTATTTTTGGGACTGTGGCGTGACAGTATCAGTACAGATATAATATTCGAGTCCAACTACCAATTACACATTAGGTCACATGAATCAAGATCTCATTTTAATACAAAGCTTACGTCATGAATATAGCTGGTTAGTCAATTATCACTTAGTTTGGGTTTATACTAAAATATTAGTTCAACTCATGTCAAGTTCATAGCCAATCTTAGCTCATGGTCATGTCTAGCACGAGGTCTGGTTATTAAATCCATTCTCCTTAGAATCACAACACAAGCAATACCAGGATCAACCACATATAGGAAGATAAGAAATATTCCAAATAAAATAAGTGAACACATCGTGAAAGTACTTTATGCACGCATTAAGTTACTAAGGATCACACGCGCATAAAATTATACGCATGAAGGTCAGGCGCTTGAACCAAACAAGCGCATGCTCAGGGTGCCGCATGAAGTCAGGGCACTTAAGGTCTCATAAAGTGAGGGCACATGAGCTAATCGACCGCATGCTCCTCCAAGCCGCATGCTCCTATATGCCGCATGCTCGGGCAAAATTTTACTGCTTGGAACATGAGCCAAAATGACTGACAATAAATAAAGTGTCAGCGAAGTGACACAAAGGTGGCTGATGTGACAAGCCATAAGGTGCGTCAGAGAGAAAAGATAAAATCAATCAAAAGACGTGCCAGGACGGGACTGAGTCATACGTCCAAGAAAAAATGGGCGCATAGCTCATTGCCGCATGATGACTTCTATGCGCCTAGGAGAGACAACACAAACATTCTTACACTTAGCTTTTTCAACCTCGAGTTTCAGGACGCATGTGTTCTTCGGCTGTGCACCCAACAAAAGGGAGGCATGCTGGATACTTGAAGCATGGAGCTTCATTTTCTCAATAGAAATTTTTGGCCATGGCGGAAAACTCCAAACCGAAGGTTGGATTTTCTTCATGGAAAGTTCGTCTGGGGTCCAAATTTGACAAGGTAAAGTTCTGAACCTCTCAGAATCAATTGCTCTACAACATAGAATACCAAATTTTTTGAAAACAAATAAGTTTTTAAGATCAAAACGAAAAAAAACTCAAGACCATCCACACTCATAAAAATCTAGATCTATCCCACTCCATCACCAAATTTGAAAATACTAAGTTCTAAACATGCTTAAAATCACACAATAAACATAATGGACCAATAATATGGAGGGTTTCTCCATTTCTCATGCAATGTGTACTTGCCTATGGAGGGAGGGAAAACCTAAGAGAGAGAAGGAAAAGAAAGAATAAAGGGGGAGAGAGAAAGAAGTTTGGTTATAAAGCTAGGTCTTGAGGTTTAGAACATGGGTTCAACTTATGACCAAAACTAACCCAAACCATAAACTAAGAACCAAGATAAACCAAAGAATGGGTCTAGTCTCATGCAACCAAAATAAATAACATGCCAACGAGAATAATTCGTCCCTCAATACGTATATTGGGAACGGGGAGTGACAGATTATCTCCAACTAAATGTGGTCCACGTGTTAAGCTGGCTAAGTCACGCAAAAAGAAGACGGGAACCGCTAGGAACTCCAGCAACAACAAATTACAACAAAACGTTCACGTGACAGCTTGCCCTGGACTCAACCTATACTATGCGCCTACAGTAGCAACCACATTCCTTTGAAGGATCCCCCTGCGGCCACCAAACAGAAGCACATACGGCACCTATAGTACATCAACATGATGGCTATAAATAGAGGCAACTTGGACGTCCCAAAGGCTGACTTTTTCTGCTATAGAGAGACCATACCCCTCCAAGCGAGCTACGTACGTGCTCACAATCTCAGGAGAGAGAAGAGAGAAGAGAGCATCCCGCATTCACTCGTCGGACCGTCAACGGAGTAAAAGAGTCGCTGCAGTACTCGATCTCCATCATCACATCACCTAGATAAAAAATATTGTACTTAAATTTTCTGTCTAGGATTTCTTTGTACTCTTTTTGTTTGTTATTAAACGAAAGTTTTCCAAACCTACTGTAATGGCGAACAAGAATATGAGCATATGATTTTTATTTTTATTTTATTTTTTGAGAGCCTAGTGTAACGTACGGGACTTTGTACACGCCGTGGTGCGCGTCTTTTGGGTCCACTGTCCACAAACTTTCATCATTTATAAATGGAAGAATCATTATGCTCTCGTGTCTCATATCCCGGATATTGTACCAAGGCTTATAGCATCATTTATTGCACCAATCAATCTCAGCCACACATTTTTTTGAAATATGTGGTTATAAATTATGCTGAGGTGACAATAACTTTATGAGATGATTTATGAACACACATTTCAAAAAATATGTGGTTGAGATTGCTTGGTGCAATCTCCCCCCCCCTCCCACACACACACATACACACACACACACATATATATATATATATATATATATATATATTGATTTTTTTGCGATCATTTGGCCGCCACAAGTGAGGGCTGGTTAAGGTCTTGAAACTTTTGTTGTAGTAATTGACATTACCAAATGCTGTACTGCATTATTTACAGTCTTAAGGAGATCTGGAATCTCGGCCGATATCGCAGAAATTACGCGAGACGCAATCACCTCACATTGGAATATCAGTGCACATGGCACCTAGAGATATATATCACCATCCAGCCCAATCCCAATCCCAATCCCAATCCCAATCCCAATCTGCAGTCAAGTGGCTAAGTACTTGCATGTGATTGTTGAAGAGTAGGGAGTAAGGCTGCACATAAACATGGAAGAGAGGATCATATTCTATAGCCACTATTTATCATTAATATAATTATAATTGGATGGTTCTGTTGAGATTCGGTTCTGTTGAGATTCTTGGTCGGTCGGGAAAACCTTGCGAGATGCGTTGAAGATTTGAGCGTAAATTTTCCAGGTACATGAACCACAGTGATCGATGCTGAGAACTCACCGAGCAAACGTATGGTATTTGTTCTCCATTTGTTTTCCAGTGCATCCTCTTCATAAGTTCTATGAATCACTGCTGTCTTTTTCCAGGTTACAGAGAGGAATAGGTACGTGATGCTAGCTAACACAGCTGTAGCATTATTCTCTCGTCCTGCTGCAGCAAAGTTTCGATTGGCATGCAATGCATGTAAGTAGAGAAGACATTTCATCTTTCCTGACCTAGGAATGTATCCTTCTAATGTTTAATCAACTGGGTGCCTCTAGTCTCTAGCCTCCCATGGATTTTATTGCTTAGTTTTGTTCCCTAATTTTGACTTGTTCCTTGAATAGTAGTATTCAGAACAACAAAAATATCAAAATTTTCAATCAGAGCATTCAAGTTTAAAAAAATTTAAAAATATCATCAGAATGTCATTCGGAAGGACGTTTTACGTTTTTCCGTTAAAAAAAAAAAACTCTGTCAACCAGAAAAAAAAAACTCCGTCAATAAAAATAAAAATAATAAAATAATAAAATAATAAAAACAAATGGAAAACGTTCTTTGGAAGGATGTTTTTTCTAGAAAAAATACTTATTTTTATTATTATTTTTTCTCTCCTCTCTCACTCGTACTCTCTCATCTCTCTTCTCTTTCTCTCTCACTCTCACTCTCTCTCCTCTTCTGTTCCGCTCGTCACTCTCCTGTTCTCCTCTCTGTTCTCCTCTCCTCTCTCCTCTCCTCTTCTCTTCTTCTCTCCTGTTCTCCTCTCCTATTCTCCTCTCTCATCTTCTCTCTCTCTCTCTCTCTCTCTCTCTCTCTCTCTCCCCTCCTGTCCTCTTCTCTCTCTCTCTCTAATTCTCTTCTCCTCTCCTATCCTCTTCTCTCTCTAATTCTCTTCTCCCCTACTATCCTCTTCTTTCTCTAATCCGTGACCACTTTCTTGTCCTCTTCTTCCGTAAAAGAGAGAGAGTGAGAGTAAAAAAATACAACTCTGAAGTAATGTGTCCCACTTTTTTACGGTAACGTTGCGGGAAGAGATAGCAAGAGGGAGAGAGAGAGAGAGAGCAAGGGTGAGAGAGCAGAGAGTGAGTGGGAGAGAGAGCGGAAACGAGAACGAGAGTGAAAGAGAGTTAACACATAGAGATAAAGTAGAGAGAGAAAGATGAGCGGAAACGAGAGAGAGAGAGAGAGAGAGAGAGAGAGAGAGAGAGAGAGCACAGAGAGTAGAGTTAGCGGGTGAGTGAGTGAGCAGAGAGAGAAGAGAGAAGAGAGAGAGTGTGAGTGAGAGAGAGAGAGGAGAAAGAGAGAGTTAACTATTTTTAAAAAAAATTAAATGGGTGAGTGAGCAGAGAGAGAATAACAGAGAGAGAATAGAGAAGAGAGAGAGTGTGAGTTAGAGAAGGAGAGAGAGAGTGTGACTGAGAGAGAGGAGAGAGAAAAAAAAAGAAAAAAAAAAAGAAAACGTCCTTTGTAAGGACGTTTGTTTTTAATTTAATTTAATTTTTTTACTTTTTTTTCACGGAAATTTTTTTTTTTGTCGTTATTTTTTTTTTTATAACGGAAAAGCGTAAAACGCCTTTCCGAAGAGCGTTCTGACGCTATTCTTGAAAACTTTTAAACTTTAATGTTCTGAGTGGTATTGTTTGTATTTTCGTTGCTCTGAACGAAAATTTTAGTTTATGGTATGTTTGTATCAAAACAAGCTTACATTTCACCAGTCTCAATTTGTACCATATTTTTTTTTTTTTACTTACTGCATTATATGTTGTATCTTCTGGTCTGAGAAAATTTTTGCAGTTCTGGGTTCAAAATCAACTTTATGTTTTAATTATAGCTAATACCAAAGACAGGCTGGGAAGAGTTCTATGTATATCCACCTTGGTACCTCTTACCCCTAGCGGTCGATCTTGTCATATTGAGCGGCTGCACGACATGGTCCAGGTGCGCGTGCATGTGCGACGTGTGGAAACAATCATGGACACTTGTGCTGCACAAGTCGAAGCGTTATGTGCCTGAAATCCTTCAATCCGGTTCTGAACCCATTTACTCCTTCCTGCTTTCTGACTACCCAGAGTATCTTGAATGCCCCCATGAACTTGAAGTCTATGATATTGTTGTTGTTTTTTTTTTTTTTGATATGCATAAACGTTCGAGATTTTGTTTGGATCCACTGTTATTAACTCCTACTAAATAAATAAATAAAATATACGTTTTTGTGGTTCGATCTACCGATCTTTCGTCATCCAGTCCGGATAGGATCACTCAGAGTTCAATATTTTTTATACATATTGTTACATCTTCCCCTTGAAGTCTTTATGATATATGTGTCTATTTTTATATTAGATCTTTTAATTTGATAGCAGGCAAAAAGTATGGATGGGTAGGAAAGATTGTGGTAGCCAACAAAAGCAGCAGTTACAGATTACTAAGGCAAATTATAAGGGCACTATAAAGTTTACTTAGGACTAGCCCAGGATTGGGGCTAGTCCATTAATGAGCAAAGTTTACTCATAGTAGCCCAATAGTTTACTCATACTAGTCCAAACCTCCCTAATCTCCACCGAAGTTCTCCTCCCTCCTCTTTTTCTTATCGGAGCCCTCCTCCTCCGCCTCCTCCCCCGTCCTCCACCGCAGCTTCCCGTCGCCGCCTCCCGTCGTCGTCGACGTCGCCGCCTCTGCCTCCTCCCCGCCTCCCGCCGTTTCCTTCCTCTCCAGTTCCTCCGTCTTGTACTCCCTTTCGGTACTCGACTACCTCGACACCCTCGGCGTCTGCCGCTCCTCCCTTCCCTCCTTCCTCCGTCGCTACCACCAGGTCCTCCACTCCGCCACCGGAAGACATAAATAATAACACAATGACAAAGAAAAATAACAGCATACAGGAAACCAAAAAAGAAAAAGAAAAAATAGAAGAATTGTCAAAATTTGACATATATGTTGATTTTTAGGACTGTCAAAATTTTGACAGTCCTACCAATTGGAAGTACTGTCAAAATTTTGACAGTCCTAAAAATTCAACATATATTTTTAGGACTGTCAAACTTTTGACAGTCGTACCAATTGGAAGGACTGTCAAAATTTTGACAGTCCTAAATTTTTTGACATTGACAGTCGACAGTCTAAAAATCATTATCTAAAAATTTTGACTGTCAAAATTTAACATATATGTTGATTTTTAGGACTGTCAAAATTTTGACAGTTCTACCAGTTGGAAGTACTGTCAAAATTTTGACAGTTCTAAAAATTTAACATATATTTTTAGGACTGTCAAACTTTTGACAGTCCTTCCAATTGGTAGGATTGTCAAAATTTTGACAGTCTTAAAAATATATGTTGAATTTTTAGGACTGTCAAAATTTTGACAGTCCTTTCCATTGGTAGGACTGTCAAAATTTTGACAGTTCTAAATTTTTTTTTCTGTTAATTTATTTTTGTTAATTGGTGGGGGGGGGGGGGGGGGGGGGGGCAATTTATTTTGTTAATTTTCTGTTTTATTTAAGAAAATATATTTTAACGAAATAAAATTAAAATAAATTAACAGTAAATTTACTGTATCGAAATTTTAAAATAAAAAAAAAAAAAAATTAACTCAGTTGTCAATTTGTATCAAAATTTCAAAATAGTAAAATATCCCAAATTTCTATCCTTAAAATTTGTTAAAGTATTCTGTTATTTAAAATAGTAAATTTATTATTGGTACAATAAATATTTTGTAAGAAAAAAAATTACCAAAAGTAAAATTTTGAGGTCGAAACATCATTTTTTTGCGATTCTAAAAATTTGGGAAGTCCGTTAAACGGTGAAACGGTTTATCACGAAGTACTTTTCTATACGATCATTTTGGCACAAACTTGACCTTGTTTCGATCTCCCAGTCAAAAGTTATAATACTTTAAAGTTTTATAATTTATATTTTTGTCTGTAATATGTACGTCTTACTTCGGATGAAAATTCTCTCTACACGAATTGTGTTACTCTCGTCGAAAACATACAAATCGACCTATTGTGTGACGAAAAACGATTTAAAAACAAATAGTTATGGTCGTTCGAAGTCTGATCGACGGCAGACGTAATATTCGTACGGTAGATTTTTTTTTTTGGTTCAATGATAACATATTTTATTTTAGATGTTAAACTAAATAAAAAAAATCAAAATCCAAAACTAACTAAATAGAAAAAAACTAATAAAAAATATCCTGAGAATTAAAACGAGGACTGTCAAAATTTTGACAGTCCTCATTGTTTGTGGGACTGTCAAAATTCTGACAGTCCTAGTTTTATATTAAATTTTCAGTGGGTTAAAATTAGGACTGTAAAAATTTTGACAGTCCATATATCTTGTGGGACTGTCAAAATTATGACAGTCTTAACAATTTGTAGGACTGTCAAAATTTTGACAGTCCTTACAAGTAGTAGGACTGTCAAAATTTTGATAGTCTCGATTATAACAGTCCCGAATGAATTTTGGTGGCAAACTTGTAATTATTAATAATAAAAATTTGGACTAGTCTCAAATAACTTTAAGAGTGACAAACTTGTAATTTTGAAAAAAATTACATTGGACTAGTCCCATGTAACAAGTGTAGTGCCCATATAATTTGCCATTACTAAATGATCCCCAAAATACATACACGCATCCAAACCCCCTCCCTTCATTCCTATATAAACTCCCACCAAACCTCTTATTTTCTTCAGTAGCACCTGCTCACTGAGTAGTAGTAGAAACTAGCAGTGGCAGTCCAGTTTCTTCTAACTATGGCTCTCTGTGTATCTTCGGCTGCGGCGAAAGCTCAGGAACTGGCTCCCTATCTTTCCTCCTCCTCGCTCGCTTTGCCCCCCTCTGTCACCGTCGTCTCGAAATGTGTCGTCTATCCTGACCAGAAATCCACAATGGGGAACCAGAAACTCTCGGTTTCGGACCTCCCTATGCTATCTTGTCACTACATCCAGAAGGGCCTCTTCCTTCCCCCACCTGCTGTCCCAGTCCACTCTGTCGTATGCCTTCTCAAGGACCGGCTCTCCCGCGCCTTGTCCTTCTTCCCGCCCCTCGCAGGCCGTCTCTACACCGACCACGACGGCAAGATTTATATCTCCTGCAATGACGCCGGCGTCGAGTTCACCCATGCCGTCGCCCCCGCCCTCTCTCTCCCTCAACTGCTCCCCGAGGGGCTCGACGTCCCTTCGGCCGTCAAATCCTTGTTCGTCCTCGACGGGGTCGTCAGCTACCAGGGCCACTGCCGCCCCCTCGCTGCCTTCCAGGTCACCGAGCTCGGCGACGGCGCAATCTTCGTCGGCTGCTCCGTCAACCACGCCATCGCCGACGGCACTTCTTTCTGGAATTTCTTCAATGCTTGGGCGGAGCTGTCTCGTGCCGCGGATCACGCTCCTCCGCTGCTCAAGCTCTCCCGCCCTCCGGACTTCTGCCGCAACTTCTTCGGAGAATCCGAAGCGGTGCTGGAGTTCCCCGAAGGGAAGGAGCCGGAGGTCACGTTCCCGGTGAACGCGCCGCTGAGGGAGAGGATCTTCCACTTCAGCCTGGAGGCGATCCGGGAGTTGAAATCGAGGGCCAACAGCTACAAATCCAAAACGACCGAGGAGGAGGAGGAGGAGATGATGATATCTTCGTTCCAGTCGCTGTGTGCGCAGCTATGGATATCGGTGACTCGAGCACGAAGGCACGTACTAGTCGCAAGCCAGCCAACGACATTCCGGATGGCGGTGAACTGCCGGCACAGGGTGGTCCCTACAGTAGACAGCCTCTACTTCGGCAACGCGATCCAGAGCATCCCTACGACCGTCCGCGTAGAGCAAGTCCTATCGAACGGGCTCCCGTGGGCGGCGAGGCTCCTGCAGCGGGGCGTGCTGGGCCACGGAGACGCGAAGGTGAGGGAGGGAGTGTCGGCGTGGGAGGAGGCGCCGAGGTGCTTCCCGTTGGGGAATCCGGACGGGGCCGGGGTGACGATGGGGAGCTCCCCGCGCTTCCCGATGTACGACGGGAACGACTTCGGGTGGGGCCCGCCGATCGCCGTGAGGAGCGGCAGGGCCAACAAGTTCGACGGGAAGATATCGGCGTTCCCCGGGAGGAGCGGCGGGGGCAGCGTGGAGCTGGAGGTCTGCCTTGCGCCGGAGGCAATGGCTGGGCTTCTGCAGGATCAGGAGTTCATGTACTATGTCTCTGTCTGATCTGTGTACTGCCTGGAATTAATTCTCCATTGTCTGATCTGAACTGATCCTAACTAATTAAAGACTGGATAAGTCAATAAGACTGCAGGTTCCCTCCAGCTGTAGGATGGTAATGACAAATAAATTTACAAGTCCAATGACAATGGAGTCCTGTAGTCCAACTGACATCATATATATATATATATATATATATATATATATATATATATATATATATATATATAAAAGTGAAAAAGTCAAATGATAATGGAGTCATGTAGTCCTCCTGACATCAGCTGCATATGTCAGGAGGACTACAGGACTCCATTGTCATTTGACTTTTATTTATATATATATATATATATATATATATATATATATATATAAGTCAAATGACAATGTAGACCTGTCGTCCTCCTGGCATTAGCTGCATGATTATATATATATATATATATATATATATATATATATAGAGAGAGAGAGAGAGAGGGGGGGGGGGGGAGGGGGTAAAATGATCCACATTCAGTGGCGGAACCAAAATTTTGGGGTAGGGTGGACTAGTTGTAAAAATTTATGCCAAAAATTCGATGGAGTTTTCTTTGTAAATTTGATGATTCAAAATATGTCATAGGCAATAAACTTAAAAAGAAAGATACATTCATCGTAAATATAGATAACAAGTAGCCAAATTATCATTTTCTCGCAAATTATTTTATGATTCAAAGCCTGGCAGTATTTATTAAGCATTTCCAAGTATCCATACATACATCATTAAGGGGCAAACTTAATCTAAAATGTGTGCTAATTATTTCTCTACTGTAAAATGGTTATGTCGAATAAATAAGAAAAGAGGAGTAATACATGTTGTTGAAGATAGAAACATTTCTATCATTTACTTCATTAGATATCAGAAAATGCACATGAGAATCTACATTTGCTACTGTACAATCAAATCATGGGTCCTAATGTAAAAGAACAAAAATAATAGTGTTATTTTGTTCTAAACATGATGTAATAACAGAAGAACCTGAAGAAGCCGTGGTGTGAGTGCCAAAGAAAAGAGACCCAGAGAAGTTCATATTCCTGATCAAGCCAAACCCAAGTGGCCACCCACCTTCCTGTAACTAGGTCAATAGAAACGTTATTGTCACATAAAGATTCACAAGCTACTCCATTTGGAGTTTCCATTCGGTAGACATCACAACCTAGATCATACCTTGGTTTTGAGAATCAACCAATCTGCGTTAGAGTTAATCTTGTTGAGAAGGTTAAAGAGGTTATTATTTGGGTTTAAATAAATCCTAGTCTTTTAGGAATGTTGTTATTTGATCTATTCTTTTGATTTGTTATCAGTTAGTTAAAATATGGTTAGAAGGTGGTACTTTTATGCATTCTGTTAGAGTTGTAAATGGCTATATAAAGGCCAAGTTGAGGACGACCACCTAGGCGAAGCATGGTACCTCGACACCGGCGCCAGCAACCACATGACGGGCTGTAAGGAGGTCTTCGTCGAGCTGGACACTGGAGTCACGGGCTCCATCAAGTGCAATAGTTTCCTTGCCTGGAAGCAGCGTCAAACACGTCAATCATAACGTCAATAACGTCGTACTCGACCACAGATCAAACACGTCAATCATAACTGCAATAGTTTCCTTGCCTGGAAGCAGCGTCGTACGCCATTTCTGTAACGACACATTCCGTTCAAGCGGACAACCGATTCAAACGACGCAAGTGCAATGACCCGACCCGCTTTGCTCCGCTAGAAGACTCGTGTGAGGCAAATGATTCCAGACTTGGCCCTTCAAGAGTTCAGACTTAGACTTTCAAAGGCTCGCTGGAAGTATCGCTCGACCGAGGCAAATCATCTTTAAGGTGGGCGGCTACGATGAACTTGTCTTTGCTTAGCTAGCACACTTAAAATATGGATGATACATGCTAGTCGCTAGGTGAATCACCCCTTGCATGCTAAAATAGAATACAATGCACCTAGATAAGGAAATAATCTTATCTTGTATTGCTTGTGTTAGAACATGAAAATAAAACTTGGCTTATAACTTGGACCCTCGCATGCTACCTTTGCTTCGTGCAAGTAGACCCTGCTATGCCTCGACTAGATCATTATATACTATTCGTAGTGCACTGCTTCACTAGTTTACACTATACACCCCTAGATTATGTTGCTCGGTATGTCCCTGTACGGCTTCACTCCTCGCACTACCCCTTAGACCCATGCTAAACGTAAAGGGCTTATGTTTTAAGGTTGACTATACTATATGTTTCCTTATGTTTATGTTTCCAATAAATGCATGCTTGCCTGCTTACATTATAACTTGTACTTGTTGCCTCATTCTAATGCTTGTCACTTATATGCATGCCATAATTCATCGCACTTCACTATCTGTAATTCGTCCAGTTGAGGCAGGAAGGGTATCAAGATAGTCGTTCTAAGCTAAGTATAGAACATTGAAAGTATTTGGGACCGTAAGGTCACTAAGGCATTTCCCGAACTAGGGGACTGCATCAATAGATAGTTAAGCAAGATAATATTACAACATCACTGAAAATCAATACTCGTCCTGTACTAAATCTGACGGCTCGGGAGTCGATACTATACTGACCGAATCTGGATCTTTAACTGTATCTGTACCAGCGAGAATCTGGAAAACTTAAGGATACGCATGGTCACGGATAACTTGTGCACAAGGTGGATTATCAAATCTAGTTTCGCGGATGGTCGCCGGGGCACTTGGGCCGATTCGATCTAGACGGAGTTGTCTGGTAGTAGTTTGTTATGGGCAGAATAGGTACAATGCCACCTGTATCTTGCTTGCACACTATCTTTTCCTCCAGACTACACCGCCCTTTATGGTGTCATGCCAGTGACCTTCTGTCATATTGATTAAGTTGTCACGATTGCGGCAACCCGCGTGCAAGTCATTGCATTATAGGCGATTGCTCTGTGTAACACATCTGTATCTACTTCTATATCTGAATACCTGAGAATCCAATGCAACATACCTGAGTAATCCGTATAACTCGTGATCCTGAAATAGAACCTCGCTCACGACACTTGTGTTTGCTTATGCTATTGCCCCTGGATTTCATTATATATGCTCGTGCTTGGTTTAACTTGGTTGTCTTGGACAGGGAAGGACGAATGGTAAGTTGGTAAGTCTCACCGTGTTACTCTTATATCGCACGACGCACTGCTATACGAGTTAGGCTTTTTATTATACCATGACTCTGATCCTAAGGCAAGAATAGAAAGATAACTTAATAGATGATGCACGGAACCTTTATAATATGTTTGAATTTATCGAGCGGGCAAGAAGCCTCTCCATTAGTGCATTCATGTACTGATAACCCACCAGATTGCTTGCAGGGTACGGAAGAACCTTGTTAGGTGCGAAAACCCCCTTCGTGTGTGCTAAGGCGTGGAGTTTACTCTGAAGCCTTGGTACTTGTGTCTGAAAAATGAAGCACATATACAAGACACAATGTTGGATCATCGCCTATGTATCATTCCACAAATGTAGCCACTTGGCATATTTTTATCTTTTCAGAGAGAGAGAGGCTTGAGCGACTTGTAATCTCGGTCTAGCGTCGCTTGTAACACTTTTTCAAAATTAATAAAGAGCTTGTTTTACTTCTATACTTGTGTTATTCAATGCTTTCACTATTGACGACTCTGTGAACTTGCTATCAATCGCATGTTCGTTTCTTATTCTGCTGCACTCAGACTATTTGTGAGACTCTGTGGCTTAGTCATTTTACCGCATGTTCGGATCATGGCCTTGCACGGACGCAACTTTTATTATCCCCCGATTCCAAAATACGTATTTTGGGATATATTTATTTCTTGCTTGTATTTATTTCTTCTTAGAGTATTTCTTGCTCGCATGATCAATATGTTGCATGAATGGAGACTAGACTCATTATTTGGTTTATCATGATTCATGGTTTATTTGTAGGTTGGTTTATTTATGAATTTGAACCCATGGTCTAAACCTCAAACCCTAGCTATATAAGCTAACTTATTTCTCTATCTTCCCTCATTCTTTATTTTCCCTCTTTCTTTGATTTCTAGGCAAATACACCTTGCACCACATGGAAAAATCCTTTGATTTTTGATTCTTACTTTTCTTTATATTTTATTAGTCTATTATGTGCTTATGTTGATTCTAAACACTTTTAGTACTTGGAATTGTTAATTTTGATGGGTGGATTTGTGTAGATCTACTTTTATAACTTAGGGTTTCATGGGTTCCTTAAGCTTTAGGTGGTTTTAATCTACTAAAACATATTACTTTCAAAAAATAGTTTTTGGGATGGATGGAGCACTTTATTTCGAGCGTTTTGGCTTTTGGTTTACTCAATTCGGAGTTAAAACGTAGTTTTTATGAAGAAAATATTTTTTTGGTTTTGGAGAATTTGTCATGGCTGAACCTACTGTTTGGAACGATGAAGATATCATGCGGCCAGCACCGTATGCGAAAGAGAGGGTTATGCGACATAAAGATGCTATGTGGCCTGAACTCTTTATCGTATACCAGCATGCGTCCATATCTTTTGGACGCATGACTGTCTAATACACATGTGCTCTGAAAGGACTTTTTGTGTTTAATCGCTGAACGAATGAGAAATTCGCTATGTCCAAAATACTCCATGCGGTATCGAATCCTATGAGACACCAATACTTATGCAGCAAACAGGGTATGCGACAACCATCCTTGGACGCTTGACTTTAAAACCGTGGCACATCTTTTCATGATTTTATCTTTTCTTCCTGACACACTTTATGTCACATCATACTTTATGTCATATCACTGAAACTTTAATTCTTTTCCGTCGCCTCATCACTTATCCCGAGGAGTAGACCTAGCCCTGGCTCTATGTAGCATGACTCTATGTAGCATGACTCCATGCGGCCAGGATTGTCATGCGGCCTTGATCCTTCTGCGCGCATGCGACCCCTTGTACACGTTTTATTAGACTAGTTTTGGTTGAATGTTCCTTTGGACTTTATGAGTGGTATGTGTGACTTTGATGACCACAAAAGTATTAGACCCATCTATGTGTCATGACCCGACCACGTGTATCCGTACTAATACACTTACTACATGCTATGTGTTCCTACAAGCTAAGTGTCCTTATACGATTATATTACATGTTTGAATTATGGTGTACCTATGCACTATGTGACATGTGATATGACTCAATCTCCAGCTTGGACATAAGGGTTAGTCAATGGCCAAACGTGGCTATGATCTGTTGATTGTTGCATCACGCTGGGGTGAATCCAAATTGAATTATCAAGTGACAAAGTGGATTCGTATCTAGCGTGGTCGTACTATGGTACATCATATAAGGGGAATACCATGTGACCACTCCATGAGATTTCAGTTAACATTAGGGATAACTAGGCAACTAAACTTGTAGAGCATTGGGGGGGAATATAATCTTGAGATTGTGCCTAACTAGCCACCTCCAGTCAACTGAATTGGGGTGTGCATGCTAGTCCCCATAGATATTGTTTAAATTCTCATTAATGGATGGCAATATCCTAATACTATATGATACTATGTGTTCTATGCGATCTTAGCAAGGTGGCTTTACGGGGGACCGGTGCATACTACTATGTGCTATGCGGTAATTTGTGGATCGGCTAACCCTGCTAGTACCTAGATCGATCTGAGGATTCCTATATGCATAATATTTCTGGGATAACCCAGACTCCATCTAGTAAGCCGTACAAGTGATTGGCCGATTATATAACTGAGCGTGTTTGTGCATTGTATCCGCTGTCAAATAGTCTAGGAACATGGACTATCATGGTGCGATGGTTTAACCCTTGTCCTTGTTTGGTTGTAGGGTTAGATTATTGTATCACAATAGGCTATAAACCAAAACTACGAGATAGGACTATATATATATATCTATTTCATAACCTGGTTTTATTTCTGCATTCGTGCTTCCTTTGTGGTATTTATTATTTGGGGTCTAACTCCACTGGTTTTACATAGCCAGGTTTAGAGCCAGCACCCGAAGCTCAAGCGTACTCCCCCTGAACAATGGCGTGCACTAGGCGGATGACCACTGAGGGAAACAAGTCGGTCTCTTCTTCCCTGCTCGTTATTTCACATTCTACTCATTTTGGGTGTTTAGTCACCGACACTTGTTAGACGTGAATCTAGATATCTAGTTCCCTATATTATTATAATTAATTAGACTGTAGCTGATCATGGTTATGTACTCTTGTTACTCTACCAACCTTCTCATTTTTGCATAACTGGTTTCTTGAATATTGTGGCAGGGCGTTTGGGATGCCTTACTTTCTTGTCTTATACGTTCTATATTTACAGTTCTTATTTGATTGATTGAGATATTAGATATTCTATGTGACCCTAAGTGAGTTGCTTGTAGTATGCACCTGCTTGTCTAGTTACAGCCATGACCGCTGTACGGCATTCTATATCTTATACGAGAGAACTGGCCATGTCCGTCTCTGTATTCCGTTACTGGGGCGTGACAGCTTACGCTCATGCGGCATCACATCAAGGTAGAAAAGATCGTCCCACGGAAGCGCTGGCGTGGTGATTCGCACCTAGAAGGGACGGCCGATTACCTGCGAAAGATCGGGGCGTGACATATTGGTATTAGAGCATGGCTTTACGCCTTTGGACTTTATATCAATTTTTTTAGTTTTGAAAGCTCGTTCGTGGGTTATGTGCATACACTCTCTCGTTGACCCAATAGGGTATTCCATGCAATGAGTTTAAATAAATTTAAAAGTGTATGTGAATGATATGATTGCTTGTACGAAATTGTGATACGATGGCCTTTATGCCGACATGTGTTAGACTTTATGGGAATAGACTTGTGCTATATTTATAAGTTATGTGCGAACCCGAATACCTATACATGATTACCCAACTGGTTAGTGTACGGAAAAGAATATCGTTCAGACGGTTAGCTATGCACACAGCCTTTCGGCTAAGTTGTATTGAGTATCGCGCGCCAAGACCCTTTTGATGTGAGCTAGTTTGCAAGCGAGTTTGGGATATCGTTCAGATAAAGATAAGTCATACTTAGAATGTCAACTGATAGAAATATTACAAGATTATCGCTAAGGCGAATATATTGGATTGTGCTTGGATTTTAGAAAATAGCTCAAATGGTATTTCATGTCGGCATATACAAATCAGATATGGTTTACTTGGATGACTATCAACAGGATATATACGAGACTAGGATATATACGAGACTAAGATTTATTAGGCGATGCTTAGGTATCATGCAGGAATTTTAAGGAACGACTTGGTGAATACGCTAGCGAGTGATGAGAACACCGATTGAAGATTTAATTGAGTGACTCAATTTCTGAGTGGTGTATGAATTATTTTGAAAATATTCAAACAAATTCATAGGGCTCGTGCGATAGTTGGTTAGAACGATTTGAGAATGTCTTGAACAAGTGATAAGGCTTATATCGAATAGGGATTCAAGATAATAAAATCGATATATTGGTCTAAAAAACTTGGTGGAAACTTGATGGATCGTATGAGCAATTTTGAATTGAATCAAATGGATTAAAACTTGAGTATGAATATTGTGGTTCGATGAAAGAGGTAAGCTATAAAGAACTTGATCTGAAATTTGGAAGAACGATCTTGAATCTAGTTCGAAAGATAACTCTCGACAAATCAGTCCTATCTGAGAATGATTATCCTACGGAAGCACCGACGTGGTAATTTTACGTCTGACAGGGATGATCGAACTCACGGGAACATGCTCGATGATTATTTAAACGAACTCGATGAATAAAACGTAACAATGTGGATAGACTTTGGATTGAGTATTGAACTTAGTTGTTTAAGGAGTGCCAGAAGTAGACTATGGATTTATCAAACGGTAACATTAAAGTTGAATAATTTTGCTAGACGAATTATAATCACGGCATGAACGGACAAGACTTAGTAGATTAATATATATGACTTAGATGGAGAAAAGAGTAATGATAAGGTGTCTCGATCATTTTGATGATAACCATAACGTTCAACGTTCTTGCCTTATGCGAGCGTAACTCTACGCTCGTACATACGTCACGTCCGGATTAAGGCGATTATCCAGCGGGAGCGTTGGCGTGGTGATCTCACGTCCAACGAGGATGATCGAACTTGCGGAAGACCGGAGCGTGATAACTGATGGATCGTCTTGACTTGTGGTTCAGCACGATAAGAAGAATTTAGGAATTTAAGTGAATCGAAAGTATTTCAAGGATAAGTTAGTTTAGAACCTGGAGTAAATTATGCTTGATGGTTTCGTGAACGGATACATGAATCCTCTGGACGACTTAAGAGTTATGATTGAGATCAAAGATTTAGAATTAAATCATGGCTTGATGGTCTAGACTTAGAAATAGATATATTGATTCTATCAAAACTTGTTTGAAGGAGATAGACTACGCGAATTGCTAGGTTTGTCATGCGACTTGGATATATCATGGATTTGACTGAAAGGACTCAAACCTATACAAACGAACATATTATTATGAGTAGGATGATCTGTGCTCGATGTTTAAAAATTTGAGTAAAACGAGCTTGGATAGAATATTCTGTGCAAATAAACAATGGTTTGACCTTAGGAATTAGGGTGAGCATCGTGCGACAAATTTGCACGATGAATCGTGTGCTTGAATTTATACTTATGACCTTGTGTGCTGACCTAGTAATTAGGCAGACGACCCTGTACTGAGTGAAAGAACTTGTGTAACCGACCTTAGCATATTGCTTAAGCAAGCAATAGAACTGGGGCAGCAAGACTTATAGTTAGACTTGGAATGGTAAGTGTGTGCTATGTTTGACACAAACAGAATGTACAATAGGACATGGACACTAGTCGGTTAATCGGGTAGATCATGCTTAACGGTAGTGTAATGCTTGGTTGAGTGAGATTGGAATGACTTAGATTTTATTGACCCTGCTGAAAGTATTATCGTAATTCATAAGACGTGGACCCTTGAGATTTTCGCAAGTAGTTTGTCCAATTTTACTATCGTTAGGTTTGGTGGAATGCATATATTTGAGGGACATCTTGAACGTGTGCACGATCCAAGACTCAATGATATGTTGAACTCGAGTGCAAAGACTTCGCTATCGCTAAGTTGATTGACATGCATATGTTTGAGGGACGCTTTGAATATGTGCATGATCCAGACTCGCGATTTACTGATCTTGAATGCTAGTGCAAGTGAATATTTTAGATTTGCATGGACGAGTATAATGAAATAGATAAGTTTGCCTCAACCCTAGATCATCATTCAAGATGGATCATATCATACCCTGCGTTAAGCGATATATTCCGTACTAAGGCGCAATTGAGACCGAGTCAGAGCTTGGATTGAATGATAGAGTCATTCAAAGAGACAGACCCAACATACACGCGATACAGTATAAGAAACAAGTAGGAAATTATGTTCGAACGGATCTAGCAACACGGATGATTATGCTTGAGATGGATTCAATAGTACGATAGAACGGTTTGCGCTCAGGAAGTCTTAAGGACGAAACTTTTTCTGAGTGGTGTATAATGTAACGACCCGTTCCGTTCAAGCGGACAGCCGATTTAAACGGGGCAAGTGCAATGATCCGACCTCCTTTGCTCAGCGAGAAGACTCATTTGAGGCAAAGAATTCTAGACTTGGCCCTTCAGGAGTTCAGACTTAGACTTTTAATGGCTAGCTCAGAGTATCGCTCGACTAAGGCGAATCATCTCTAAGGTTGGTGGCTATGATGAACTTGTATTTACTTATCCTGCACACTTAAAATATGGATGATACATGCTAGTCGCTAGATGAATCAACCCTTTCATGCTAATAAAGAATACAATGCACCTAGCTAAGGGAATAATCATATCTTGTATTGCTTGTGTTAGAACATGAAAATAAAATTTGGCTTATAACTTGGACCCTCGCATGCTACCTTTGCTTCGTCTAAGTAGACCCTGCTATGCCTCGACTAGATCATTATATACTATTCGTAGTGCACTGCTTCACTAGTTTACACTACACGCCCCTAGATTATGTCGCTCGGTATGTCCCTATACGGCTTCACTCCTCGCACTACCCCTTAGACCCATGCTAAACATAAAGGGCTTATGTTTTAAGGTTGACTATACTATATATTTCCTTATGTTTATGTTTCCAACAAATACATGCTTTCCTGCTTACATTATAACTTGTACTCGTTGTCTCGTTCTAATGCTTGTCACTTATATGCATGCCATAATTCATCGCACTTCACTATCTGTAATTCGTCCAGTTGAGGCAGGAAGGCTATCAAGATAGTCCTTCTGAGCTAAGTATAGAACATTGAAAGTATTTGGGACCGTAAGGTCACCAAGGCATTTCCCGAACTAGGGGACTGTATCAATGGATAGTTAAGCAAGATAATATTATAACATCTCTGAAAATTAATACTCGTCCTGTACTGAATCTGACGGCTCGGGAGTCAATACTATACTGACCGGATATGAATCTGTAACTGTATCTGTACCAACGAAAATTTTGAAAACTTGAGGATATGCATGGTCACAGATAACTTGTGCACAAGGTGGATTATCAAATCTAGTTCCGCGGATGGTCGTCGGGGCACTTGGGCCGATCCGATCTAGACGGAGCTATCTGGTAGTCATCTGTTATAGGCGGGATGAGTACAATGCCACATGTATTGTCATGCCTCGATCTCCCGCAGGCAAATCGGCCGTTCCCGCTAGGCGGGAATCACCCTCGCCAGCGCTCCCGCGGAACGATCGCTTGACCCATCCGGGCGTGATGCCGCACGAGCGTGAGCCACGCCCATGCAAGGCCGTGGTCCATTGGCTGGCGGTAAGAGTTCTAAGCCACAGAGTCGCACAGATTGTCCGAGTGTAGCGGAGTCATGAACGCACAGGCGATCGGTAACAGGTTCACTGAGTCGACAATATAGCGGAAGCATCGAAACACAAGTTGAAGTAAAGCAAGCTCTTTTATTGATATGAACAAGTGTTACAGGCGGCGTATAGCCGAGATTACAAGTCGCTCAAGCCTCTCTCTGAAACAGTAAAAGCGTGCTAAGTGGCTACAATTGTAGAATGATTGTACAGGCGATGATCAGGCGATGTTCAGGCGAGTTCCAATATTATGTCTTGTATATGTGCTTTCGTTCCGGATGCGTCGCTGCTTCGGAGTGATCTCCACGCCTTAGCACGCATGAAAGAGGCGTCCGCACCGAACGAGGTTCTTCCGCACCCTGCATACAAACTGGTGGATTATCAGTACATTGAATGCACTGGTGGGGAAGCTACTCGCCCGCTCGACAAATCCAAACACGTAATACATGTTCCGTGCACAACTATTAAGTTTTTTTTCTAGTTGCCTTAGGATCAGTTTTATGCAAAGATTGAATAGCCTAACTCGTGTAGCAGTGCGCCGTGCGATATGAGAGAAAACACGGCGAGACTTACCATTTTACCTTTCCTGTCCAAGGCAAACATTGCTAATTCAAGCACGGGCAAGTATAATCATTCAGGGGCATTCATAATAAAAACCAAGGCAACAACATAAGCAAACACGAGTGTTGTTGTTTCATGATCGTTCAGGTGTTCAGTTGTTCATTGACACAATACAATGACTCGCACGCGGATAGCCGCTAAGCGAGGATGACTTATCTATATGAACAGTTATCGCTGGCATAGCCATAAAGGACCAGTTTAGTCTTGGGTGAGAGTGGTATGCAATGCTAGGTTCTCGAGGCGAAGCATACCAACACACCCGCTCGAGAGACTATTATGTTGTTCCGTCCGGATCGGATCGGATCGGTCCTAGTACCCTGGGGACCGTCCGTGGAACGTACCCTATTTTCCAAGTTGTCCGTGACATGCTGGTCAGGATTACAGATTAACTGGATTGAAATGGATGCGCACAGTCTCTTGCGCTGAGATGAGCCCGCTCGAGAGAGACTTGCTGAGATATTCTTGATTCATTTAGCCATTGGATGTGCACAAGTTCCTGGACTGAGATGAGTCCGCTCGAGGGAGACTTGCTAAGATCCGAATACCTGAATGAGTCTTGCCACAGGAGTATGATTCTTTGACTTGACGTGATGCAGTTTCCCTGGCTCGGGAACTGCCTTGGCGACCTTACGGTCCCGTATACTTGTCGGTTCATTCAGGCACGGAACGACTACTTAGTAGTCTCCTGGGGTTTGGATGAAAACATGGCAACATACAAGCAGACAAGCATGCGTTCTAAGGAATGTAAGTAGACACGTTTGCTCGGGCCCGAAGGTAAACTGAGAGTTAGTTCGTTAGGGGACTTGGCATGCGAGGGTCTGAATATATATATATATATAAACAGTATTTCATATCCATATTCTAGCATAAGCAATACAAGTTGAGATTATTCCCTTAGCTAGGTGTGTTGGATTCTTATTAGCATGCAGGGGTGAATCACCTAGCGACTAGCATGAACATTCCAGATTTTATGTGTGCTGGCTAAGCAAAGACAAGTTCACCGTAGCCACCCACCTTAGCGATGATTCGCCTTGGTAGAGCGATACGTCAAGCGAGCCTCTGAAAGCCTAAGCTGAATTCCTGTAGGGACAAGTATGGATATCCTTTGCTTCTTGTTTGAGGCAAAGCGGGTCGGGACAGTTGCACTTTTGCCGTTTGAGTCGGCAGTCCGTTAGAACGGAACGGGGTGTTACATCCTACCCAACTCAGAAAAAGTCTTGTCCTCGAGACTTACTGAGGACAAGCAGTAATCTAGGGTTGAGGCAATCCTAGACAAGTCGTTGTACTTGTTTATTTGGATATTCACTTGCACAAGCATCGAGATCGGTATATCGCTTAGTCTGGATCGTGCGCACTTTTGAAGTGTACTTCTAGCGTGAGCACGTCAACCAGCTTAGTGATAGCGAAGTCTTAGCACTCGAGTTTTACCTTTTCTTAAGTCTTGGATTATGCACTAGTTCAAGGCGTCCCTCGAATAGATGCATTCAACCAAACTTAGAGTTAGTAAAATCGGACAAGCTACTAGCAATACTCTCAAGGGTTCGCACAGGTTGGCACAAAGGCCACTCGCAGCACAGCAACATACAAGCAATCATAACATTCAAAACGTATTTTGAAAGTATTTAGACTTATTGTTGGAACATCCCATCGAGGCATTGAGAGAGAGAGCGTGCACATAACCCACGAACGAGCTTTCGAAATAGAGATATCGAATCGAAGTCCAAAGGCGTAGAAGCCAGGCTCTGATACCAATATGTCACGCCCCGATCTTCCGCAGGCAAATCGGCCGTTCCCGCTAGGCGTGAATCACCCTCGCCAGCGCTCCCGCGGAACAATCGCTTAACCCATCCGGACGTGATGCCGCACGAGCGTGAGCCATGCCCGTGCAAGGCCGTGGTCCATTGTCACTACCACATTTTAGGAAAAGGGTATTTTAGTAATTTCCTATTTAAATAAATATTGTGCATGGTAAATAATTTTTGTTGTATTATTTAATTATTGTTAGATGTTATTTAATTATTTTGGACTTATTTTAGTGGACCCAACTAGTTTAGTTTGGACCCATGGACCAACATGAATTAAATAGTTAGACTTGGCCCATTTAGAAAGCCCATAGTTAAGGAGATGGATTAAATTAATTAAGTGATTAGACTAGAAGCTTCCTTCTTTAATTATTTCTTCATGAGAGGCCCCAAGGGGTACATTGAACATTTTACAATTGCTTGGGGAAGGGGGCATGGCCGACCTATATTAGAGGGGGAGAAATTTCTCTCTCCTCTCATTCTCATTCCAAATCTAGATCTAGAATTTCCCACTCCCAAATTCCCTCTATTCCTATTCCAATTTTCTACCAAATTCATTCCAAATTCTTCCCAATTCACCATTAGAAAGTTGAGAAGCAATGATCTAGAAGGAGGAAGTAAGGATCTACAAAGAGGAGCAATGATCTACAATTTGGAAGCAAGTTTATCTCAATTGGAGGTTTCATTGGGAATCCATCTCCCAATAGGTATAATTTAGTTTTTCCCATTAAAATAGCTTCTAAATCTGAGATTTAATCATGTAAAATCAACCCATATGTATGTACTACCCATAGGAATTTATTTTGTGTTCATAGGAGACCCATGGAGAAAGTTATGGTGTTTTTGTGTCAATTTTGTTGGAATTCCGAATTTACATTTTGTTGTGTGTGTCAATTGATCCTATAGATCAATTGGGCATATGCTTATGTGTTTGGGGCTTGTGTCGTGTCCATATTTGGGTACATGTGGTTCATTTTCCCTCCGACACGGGGCTTTGAACATGTCGTATTTTGACACGGACACATAGATCTACTTTTGACACTTTGATTTGTTCATAAATATTATTTGTGACTTGTTTGTGTCCTTCGGGGTGCAATTGGTTGTGTGTTGGACTCGTGTCGCATGCGTATCCTAGATCTAGTGGGATACAGTGTGAAACTTTCCAATTTGGTGTGTTTATGTGTAGATCTAATTATTTATGCTTTAAATTCTTCATTTATAATTAGTAAATATATATAGATATTATATATTATTTTAGTGTATTTATTATGGTATTTATTGTAGCATAGATCTATATATTTCTATGTGTTCTAATGTGATGTATAAATATATATATATGTAGCTTTCTTGCATGCAATTATATATATACTTATGTTAATAAAATAAATTATACATAAATATTTTATAAAATATATTTATGTGTTAAAATGTGTAATTATATTATTTATAATTATTATATAATTATTTGTATATTAATGAATGTATTTTTATGTGTGCTTCTAGCCATGTAAAATATGTACATTAATATGTGCATTGTGTTTAGTAATTATTAATATTTAAATGTGTAAGTTTATGTGTATATAAATATAAGTGTATATATTTATATTAATTGTTTTATATATATAGATATTATTTTATATATTTATGTTTTTATATATATATATATTTATATATATATATAGTTTATTTTTGGTAACAGTGGGTTTAATGACAGTTGAAAACTGTCATTATTCGGTCGAATATAGCAGCCGCTGTAGCTTTTGGGCATTTAATGACAGTTCTGTCATTAAATGCAGCGGCGGAAAAACATTGCAATTTCGCGACAGTTTTTCGCGACAGTTTAACTATCAGCAAATCCGAGGCAGCAGTGGTTTATTATTCGGCTTTTCTGTGACAGTTCTTCTGTGACAGTCAGACTGTCACTATAAGTCTATTTTATATATTTGTATTTCAGTTCACTGTTTCAGTGACAAATTGGCAGATTTAAATTATATTTTATATATTATGATTGTATATATATATATGTATATATATGTGTGTGCTTTTGTGTTGTATAATACTAGTAGTGATATATTATTTTATTTAATATTGGTTTGTATATACATTATTTAGAGTGTGTATAATATTGTATTATTAGTATACTTTGTGTGGGTATCTATTAGGATCTAATTTTGATTCCTAAATTATTGTATTTTATTTTCTATATTATTTGTATAGATGTCTTGTGAGGATGACCTTGGTTTGACCATGTTTGACTTAGTTGACTTTAGAGTTGACCATAGTTGACTTTTAACTTGGAATTGATTTATTGACCTAGAAGTTGACTAGTTTGACTTGTTCTCTTTCCGGGACCTTGTATTAATGTGGTATTCCATATCTAGGTCTTCGAGGCACCGAGTCAGACATCTGTGAGACTTTTCATTGGACTTCAGGCGAGTACATTATCTGATTGTTTCTCATTTATGATATCCTCTATGTTCGTTGTATCTAGTGTAGATATACATGTTCTCTTGACACTATGGTTACACGGATTGGTATATCCGGATCTCGTCATGAGATATTATTCCTTGGTATATGGTATATATGGTGCAAGTATTGTTTTATTGGTTATCTTGTACATGTACAGACACCGATTTTCGGGAGGAGTCGCTCTCTTCTTGGGGAATCTAGTGCCATAGCATACCGTGGTTGGATCTATTATACCAGTTGGGGGTGGGGAGTATTAGTATAGATATGTGATCAAATCCCTATTGAATAAAGTATTGGTAAGCGAATAGTGTTGATCATGCACCGCACGTATGATTAGCCAGGCCGCATTGTATCTTGCCCAAGCCGATCACATGTTAAGCTAGTACTCACACACTTAGTCATTAGTATTATTGTTTCATTGGCATATTATTCATTATTGTATTTCTTTCCAGTATTTCCTTATTGTCTATATGTCTCTTGTATCTATTTTGTGCATCTTGTTTATCCACAGCTATTTACTGTTACATAGTTTTTATCATGGATTAGAACTGCTGTTAGAGATGTACTCTGCTCCTTTCCTGACTGGATATATTTTTCCAGATGACACTGAGGAGTACCCTACCTATTATGGACCCCAGGATGTTGTGGGTTTAGATTCGGAGACCCTGGCTCAAGAGGGACTTATCCCAACTGAGACAGTTGACCCTGGAGTGTAGCTTTGTAGTATGATAGTATTCTTTTGTACTGGATTTGTCTCCAGCTTATTTTGTTACTCTTCAGACTCATTGATGTATTATTTTAAACTCATAAGTTATTTGATGACTATTCTATTCTTATCTGATTCGTGCTCATTCTATCTTAGTTCTGTGATTGAGTATTCTATCATTATTGGTGGTTCAATACTTTAGATAGACTATCTAGACAGCGTTCTACCGCCGATTCTGCGGCGTAGGCTGGGCGTTGTTTTCGACTAGTATCCTTACACCGGGTACGGGTCGTGACATCCATTGGCTGGCGGTAAGAGTTCTAAGCCACAGAGTCGCACAGATTGTCCGAGTGCAGCGGAGTCATGAACGCATAGGCGATCGGTAACAGGTTCACTGAGTCGACAATATAGCGGAAGCATTGAAACACAAGTTGAAGTAAAGCAAGCTTTTTTATTGATATGAATAAGTGTTATAGGCGGCGTATAGCCGAGATTACAAGTCGCTCAAGCCTCTCTCTGAAACAGTAAAAGCGTGCCAAGTGGCTACAATTGTGGAATGATTGTACAGGCGATGATCAGGCGATGTTTAGGCGAGTTCCAACATTATGTCTTGTATATGTGCTTTCGTTCTGGACGTGCCGTTGATTCGGAGTGACCTCCACGCCTTAGCACGCACGAAGGAGGCATCCACACCGAATGAGGTTCTTCCGTACCCTGCATACAAACTGGTGGATTATCAGTACATTGAATGCACTGGTGGGGAAGCTACTCGCCCGCTCGACAAATCCAAACACATAATACAGGTTTCGTGCACAACTATTAAGTTGTCTTTCTATTTGCCTTAGGATCAGTTTCATGCAAAGATTGAATAGCCTAACTCGTGTAGCAGTGCGTCGTGCGACATGAGAGGAAACACGGCGAGACTTACCATTTTACCTTCCCTGTCCAAGGCAAACATTGTTAATTCAAGCACGGGCAAGTATAATCATTCAGGGGCATTCATAATAAAAACCAAGGCAACAACATAAGCAAACACGAGTGTTGTTGTATCATGATCGTTCAGGTGTTCAGTTGTTCATTGACACGATGCAATGACTCGCACGCGGATAGCCGCTAAGCGATGATGACTTATCTATATGAACAGTTATCGCTGGCATAGCCATAAAGGACCAGTTTAGTCTTGGATGAGAGTGGTATGCAACGCTAGGTTCTTGAGGCTAAGCATACCAATACACCCGCTCGAGAGACTATTATGTTGTTCCGTCCGGATCGGATCGGATCGGTCCCAGTGCCCTGGGGACCGTCCGCGGAACGTACCCTGTTTTCCAAGTTATCCACGACATGCAGGTCAGGATTACAGATTAACTAGATTAAAATGGATGCGCACAGTCTCTTGGGGTGAGATGAGCCCGCTCGAGTGAGACTTGATGAGATTCTTGATTCATTTAGCCATTGGATGTGCACAAGTTCCTGGACTGAGTTGATTCCGCTCGAGGGAGACTTGCTAAGATCCGAATACCTGAATGAGTCTTGCCATAGGAGTATGATTCTTTTACTTGACGTGATGCAGTTTCCCTGGCTCGGGAACTACCTTGGCGACCTTACGGTCCCGTATACTTGCAGGTTCGTTCAGGCACGGAACGACTACTTAGTAGTCTCCCGGGGTTTGGATGAAAACATGGCAACATACAAACAGACAAGCATGCGTTCTAAGGAATGTAAGTAGACACGTTTGCTCGGGCCCGAAGGTAAACCGAGAGTTAGTTCGTTAGGGGACTTGGCATGCGAGGGTCTGAATATATATATATATATATATATATATATATATATAAAAGCAGTGTTTCATATCCATGTTCTAGCATAAGCAATACAAGTTGCGATTATTCCCTTAGCTAGGTGCGTTGGATTCTTATTAGCATGCAGGGGTGAATCACCTAGCGACTAGCATGAACATTTCAGATTTTATGTGTGCTGGCTAAGCAAAGATAAGTTCACCGTAGCCACCCACCTTAGCGATAATTCGCCTCGGTAGAGCGATACGTCAAGCGAGCCTCTGAAAGCCTAAGCTGAATTCCTGTAGTGACAAGTCTGGATATCCTTTGCTTCTTGTTTGAGGCAAAGCGGGTCGGGACAGTTGCACTTTTGCCATTTGAGTCGGCAGTTCGTTAGAACGGAACGGGGTGTTACATATATCTTGCTTGCACACCATCTTTGCCTCGAGACTACACCGTCCTTTATGGCTTTATACCAGTGACCTTATGTCATATAGATTAAGTTGGCTCGATTGCGGCAACCCGCGTGCGATTTATTATATTGTAGGTGACTACTCTATGAAACACATCTGTATCTACTTATGTATCTGAATACCTGAGAATCCAAAGCAACATACCCGAGTAATCCGTATAACTCGTGCTCCTGAAATAGAACCTCGCTCACGACACTTGTGTTTGCTTATGTTATTGCCCCTGGATTTCATTATATATGCTCGTGCTTGGTTTAACTTGGTTGCCTTGGACAGAGAAGGATGAATGGTAAGTTAGTAAGTCTCGTTGTGTTACTTTTATATCGCACGATGCACTACCACACGAGTTAGGCTTTTCATTATGCCATAAAACTGATCCTAAGGCAAGACTAAAAAGATAACTTAATAGATGGTGCATGGAACCTTTATAACGTGTTTGGATTTGTCGAGCGGGTGAGAAGCCTCCCCACCAGTGCATTCATATATTGATAATCTACCAGATTGCTTGCAGGGTACGGGAGAACCTCGTTCGGTGCGAAAAGCCCCTTCGTGCATGTTAAGGCTTGGAGTTCACTCTGAAGCCTTGGTACGTTGCGTCAAAAAATAGAAGCACATATACAAGACATAATGTTGGAACATCACCTATGTATCATTCCAAAAATGTAGCCACTTGGCACACTTTTAACGTTTCAGAGAGAGAGAGGCTTAGCGACTTGTAATCTCGGCCTAGCACCGCTTGTAACACTTGTTCAATATCAATAAAGAGCTTGTTTTCTTCTATACTTGTGTTATTCAATGCTTCTGCTATTAATGACTCTGTGAACTTGTTACCAATCGCCTGTTCGTTTCTTTTTTTGCTACACTCGGACTATCTGTGTGACTCTGTGGCTTAGTCATTTTACCGCCAGTTCGGATCATGGCCTTGCACAGGCGCAGCTTACCTCGTGCGCCATCACGTCCAGATGTGAAATATCATCACGTGGGAGCGCTGGCGAGTGTTTCACCCCTAGCGGGGACGGTCGATTACCTGGGAGAGATTGGGGCGTGAGAATTTCCGTAGGAGACCAAGTACCCTGTCGACAACCTGCTATATCTCGTTCATGGTGATATATGCGGGGCGATCACACCGGTGACACCCGGTTGTAAGCACTACTTCTTGCTCCCCGTCGATGATTTCAGTCGCTACATTTAGTTGACTCTACTGGGTTTGAAGGATGAAGCGTCGACAGCCATCAAACACTTTCAAGCCCACGTCGAGGTGGAGATAGGGCACAAACTGCGCACGCTCCGTACTGATCATGGGGGCGAGTTCACATCCGTAGCATTTGGCGAGTATTGCGCGGCCTGCGACATCAAATGGCAACTCACAACGCCGTACTCACCACAGCAGAACGACATCATCGTGCGCCAAAACCAGACGGTCGTCACGATGGTGAGCAGCCTTCTGAAGGCAAAGGATATGCCCGGGAAATTCTGGGGTGAGGGGGTCATAACGGCTATATACATCCTCAATCGCTCGTCGATACGGAGCGTCGATGGCAAGACACCGTATGAGGCATGGCACGGACACAAGCTGAGCGTGCACTTCCTTCACACCTTTTCCTGTGTCGCACATGTCAAGGTGGTCAAGCCAAACTTACAGAAGGTAGAAGATCGCAATAAGAGCATGGTCTTCATCGGCTACGAGCCTGGCACCAAGGCGTACCGGGTATACGATCCCGTCGGTAAGCGCATGCACGTCACACACGACGTTGTCTTCGACGAGGAAGCCAAGTGGGACTGGGGCTTGCAAGACAACGTAGGTGAGATATTTACTATTGAGTATATTATGATCCCCATACCACATGTTGAAAATGCTGACAAGCTGGTACAGGGGGTGGCAATCCATCAACATCAGTGGCGCCCAGTCTAGGGCCGTTGATGCCGGCATCCAGGGCAGAAATATCCGACTCGGTGGTACAAAGTGGAGTGGAGTTTGTCTCGCCACCCACCAATGCCTCGGCCATGCTCGACGTCGATGACGATGGGCCACGCAGGTAGAGGACCTTGGCGAGCTTGCTTGACACGACCACCGTCCGCGAGATCTATGCCGACGAGCTGCTCCTCATGGTTGACGAGGAACTTGTCACTTTCTTTGAAGCCGAGAAATACCGATGTTGGCGCCAAGCGATGCTCGAGAAGATGAGCTCCTTTGAGGAGAACCGTACATGGCACCTCGTAGACCTCCCACCTGGCTACCGTCCGATCAATTTGAGGTCGGTCCACAAGATCAATAAGGACAAGCACGGCGCCGTCCTCAAGCAGAAGGCACGGCTGGTGGCAAAAGGCGATGTGCAAATTCAAGGAGTGGACTTCGAGGAAGTGTTCTCGCCGGTTGCTCTCCTTGAGTCCGTCCATTTTTTGATCGCACTCGCTGCACATGAGGGGTGGGCATTGCACCATATAGACGTGAAGACGATATTCCTCAATGGCGACCTCAAGGAGGAGGTATACATCGCCCAACCTCCCGACTTTGTTGTCGAAGGACAGGATCACAAAGTGCTAAAACTTGACAAGGCTCTGTACGGGCTGCGACAAGCATCGAGGGCTTGGAACACCAAGCTTGACAGTTGCCTACTGTCACTTGGTTTCCATCGGAGTGCACAGGAGCACGCTGTGTATATGTGCGGCAAAGGTCCAGATCGCCTACTTTTGGGTGTGTACGTCGACAATCTCATCATCACCGGGACAGACCCATAAGAGTTTGCCAAGTTCAAGGAGAATATGAAGGCCTTGTTCAAAATGAGTGACTTGGGATTGCTCACCTTCTACCTCAGCATCAAGGTACAGAAGTCCAATGGCTTCATCACCCTCAGTCAGGAGGCATATGTGCTCAAAATCTTTGAGAAGAGTGGCATGGTGGATTGTAACCCGTGCCATATTCCTATGGAACCAAGGTTCAAGCTAAGCAAGGTGAGCTCAGCCCCTCTGACTGATGCCACATCCTACAAGAGCATCGTCGGGAGCCTCCGGTACTTGGTGCACACGCGCCCAGATATCTCGTACGCGGTGGACTATGTGAGTCGGTTCATGGAGAACCCGACCAAAGAACACCTTGCTGCTGTCAAGCGCATCCTTTACTACGTCGCCGGTACACGTCACTTTGGTTGTCGCTACACAAAGAAGATGGAGGAACCACGGTTGATCGGCTACAGCGACAGTGACATGGCAGGTAACATCGACACCCACAAGAGCACCACTGACGTGCTATTCTTCCTCAGTCGTAGCCTCGTTAGCTGGCAATCTAAGAAGCAGAAGGTCGTGACATTGTCATCCTGCGAGGTCGAGTATATTGCCGCAACAACGGCGGCATGCCAAGGCATTTGGTTTATAAAACTCCTTGTTGACTTGAAGAATAAGGAGACCGGCAGCATCATGCTTAAGGTAGACAACAAGTCCACCATCTCCCTCAGCAAGAATCCCGTCTTCCATGACCGAAGCAAACATATTGATACAAGATATCATTTCATTCGGGAGTGCGTCGAGAGAGGGAAGGTTGAGGTCTAGTACATCAACACTGAAGAGCAGCTCGCAGACATTCTTACCAAGGCGCTCGGGCGAGTCAAATTCATTGAGATGAGACATAAGCTCGGCGTCATAGAGGTTAATCTCATGCAACAGGCTTAGGGGATAATTTGTTAGAGTTAATCCTGTTGAGGAGGTTAAATATGTTATTTGGGTTAAAATAAATCATAGTCTTTAGGAATGTTGTTATTTGATCTATTCTTTTGATTTGTTATCACTTAGTTAAAATATGGTTAGAGGATGCTACTTTTATGCATTCTGTTAGAGTTGTAAATGATTATTTAAAGGCCAAGTTGAGTTTGAACAATCAAACAAATTATTTTGATCAAGAATCAAATACTCCTCTTGTCTTATAGTCCGAGTCATCAATTGAGAGTCAGACCACCTTGGAAGAATATTTGATGGTGGATCGTGGTAACTCCATCTCCAAGATTTATAATATTAGATCTCTAACCTGGGTGAGACTAGGAGGTCGAAAATGGTGATCGCGTGTCTTATGGAGGCCCCAAGTCTTCCCCCAACAAAACAACAAACAGTGAAACATTTGGAGGAGATGGGGGTGGGAGGCTACAGCTGGCTTGGTGTTATGTAATTTACAAATTTATCCATATTATGGTATAAAAAAAAATCTGAAAATGACCCCGTGCTACAGCCCGGATGGACTTGGGCCTAGTTCCGCCCATGTCCACATCCCCACCTATTATGCATCACAAAACATCCCCATGTTATCAACCGTTGGATGCTTGTTTAAGTCATCTAATCTTAACTATTGATTTGAACCATTCTAATCAGCGGTTAAGATTAGATGACTTAAACAAGATCCAATGGTTGTAAACATATGAATGCTTGCGGATGCATAATAGATGAATAATTACCCTTGCTTTTATATCGAATAGGATGGATTAACAAACATTATACACACCTTGTCATTTTAAGCTAGGATTGCAACTTGCATTGTTTATAATTTAATTATTCCCTTCCTCTTTCCTAAGAAAAAATAAATAAAATAAAATAAAATATACCAACAAAATAAACAACTTAGGATAATATATCTATAATTACTTCTAAATGAAAGGAGAATTGATCCATGATCGATTTGTAACCGATAAATATGAATTGCTAGTTACATCTCGTGATTTGTTTTGACCTCCTCCACTAATCATTTGTCCCACTATGTCATCTGTCACAAATTAACATGGCCCCAACACAATGAATGATATGCAAACTAAGCCTATAAATACCATAACATACAAACTCTCGTCCATCACATACTAGCTATTGGTACCAATGTCGCAAAAAAATGTACTACCAATAGTTGTGATGATGGTCCATGCCATCTTGATATTCTCCCCCACACTGTGGAACGCGGCCTATAACGTGGTCGACTATGGCACGAGGCCCGACGGCTGCACCGACTGTGCGGCGCCTCTCCTCGCCGCGTGGGCGAAGGCGTGCGGCCCGAGCCAGCAGTCGGAAGTCTATGTCCCGGCCGGGCGGTTCTACGTCAGCCAGGCCTTGTTCCAGGGGCCGTGCACCAATGCCGAGTTCTGGGTCTTCATCGACGGGACGCTCGTCGCGCCCGCCAGATACAGCCGGATGGACAACTGGCTGACGTTCAAGTACTTCCACGGGCTGTTCCTCCTCGGCGGCACCTTGGACGGGCAGGGGCAGAGGCTCTGGAGCTGCAAGATGTTGGGAGGCCGGAGCTGTCCTACCGGTGCAACGGTGAGCATGCAATTAACTAATGGAAATATTGTTTTGACCGTCCATTGAACGTGACCACCAATGACCCGCACCACGTGAGGGTTTCTCATTGGCCTCTCTGCTTGTACCGGATCCACCCTCTTAAATCTCGGAGCCTTCCTCTAATGGTGGTCAATATATTATCATCGTTAATTAACAATTCTGCTATTTGGCATATGTGTGTGCACAGTCGGTGCAAGCGCGCGGCCGAGGGCGGTGCACGCGTGCGGCTGAGAACGGCTGAGCCGTAGGGGGGAAGGGAGGAGCGGTAGGGGGGATTCGTTGACGAGGCGGAGGAGGAGAAGGAAGGGGGGGGGGGGGGGTAGAATAAAGGCATCAGATGGAGGTTGGTAACGGCGTTCCGGCGGTTTCGGCAGTACGCGTGTCAAATATAATTTTCGGTTATCAAATTTATTTAAGGTGGATAGGTTGTAAGCCGCTGTATTGTAATTAAATTTTGGTAATTTTTTATTCATTAAATGAGACTAAACAGATTAAGTAAATAAGTTAATTAAATAAATAAAAAATAATAATAATAATAATAATAATAATAATAATAATAAAACTAATTAAATATATTTAAACTATCTAAATCGATAAATATAAAATAATATTTTCTCTTAACTAAATCTTTAAAGATAGAGAACTATGAACATAGGATTCCTAAAATTATCAATACATATCATTATGTAGAGCAAATATCTTATTCAAATCATATAATAAAATTTTAAAATATTATGTACTTAAATTTAATATTTAAATATATTTTTATTTGAACTAATCATAATCCTAACAAAATTAACTAATCATAATCATATTCAAATTAACTGATTCTAATCATATTCAAATTAGGTAATCTCTATCAATTATATATACCTACCAAACTTATGAAATAAAATATCTCTCATCTTTTTCTTTCCCAAAGTTTCTCTCTTTTATCGTCTAAAACAAACCAAAATTTGCTGCAAAATCAGCCTTGTTTTTAGCACTTGTAGCAACTTAGAAGGGTCATACATCCTGGCTCCGGACACCGATTTGAACCCTTTTTTTTTTGTCAGAATTGTGTCAATGTAAGATTTCATAATTTATATTTTAATAAATTTAATTCGAATTAATTTTTTTATAATATTTTAAAGTATCAGATGTCCGTAAAATAAATATGTTTAGTGTTTTCGTGGTATCAGGAGTTTTTGAACATGAAAACGTGATCCGTTTAGTTTTTTGGGATTCTAACATGAAGACCTACAAAGTTCAATTTAAAAATAATTGGATTTATTTAATATATTTATTATTACCTATAAGTAGAAATTGACTAAAGAATATAGGTACAACTACTTTGAAACGTCGTTGAAATTTATTTACAATATTTTAAATCAAATAATAAATTTTGTAATGATTTTGGATTCCAGAGATTTTGGGTTAATAGTAATTTTTTTGTCTATTTTGTCAACTGTTTGACTCGCACCATCCATCTAAAGGCTAAGGCAAGTATTATTATGACATATTACCTTTATTTTGTATGGCATGTAACTTCGTGTCATCTTTTCAGTTACTTCTTCATATTCTATGTTGTTATAGTTCTTGATTCACAATGATTATTACTTGTGCACGAGAGTTAGAATCATTAGAATATAAGTACATATTCATGCCCTTTTTCTCGTTTATCATGTTTATTGTTTATCGTATTATTAATGTTTACCGTGTTAAGCATTTATTTGTGAGTTAGTCGGGCAGCAAAATCTGATACTTGTAGACATGTGGTACCCCACAAATCATATTAGCCCAATGTTTATTCGGTCAGTGGACCATCTTACAATATTTATTCAGTCAATACACCTCATGTATTTGACTGTCTGATTCCTAACCAAACCACATGTTGAACGTTGTTAATCTAAAATTTACTGTACACGTAACTATAATTACTATCTCTATCTTGTTTAGTCTTTCATTTTCTCTTGAGTATGCTTGCATATTGTTAATGTACTGACATGGTCGTAGTTATCTTATTATACAATATCATGTCTATAGTTCATCTTTTCCTTACTATTGATCCCTCATGCTTGTATATTATATTGTGTACCTTAGTGTTATGGTGATATTGATCCAATCCTGACTGGATAATTATTTTTCAGTTTTAGACGACATGATTTGCCCCGAGGTCTATGTTGAGTACCTTGATGACACCAAAGTCACCAACGTGTCAGTCTCTTCTTTAGAGTTGGAGTATCATATTCTTCTTCATTATGTTCTCACATTATTCCTTAGGAGTGGACTTCAGTTAGGAGTTTAGTTAGATTAGTTATTTTATTCTACCAGGTTTGTTACTGAGACCATCTTGAGTTGTAGTAGATTATTTGATTATTTATTTAAATAAATGATTGAAACTATTATGTTTGCTTTCTTGTCATGACTTAGTTTGTGAATGATAATAGTATCTTATTACTTGTTATGGATCATTGTGTATCATAGATAGCGAACTATTGTCGATATTGCAGAGCAGGCTGGACATGGCTATGTTATTCCTTATGTGCTTGCATTATTTCTTAGGAGTGGGAGAGGATCGTGACAATAATATACTGACAGAATATTATCAGTATTATGTTAGTATACTTGTCAAACACATTCCCAGATTTGGTATTCTTGAACTTTGTGATATTTAAATTTTTTCTGTAGATGTATTCATGTTGTATTTTACATGTTGGTTCCTGTTATATATGTTGTATTTATTTAATTGTATTCATGTTTATTGTGGAAGACTATCCGAGACCAGTAGTTAACACAATGCAATTACCATGAACCCGTGCTAGGATCCGTATATACGATGGATACCAGATCTGATTCACTCTTGGAACTACTAAGCCTAATTTGGATGGTTGAGATTTGGTTGGAGACTATCATGACTTAATCCTAGGGCTAGCCGTATTTCTCCACTTGGTATATATATGTGATTTTCTCTCTCCTCTCTCATTCTTTCTCATTTCCACTTCCCTTATTCTTTCTTATTCATCTTTCCCTCAAGAGTTTCCTTTGACCGAAATCCTAAGCCCTATCCCTAGAATTGATTCTAGGAAGATGTATGTTAGTCCACCAGGGCAAGTACATCTTGCTCAAAGTGGTGAAGCCATTAATTTTTGGAATTATATATATATATATATATATATATATATATATTATTTTTAAAATATATTTGATGGAAAATATTCTCCTTGAGTTGCTGATCATATTTAGTTCTTGGAGTTTTGGGTTTTGATGTGTAGATCTTTGTAGATCTGAGTTCCAAGTTTAGAATTTTTATGTGTTCTATGAGTTTTTTTTGGTTTTGATCTACTAAAACTTAGTGGTTTCGAAAACTAGTTATTCCTTATGTTGGAACATTTTATTTCGAATATTTTGGCTTTTGGTTCACTGGATTCAGAGTTAAAATAAAGTTTTATAAAGAAAATAATTTTTGGATTTTTTTGGAGCTTTTTCCGCCATGGCTGAAATTGCTGTCTGGAGAAGACGAAGTTCGCATGCGGCCAGTGAGTATATGCGGATGAGAGTGTCATGCGGCACGAGAGAGTTATGCGGCATAAACTCTTGTCGCATACTGACAATATGCGTCCATCTTGTTAGAAGCATGACTAATGTTTACACAAGTGTTATTGAACACCTTGTGCTTTCACTCACTGAACAAATAAGAAATTCGCTAAGTCATAGAGAACTTTATGCGGCCAGCTTGTCCATGTGGCCACTATTTTCTTGGATGCATGGCTCTGAACCGTTGACACTTATTTATATAAGTTGTCTTTTCTTCCTGACACACTTTATGGCTTGTCACCTCAGTCACATCAGTCACTTTATGTCACATCACTGATACTTTATTTATTTGACTGTCACTTCAACACTTGTCCCAAGGAGTAGACTTAACCCTGAGCAGCCATGTGACCCATACGGCCAGCTTGTCTATGCGGCCAGCCCGTCTATGTGGCCAGCTTGTCCATGCGGCCAGCGCGTCCATGCGGCCAGTTGCTCATGCGTCTGATCAGTGCATACGGCCTGCCCCATACGGAAATCTATGCGTACACTTCTCATGTACGTATGTGATCCTATGCAACCCTAGTAATCTATGTACACATTTCATAATTTCTTGAATTTAATTATTTTATTTGGAATGTTCCTTATCGTACCCTATGTGGTTGATGGTGGCTTCTTGTTGTGTTATTCTAAGGAAGAATGGACTTGGTAACCAAACTGTGCTAGACCTGGCTATGTGCTAGAATTGACTATATGCATAGTATGATTATATGTTGTAGTAGACCATGTGGCAACCCATAGTAAACTCAGATTAGTAGATAACTTATCCTTTGTTCGTCGGATAGAGTGAGGGGCGTAGTTCTGCTCGAGAGACGATCTGCAATCCCGATCCTTATTTGGTTTAAGCATTGTGGATCTACTCTATAATAGTTACACTTTTTTCCTTACTCATGTTCGACGACAAAGTCATTAATTCGAGGAGTTCACATCATAAATTTAGACTTTCTATTGATCGATAGTCGGTGTACCTGATTTGAGGAGATTATATTTGGACCCAGTATCCCCATATGATAAGACTCATGTGACCAACTACAAGTTTGGTGATTGGACTCGAATACTGTATCTGTGATGATACCACCATTATCTGATAATTATTTATGATTTAATGTGCGCCGTGGTACGACACATCTTGTCACGTGTTAAGATTTATATTTGGATTGTGCATCGAGAATGCCTCTAAATTCTTGAACCCGTGATATTATAAATATATACATTATTTTTCCAGTATGGGCATAATAAGCGAGTCAACTACCAAAGCGTGGCTAGGATATTGATTGTATGAATGTTGCATACACGCTCGAGTGAATCCAGATTGGACTTTCATAGATTCGTATCTAGTGTGTCCGTACTTTGTACGACATCTTAAGGGAAATTCTCATGTGACCACACCTTGAGATTTCAACAATAACATAGAGCTAATTAGGTAACTAAAAGTGGTAGTAACATTGGGAGAAAACGATATCCTGAGATCATGCCAACGAACCTTCCCACAGAGATTCATTCTAAGTACGCTGTGGGCTGGCCACCACAGATACTGTATATCATCTGCCTTAGTGAAGTACTGTATCTGACTATTATAATACCGAACAACTGTTTCACTCTAGGAACATTGGAACCGCTACTACCATATTTTTAGTGCAGTGGCCATACGGGGGACTGGTGCATCCTACAAGTGTCTATTTTATTTATTTTGTTCGGTTAGCTCATGTTCGAAAATGGCGTGATATGAGGATACTTATTATACATTATCTCTGAGATAACTCAGACTCCATATAACTATGGGTAGGATTGATTGGTCGATCTAACAGAGTATGTGCTGGTAGTCTAGGAACCTAAACTATTATAGTGCTACGGTTCAACCCTTGTCCTTGTTTAGTTTTATGGTTGCGCCAATATGTCACAATAGGTCATGAACTGAAGCTGCATATTATATCTATATCTTAGCTTTTATTATGACATGTGTGCTCTGGATTATTATTGATGTGTTATATCTTCGTCGTGTTCATAATTGGTTAGTCGTACCCTGTCTCGGAGTAGTGCGGCACCTCTTGTCCTTATTTGGTTATAGAGGTGTAAAACCCCAAATCCTAAAAAATCGTATTAAGCTCTTTTTTTATTAATAATTTAATTGTAGTAATTAGTGGCTAAATAGGAGAAATAGATTTTTAATAATTTTTATTTTAGGTGTTGGTGCACTTAGAGGATTTATGGGACCATTAGAAATTTTTTGGAATTTATTCCATGTAGGTGACCCCTTGAGCAGTTACTAGCCTAACGGTGTGCATTATTCTAATCTATAATTTTCTTATGAGTATATATATATATATATATATATATATATATATATATATATATGCATACATATATTTTATAAAGAAAAAGGAAAAGAAAAGAAAAGAAAGTATTAATAAACTAATACTACTAATAATAATATTACTAATAAACTAATACTTAAGCAAATCTATTAACAAGTATTCCAACAACTTTCTAACTACACAGCCACCTAAGCCTAAACCACCCGCGCCCCTTTTCCTTGTGAACACAGCCACCCCACTTGCTTTATGAAGCAACAGCAACCTTAGTTGCAAATTGCAACATAGCACAACCCACAGACCCGCGAGCAACCCAACCCTTTCTTCCCTTATATATATATACATATATATTTTATTTCTCTAAAACCCTAACCCTATAATCATCCAGACCCTCCTCTTCTCATCTAGAGCCGCCACCGCAGCCAGAGAACCCAGCCAGGCCGTCCAAACCATCCCGACGACCCCGACCTCGCGCACTGCAGATTCCCACACGAGGCACCTTCGCTACGGAGTTGTTTCCCGTCGACTCGCTCAACCAAACATCATTCCGTCTTCACCGGTATGCTCACCCCTTAACCCTATTCTATATTTGTATAATAGCAGACCTCGAACAACGTGTACCCATAGGCGAAAATAGCGCCCAAGTTGGCGCGAGCAGACCGAATTCTGGGATCGCAGAAAACTGCGGTGACCACCCATGTTGCCGAGTTCGTATCTCCCACCACAGAGATCCGAATTCGGTGATTCTTTTTTATATGTGTAGAACACTTGACCTAGTTTATTTTCTGTCAAATAACCCTACACTATTAGCTGTTTTGGACAGAATTAAATTCGTCACAAAACTTCGCGAACCCACTTTTTCCAGATTTCTAAAAGTTGGAAAATGGAGCACGCACCGCCAAACGGGACCGTCCCGCCGTGTACCAAGTGTACCGAACGGTGCACGCAGCGTAACCGGACACGTAAAAATTTGTGGGAACTGATTCGGACGTATGTGCACGCCGGAATCAGGCCGTATCCGCGGACACACCCCGTGTCGCAAATTTTGTGGAACTCGTACGTATTTTGTGCACGCTTGTCAGATTGTGACGAAACTTGCGCCACTGGACTCGTGGTAATGTGCTGGTCCTGTGACCCAATTTTTATGCAATTCTGAGACGGTTGACCAAATCGCCAATTGGCGAGCCCCATAGTTGATTTTTTGGACAAAACTGTGTTCGGCTCATCGGAATCCACATTTGGATATACCGTTGGGTTCGTATTGACATCTAGAATTGTTTGACCTATAATTTGTCCTATTTAGAGACTGTTACCCTTGGCACACTTTTCGGTGCAAAGTGGGCCACCCATGAACCCCACTTTTATCCGAAATTATCGTTTTGCCCTGTGTCCAAATTGGACGAAAAGGAAGTGCTTTTTAGCTATTTTGCTTATTCTGGGAACGTTGGTGATGTTTATTTCAGCATCCGAAGACATTTGTTCTGCGGCCATAGTTTTTGATCCTGTGCGTTTGACTTCTGGACAGTACACCTTGCAGCTTTCTTACCAGGCAAGATACCTTGCCAAATTGTTTACAGTATTTTACATACTTAGTATATTTCTGTATATTTATTTCAATTATGTTTATTTATTGCATGTGTAGTTCCTTTCAGTCATTACTATATATTAGATATGTTGACACACACTTGACACTTAGTATCATAGAGGACAATCATTAGGCGTATGGGCTTTTAACCACTCTGGTAACACCGTAGTCACTAGCACGCACTATGGTGGGTCATGTCCGATGGTCGCTACCCGAGAGGTATGTCGATTGATGGAGTCCGAGGATCGCTACCCCAGAGGTATGTCGGCTGATGATGTCCACTAACGAGCGTGAGGTTGTGAGGATTAGATCGAGTAGCCTACCCTTGCCCATACGTAGAAAAATTGTCCTCATTTGCATTCATATAGATTGTCTTGTACAACGTACTTATTTATTTTCAAATTATATGCATGTTTACTATATTCAAATTGGCTCGTATTTTCTGTATCTTGTTACGTCCCTCTGAGGACCTGGTCCTCTGCCAGGTGTATCTGCTCTTAAGTATTTGCAGGAGTACGGGCCTGGACCTGACGCATTCCTTTCCGCCGAGGAGGTCTTACCTTCTGAGCATCGTTGATTATCTAGCGATGGATTCTTTTAGCTGATACACTTCTGCTTTCATATTATGTTATATTAGAGATTTTATACTCCTCTCTCATTTTAGTTTTGGATATAGTCTTTGGTAGTGGATTTGTCTCTACCCGACTATTATTTTGGATATTTCAGACTCCTTATTCTAGTTAGTATTTCTTTTCTATGACTTGTTGTGTGGATGAGATTAGCATATCTGTGACTTGTGATATTATATATACCACATGTGAGTTTATATTCATATTATAGCGTACGTATGGGTTATAGTTTCCATATATTGGAGTTGCCATATCCATGCGGCTGGCATGCTTACGTGTTCTAGTCCTACGTATTATTGGGACTGGGGCGTGACATATTTTTGTGGTGGCCCATGCAGGTCGAGAGCATATTGTCTCGGTTACGTTACTGTACCGAGCAAGCCTGCACCTAGGACTAGAGTATAAGATCTCATCCACAATTGACTATGATTCACCTTTCTTTCAATCTATTCTATTTAAAAAATTGCATCCTGCTTGATTCATGTGCTTTCCTTAATAGTTCTTTGAGTATAGCCTTCTGCTAGAATATAGGAACCCCTATTATTAGGATGATAATTAGGGTAGCACACCTATTAAGAATACAACGAGAATATAGACACACCACTAATATTAGAATATCTAGTGAACCCTAGAATATCTTATCTATAGATTGGTTTACCATTACCCCTTGATGTATTATGAAGGCTTGAGAGTAGTATAGACGCTACTAGAGTTAGTTAGAAGTTTGACCATATTGTTGACCCTAGTATTGAGGAACCAATAGAAAACCAAAATTTAATATTATGATTAAACCTAAACCTTCGTAGTTAGATAGTACTGGAGAACTACAAACTTAGATCATTGTCTTATTATAAGCAGACAGTACCTTAGGAAGCCTAGAGGAATGTAATCAACACTTTTTCTTGATCATACCTCGAACATAGCAAGTAGCATACCACCCCCTTAGAAAACCATGATGCTATTTAGAGCCCTCTATTTTAATTTCATATATTGCTCCTCTGCGACCATAGCGCTTGCTAGTGTGCGACGACTGATTACGTTTTTTCTCTTCATCTTTCAACTCGTGCCATCTGACACTTCTGCTTATAGACCAAGTATTTTTATTCTATGATTAGTATATATAGCCTGCTAGGATTATAGTTGTAATTTTTGAAATTGTGTGCTTAGTGGTTAGAACTTGATAGTTTAAGTTACTCTTGTAGATTGAGACATGGTGTTTATCCCTTAGTTTTAAATTGCGTAACGTGTACCCCCACCTCGATATGAGTTAGATCCCTTTCCCCTTGACGGCCAGTAACTCTTCTATCCTTACTATTGGCACTTGCACTAAGACTAGGACTTAGTACGACCATGACCTATGTAATGTAAGAGAATACCCTAATAAGTACCAAGACCCCTTCCCGTAGACCTTAACAGGAGTTTCTACGGTATCCTTAAGGCAATTACAGTATTAGTTTAGTGTTATAAGTTGGGTAGTATACCTCACAACCTAGTATCACATAGGCTTTTGCCATATTATTGAAGTGTAGCTGAATGACATTAACTGTGTGCTAGCATAAGAAGATAATGTTTCATCAGACTGTAGAACTTAGAGGCTATATCCCTACTTTGTCGACTATCGACTTAGACAAGGAGTTAGTATGACAACTGTAGAGATTATGGAGTCTTACATTTTGTGAACTTGAATTATTATGTACCTTCTTTCGTCATAATCCAGCATATTTATGTTTGTTGTACTACCTTGATTTATGCTGCTATTATAGCCTAGTTTTTGTAAGCTTATTCTTTTATCGAGCTTGCTCATGGCATATGTATTATTGGGTGCACACAATGATACAATTGCCTAATCAGAATCGGTGTATTAAGGTCTAGCTAACCTTGAATTCTTTATTATTGTTCTCCGTCTTCCCCTATTTCGGAAAGAAGAAATCTCGTGCTGGTATAAGTTGACACTGCTAGTACTAGATATACCCCATAAGGCTAATCACATGACTTAGTGACTCTCTTTTATAATTGGTTAAGGGCATATCATAGGTGATATGTTTGGTGTTAAAACTTTGAGGATTGAATATCATGATTAAATAATTTGAGGAATAATTTTCTAGATGTACAGCCATAGATAAAAGATGGGTAAATTTTAAGTTCGGTAGATTGTGAACCCATCACCCAAAACTAGACCTACTTGGCTGAGATAGTGAGACTAAGGTTAGATTGGGTCCAGTTAGAGATAGAACACGGTATTTTTATTTAATTTTGCAATAATTATATCACTTAGCGCCCCTTATTGTGCTCCGATAATTGGAGCACTACACTAGCCACTGCTTTCCTACAAATTCTACACCCTTATCCTAGACATGCCCATCATCCAATTCTCATCTTTGTGCAATTTTCTAATTGTTGGGCACTTTTATGCAAAAGAGCATTTAGGTGTCCACACCATTGGACATGACACATGAAGAAACATATTTTTCGCTCAAGTGGATTTTTCTCATAATTTTTCGGAATGTGAAATGCGCAACATCGCCCACCCCTTTAAACCTACCCTTGCATTTTAAACGATGCAAATCTTATACCATCCTTGACATTCTATCGTGGCTTAATTTTAATTTCGAGGACAAAATTTTTATAAGTTGGGTAGAATGTAAAACCCCAAATCCTAAAAAATCGTATTAAGCTCTTTTTTTATTAATAATTTAATTATAGTAATTAGTGGCTAAATAGGAGAAATAGATTTTTAATAATTTTTATTTTAGGTGTTGGTGCACTTAGAGGATTTATGGGATCATTAGAAATTTTTCGGAATTTATTCCATGTAGGAGACCCCTTGAGCAGTTGCTAGCCTAACGGTGTTCATTATTCTAATCTATAATTTTCTTATGAGTATATATATATATATATATATATATATATATATATATATATATATATATATATATATATGTATGTATGTATAAATATATATATATATATATATATATATATATATGCATACATATATTTTATAAAGAAAAAGGAAAAGAAAAGAAAGTATTAATAAACTAATACTAATAATAATAATATTACTAATAAACTAATACTTAAGCAAATATATTATCAAGTATTCCAACAACTTTCTAACTACACAGCCACCTAAGCCTAAACCACCCGCCCCCCTTTTCCTTGTGAACACAGCCACCCCACTTGCTTTATGAAGCAACAGCAACCTTAGTTGCAAATTGTAACATAGCACAACCCACAGACCCGCGAGCAACCCAACCCTTTCTTCCCTTATATATATATACATATATATTTTATTTCTCTAAAACCCTAACCCTATAGTCATCCAGACCCTCCTCTTCTCATCTAGAGCCGCCACCGCAGCCAGAGAACCCCGCCAGGCCGTCCAAACCATCCCAACGACCCCGACCTCGCGCACTGCAGATTCTCACACGAGGCACCTTCGCTCCGAAGTTGTTTTCCGTTGACTCGCTCAACCAAACGTCGTTCCGTCTTCACTGGTATGCTCACCCCTTAATCCTATTCCATATTTGTATAATAGCAGACCTCGAACAACATGTACCCATAGGCGAAAACAGCGCCCAAGTTGGCACGAGCAGACCGAATTCTGGGATCGCAGAAAACTGCGGTGACCACCCATGTTGCCGAGTTCGTATCTCCCACCACAGAGATCCGAATTCGGTGATTCTTTTTTATATGTGTAGAACACTTGACCTAGTTTATTTTTTGTCAAATAACCTTACACTATTAGCTGTTGTGGACAGAATTAAATTCGTCACAAAACTCTGCGAACCCACTTTTTCCAGATTTCCAAAAGTTGGAAAACGGAGCACGCACCGCCAAACGGGACCGTCCCGCCGTATACCAAGTGTACCGAACGGTGCACGCAGCATAACTGGACACATAAAAATTCGTAAGAATTGATTCGGACGCATGTGCGCGCCAGAATCAGGCCGTATCCGCGGACACACCCCGTGTCGCAAATTTTGTGGAACTCGCGCGTATTTTGTGCACGCTTGTCAGATTGCGACGAAACTTATGCCACTGGACTCATGGTAACGTGCTGGTTCTGTGACCCAATTTTTAGGCAATTCTGAGACGGTTGATCAAATCGCCAATTGGCGGGCCCCATAGTTGACTTTTTGGACAAAATTGTGTTCGGCTCATCGTAATCACATTTGGATATACCGTTGGGTTCGTATTGACATCTAGAGTTATTTGACCTATAATTTGTCCCATTTAGAGACTGTTATCCTTGGCACGCTTTTCGGTACAAAGTGGGCCACCCATGGACCCCACCTTTACCCAAAATTATCGTTTTGCCCCTGTGTCCAAATTGGACGAAAGAGAAGTGCTTTTTAGCTATTTTGCTTATTCTGGGAACGTTGGTGATGTTTATTTTAGCATCCGGAGATATTTGTTCTGCGGCCATAGTTTTTGATCCTGTGCGTTTGACTTCTGGACAGTACACCTTGCAGCTTTCTTACCAGGCAAGATACCTTGCCAAATTATTTACAGTATTTTACATGCTTAGTATATTTCTGTATATTTATTTCAATTATGTTTATTTATTGCATGTGTAGTTCCTTTCAGTCATTACTATATATTAGATATGTTGACACACACTTGACACTTAGTATCATAGAGGACAATCATTAGGCGTATGGGCTTTTAACCACTCTGGTAACACCGTAGTCACTAGCACGCACTATGGTGGGTCGTGTCCGATGGTCGCTACCCGAGAGGTATGTCGATTGATGGAGTCCGAGGGTCGCTACCCCAGAGGTATGTCGGCTGATGATGTCCACTGACGAGCGTGAGGTTGTGAGGATTAGATCGAGTAGCCTACCCTTGCCCATACGTAGAAAAGTTATCCTCATTTGCATTCATATAGATTGTCTTGTACAACGTACTTATTTATTTTCAAATTATATACATGTTTACTGTATTCAAATTGGCTCGTATTTTTTGTATCTTGTTACGTCCCTCTGAGGACCTGGTCCTCTGCCAGGTGTATCTGCTCTTGAGTATTTGCAGGAGTAGGGGCCTGGACCTGACGCATTCCTTTCTGCCGAGGAGGTCTTACCTTCTGAGCATCGTTGATTATCTAGCGATGGATTCTTTTAGCTGATACACTTCTGTCTTCATATTATGTTATATTGGAGATTTTATACTCCTCTCTCATTTTAGTTTTGGATATAGTCTTTGGTAGTGGATTTGTCTCCACCCGACTATTATTTTGGATATTTCAGACTCCTTATTCATATGACTTGTTGTGTGGATGAGATTAGCATATCTGTGACTTGTGACATTATATATACCACATGTGAGTTTATATTCATATTACAGCGTACGTATGGGTTATGGTTTCCATATATTGGAGTTGCCATATCCATGCGGCTGGCATGCTTACGTGTTCTAGTCCTACGTATTATTGGGACTGGGGCGTGACAAGAGGTGTCCTACTGCTCCGGTAAAAGGTCATACGCTTGTCGTTGTGGCACAAACTTTCCTATTTTATGTACTTTATTGGTTTTTGCTTCGTTCAATTGTGCTCCTTTGTGGTACTTACTATCGGGGCCTGACCCCGTTAGTTTTGTTTGGCTAGGTTTAGTAGCAGAGTCCGAGAATCCTATCATATATCTGATCGATGACGCACACTAGGAGGATGTCCGCCGAGGAACTAGAGTAGTTTTCTTCTTCCCCCACTATGAGTATCATTTTGTATTACCTTTTTGGCTTTTACTCGATGGCACATGTTAGCTGATTTATCTGGACGTTAGTTCCTCTACATAATTGTATATTATCTAGACCGCAGATGACTTATAGTTATGTTCTCTTGGCAATGTACTAGTATACCATCATATATAACTAGTTTCATGATCATTCTGATAAAGAGTTAGGGACGCCTAACTGTTTTATCTTACATGCTCATTCTTACTGTTTCTGGGTTGATAATTGAGACATAGAGATCATTGACCCTAGGTGAGTTGATTGTAGTATGCACCCCCTTATCTTTAGACAATCTTATCATATTGCAGGTTACTCTGGTATTCCGTAAGGTGTGGTTGGCTAAGTCACTCCCTTTCTCTCCAGTATTCTGGTTCTAGTGCGTAACAATACTACTAGCATACTTTGTTGTTTTTTTTTATTTCAAACAAGTTCAATATACTATTATGTAGGCATAAAAATATAATTTATGGCATTTTAATTTTCTAGCAAATCCAGTATACTATTTTGTAAGACAAAACAATATAATACCAGTATTCTGTTGCCATATTGATTCTTCTGGAATGTATCATGGTTGTATGTCGTCTCCTAGTGTGGGCAATTAGCCTTATTCGAGACAATGTCCTAGTGCCTTCCTATTGTCCCTAATGTTGTCTTCAGCTAGAGTGTTTAGGGTTTATTGATAGTCAAAATAGATAAATTGATTGATTGATTGTATATAAATTTGTGGACCTTCTAACCCTATTTTTGGGTAGCACCTGGCATGATATACAAGATATACAATAGATCGAGAAATTTTTGACATTATATCTATAATTGACTAAGAGACACCTGATTCACTTCTCAATTTTGGAAGAGCCTGTATCAAAGTGTGGGTACCAAGTTGACATTCAATACCGCTTATCATCCTCAAACAGGCAAACAATCAGAAAAAACCATCCAAACGTTGGAAGAAATGCTACAGTCTTATACCTTGGACTTTGGTGGGTCTTGGAAAGAACATCTTTATCTAGTCGAATTCTCATATAATAACAGTTATCAAGCAAGCATTCAGATGACTCCTTTTGAAGCACTATATAGAAAAAAGTATAGGTTACCGTTGGCATGGGATGACATCGGTGAAAGGAAACTATTGGGCTCAAAAATGATCACACAAACAGTGGAAGTTGTGAAGAAGATTATAGAGCGAATTCGGGTTGCGCAAGATATGCATCGGCATTGGGCAGATCAGCATCATAGGCCTTTAGAATTCTCTATTGGCGACCACGTATTCTTCCAGATTTTACCAACCCGTGGGGTCATTAGATTTGGGGTTCGCGGGAAGCTTAGTTCACGATAAGTTGGTCCATTTGATATTCTCGAGCGAGTAAGCGATGCTGCTTATCGTCTTGCCCTTTCGCCTTTGTTACGCGAGGTATATGATGTATTTCATGTGTCTCAGTTGGGTAGATATGTTCCAGATCCGAGTCATATCCTCGATCATTCTGAATTATTTATTGGTACCAACTTATCTTACGGGGAACAACCTGTAACCATATTGGACCAAAGGGAGAAGGTGCTCAAGAATCGGACTATTTTTATTGTCCGAGTTGCCTAGGACCATCACTCTCTAGGGGAATTGATGTGGGAGCGCGATGATGATATTCGATCCTGGTACCCGCACATATTCGATTCAGAAGATATATTCTTTCTTATGCCTTCGTATCTCGGAGTCTGTGATCATTGATCACCTATGTATTTTGATGTTATTTTGCTTTATTATGTGTGGTTGCTTGCATGTATAGATTAGCTTATAGATTGGTATCGTGCTTGGCCTAACTTCTCTAGCTATACTTGGATCCGAATTCCGAGGACAAAATTTTTTCTAAGGTGAGTAGAGATGTCACTCCATGTTCCCAATATACGTATTTGAAACGTATTCCTGTTTGTTGGTATTTTTGTTTGTTTGGTTCTAGGACAGACCAATTTTTGAGAAGTTGGGTTCATGGGTTTAATATGAGGATAGGACTTGGTCATGGTTTGAACCATGGTTCAACCCAACCATATCCATATAAATATACCAAAACCTTTCTCTCTCTTCATTCTTCCATTTCTTTTCTCTCTCTTAGGTTTTCTCTCCCTCTCCTTAGGCAAGTACACCTTGCATAAGAAATGGAGAAATCCTCCATATTATTAGTCTATTTTATTTATTGTGTGATTCTCATTATATTTAGTGCTTGGAATTTTTTGTTTTGATGGATGGATTAACCTAGATCTACATATTTAGTTAGAGATTTTATGAATTTTGTGAGTTTTCTTAGATTTGATCTCTAAAAACTTATTGTTTTCGAAAACTATTTATTCTATCATGAGGAACATTTGATTCTAAGTGATTTAGAACTTTACTTTGTTAGATTTGGGGTTCGTATGAGATTTCTATGGAAGAAACAGATTTGGGTTCGTATGGCCTAGAGTAGCATGCAGCCTGTAAGGGCATACGGCCTGGAGTAGCATGCGGCCTGGAAGGGCATGCGGCCTGAAGTAGAATACGGCCTGGAGTAGCATGCGTCCTGGCGTAACATGCGGCCTGAAGGGGCATGCGGCCTGGAGTAGCATGCGGCCGACAGTCTATGTGGCGTCTGTCTCATGCGCCAAGTTAGTGCATGCGGCTTAGCTATTTTATTGGGATATTTCCTTGTTCTATGTGGTTGACCTTGAAAATTGTTTATGATTGATCCTAAGGAATGATGGATTTAGTAACCCGACCTTGTGCTAGATATGACCATATGCTAGGAATTGACTATGTCATAAATGGCTTCCCAGCTATGTGCATAACATGAGCTATGTGTTCCAATACGATCAAGATTTATGTGATCCATTAATTAGTTGGTAATTTAACTAGAATAATCGTATCCGTTCTGATATAATTTTCTACTTACTATATGTTACATGATCAATGTACACCGAGGTGTGACATAACTTGCTACATGTTATGTGATTAAATATTTTGGGTTGTGCAACTGGATGCATAGAGTATTGAGATCGATGCACCTTCTGAAGAACTTTCTCGCACAATGTCCTATTCGGTACACACAATCTGGTACCATGCCATAATGATCCATCTTCTACAATAGCAAATTTCTCTCCCAATCCTATCCAGACCTGCGCTCTGATGCTCCTTAGAGACTTATCCTCGAATTATGCGACTCTAATTCGGTCCATCAATTCTGACTGTTCCTGAAGTCTCCACATCTGTGCCGTGACTCCAGGAACTAGCACCTCGATACTCAAACTATCAAGATCTGCCAATAAGTTCCTGTCTCTCATCAAGTACGTAGTCACTGGATACCTGCTCAAGGTATCAACGACTACATTAGCCTTCCCTGAATGGTACTACAATGATATGTCCTAATTCTTCATCAACTCCAACCATCGCCTCTACCTCATGTTGAGCTCTTTCTGTGTAAATATATACTTTAAGCTCTTGTGGTCTGTAAAGATCTCCACACGCTCTCTGTACAAGTTGTATTTCTACAGCTTTAAAGAAAAGATAACTACTGCCAACTCCAAGTCATGGGTAGGATAATTCTTCTCATGGGACGTAATTGCCTAGAAGCATAGGCAATCACCTTCCTGTTCTGCTGTAACACACATCCCAAAACCTTACCCGAAGTATCACTATATATGGAAAATTCTAACGTCCTTGATGGCAATGTCAATACTGGAGTCGTAGTCAACCTCTTCTTCAGCTCCTCAAAGGTGGCCTAACACTCATCTGTCCAGATGAACTCTACGTCCTTCCTGATTAGCCTAGTCATTGGCTCTGCAATCCTAGAAAAATCCTGAATAATTTTCTGATAATAGCCTACTAATCCAAGAAAGCTCCTGATCTCTGCCACTGAACTCGGGGTAGACCATGACTCAACTGTTGATATCTTCTTCAGGTCTACTGAGATTTTATCTCCTATAATCACATGCCCAAAAAATTTAACCTTATCAAGGAAATACTCATACTTTGACAGCTTGTCATAAAGCTTCTCCTTCCTGAGAGTCTCTAGAACTAGCCTCAGGTGTTCCTTATGCTCCTCTAAGGTCTTCGAATAAATCAATATATCATCAATGAATACTACCACAAACTAATCCAGGTACTGATGAAACACCTTATTCCTCAGGTTTATGAATACTACTGGGACATTAGTCAACCCAAACGGCATCACCAAGAACTCAAAAACTGCCTATACCGAGTCCTAAAAGCTGTCTTTGAAATATCTTCCTTCTTCACTTTCACCTGGTGGTACCCCGACCTCAAGTCTATCTTCGAGAATACCTTCGCTCTGCTCAACTGATCAAACATATCATTAATCCGTGGCAACGAATATTTATTCTTAATGGTGAGATTGTTGAGAGCCTAGTAGACGATACACATACGTACCGACCCATCCTTCTTCAGTACAAACAATATTGGGGAACCCCACGGTGATGAACTGGATCTGAGGAAGCCTTTGTCCTGCAACTCATCAACCTTCTTCTTCAACTCTTTCAGTTCGCTATTATTAACTCTATAGATGTATTATGATATCGGTTCTGCGCCTGGCATCAAATCTATAAAGAACTTAACATCTCAGTCTGATGGCAATACCGACATTCCTTCGGAAAGATATCTATATACTTTGCAATCAAAAAATATGGCGGCTCCTGTTCTTCTACCGAAGCTCCACAGAGTACTCCATCACTCTGCCCTGCTGCACCTCTGGAGAACTCAAACTCTGGCTCTCCTGGCATCTGAAATAAAACTTTGCCTCCATGATAATCGATACTAGCATGGTGCCTACTCAGCCAATCCATCCCGAGTACTATGTCTTAACTCGGAAATGGCATTACAAGTAGACACGCGCTCAACTCTCGGCCTCCTAGAGAAATTCTTCGATCCTTGCAAACATCACTGACCAGGATAATGCCACCCTCAGTCGTGATCTTGCAAGTCCTCGCTAACGGTTTAGTCTCAAGATGATGCTTCAAAGCAAAAGATACAGATATAAAACTATGTGAAGCACCATAATCAAATAAAGCATGAGTTGGAAAACAATCATGATAGACTGAATTTGAGATGACATCTCCGACTGGCTCCTCATCGACCGTTATGGCGAAAGCTCGCCCCTGACGTTGGGCACCTCTATGCTGTTGTTGTGGCGGTAACAGAGGTCCTCTATGTTGTCCCGCTAGTAGTCTCACGGGTACTCTCTGAGCTTGGCCTCCATCCTAACCTGCTAGAACAGAAGCTAGAACACAATCTCGCAACTGGTGGCATGCCTTCCCACAATAGAGGCACACCCCAAGCCTCTTCCTGCAAACCTTCTGTGTATGTCCCATCTTCCCAAAGAGAGTGCAATGTGGGGCATATTGTGCTGGTCTCGGGGCCTGATGTTCCTACTATACCGGTACCCGGAATGGTGCCTGAAATTATTGTCTCGAATGCTGCTGAAAGTGCCTCTGCTGCTGCTGGTAAAACTGAGGCCGCTTTGCTGGGACCGCACTACTACTAGCCCCTGAATTATCTTTTATCCTCTTGGAGTCGAGCTCCAAATCATCCTCTTCCTACTGTGCCTCTTATAGAATCTCCTTAAATGTAGCGGCACGGTGTCCATTAGTATAAGATTTAATCTCCCTGTTCAGGCCTTTTCTGAACTTCTGGTCCTTCCCCCCGGGATTCTTTCCCTCCACGAAGTGACCCAATCTACAGTACTCCGCTACATACTCATCCACCGCCAAACCTCCCTGGACGAGGTACTAAAACTAGCTCTTTAAAGATGTCAAAGCCACATCTGGGAAGAACTTTTCCTTGAAAAGATCCTTAAAGGCTTCCTAAGTAAGTCCCAACGCTGAGATCCTGAGGTCCGTCCTGAACCAAGTCAATGCGATGTCAAACATTATGCTTCCTGTGGCCTCTACCGGTAATCTCTCTGGAATCTGCGCCAGCCGTAGGTTTCTCTCAATATCTTTTATCCAATCATCAGCATAAATAATCCTCTCAGTGCCTTTAAAGTCCTTCGGCCTTACTCTCTTAAAGTCTATGATTGTCACGCCCCAGTCCCAAAATCATGTGGAACCAGGCCACGTGGCATTGACCAGCTGACACGTCTCCAAAGGAAAATCTAATTTTTGACCCAAAGAGACGTGCTACGTTGTCCTAAAATACAAACAAGTCTAGTACTAATATATAACAGGTAACATCTAATCTCATTCACAATATATCAAGGAACACTAAAATCAGTAATGGAATATAAGTGCTAAGTCTGAAATGAGTGTTTAGTACAAACCGATATGTCTGGTGGGGACAAACCCACTACAAAAACTAAAATAAAAGTGCTATAATATAACATGACTAGAGCATCGACTATCTAGATAAAGAGGCTCCAGCTCTAGATAGCAAGTCTACCCAAGATCAGAGGAACTCGGATGGCAGCACCCCTAGCTCCTCCTCGGATGCGTACCTCATCTCCTGCCCAGGTCCGTACACCGTGGGATAGTACGCCTCATCTAAATCTGGAAGGGAACTAGGTCCTCAGTGGGACATAACAAGATACATAAAAATATGCCATATATAAATACTGAAAAAATAGAGGGTGAACTAACCATCTAAGTGTATGAAATTGTTAAGACAACATTGGTACATATGTGAAGGCATAGGCATAACATCCAACGTCCTCTAGAGTGTGGTATCTGCAACGTCCATCATTCCAAAGAATGAGGTATCTGTATATATATAACGTCCAACACTCTAAGGGACGTGGTATCTGCAAAGTATATATACGTCTGTATCACTCCGAAGAGTACGGTATCTGCAATAAATGAGGTGGGTGTCCCATACTCCTACTAGTTGTCTTCCCCGCCTAATACGGATATACAAGTCGAATCCATAACGTACATACCATGTAGCTATATGCCAAGTCATAACTTTCTAGATAATCCTGACTACGTGCTAAACCGTGATGTGTGTTTCACGCACCGGTAGCTAATCGAGTATGTGAACCCGCATCCCAATATGAGTTTGCAATTGTGATGCGTGTACCAGTGTCAGGGTCGAGGAGGATATCAGAATACCCTCGCATCTGTAGGTGAGTCTGCTAATGTCTAAGTCAGTTATACTACGTATCGACGTATTTGTCGACTGCACCCGAGTCAATCTCAGGCGCACACAGTTATATGTATTTTTTAACAGGAATATATGCAACAATTTATAATTTAAACAGTAGAATTTGGCAAGATATACTTGCCAAGTAAGAGATTCGTATAGTGCAAGCGTCCACAACAGTATTACGTTGAAGAAGTGAAGTTTTGGGTTTTGGGGTGTATTGCATGGATATATATAAAAAATAAGAGGCGGTGGGGAAACTTAGTATTTAAGAAAGCTAAAACTACTGTCGCTGTTGTTTCTTTCTTTTCATTGGTTTTGGTTTCGGTTGAGGGTTGTTTAGTAATAATAGTGCTAATGAGCGGTGGAATGAGAAGTTTATACGTGTGGGAAAGCAAAGCAAGTAAAATTGGTTTTTGCTTCTGCTGCTGATATTTTCTTCACCTGATGGGTTGGGGTTTGGGTTTTACGCTCGGAGAAGTATACGCCGGAGAGAAAAGATAGACGGTAGTTTTGTTACTGCTACTGCTACTGTTTATGCGCGTAGAAGTATACGCGGGGTGATGAGCTGCTGCTGATATTTTCTTACTTTACGCGGTGGTGAAAGGAAGAGTTTACGCGGGGTGATGGTTAACGGTTTGCAGGTTTGGTTTTACATTTGATTTAATAGAAAATTCTATTCTAATAAATTATATATGAAAATCTAAAAATTATATTGGTGCATATGGTAAAGCTAGCTACTGTCGAAAGGGTCGCCTACATGGAATAAATTAGGAAAAATTTATAATAGCTCCATAAATCCTCTAAGTGCTGAAACTTCTCAAAATAAATCTAATAAAATCTATTCTCTCTATTTAGCTCATAATTAATACGTTTTCAGGGTTAGGAATTTTATATTCTACCCAACATATAAAAATTTTGTCCTCAAAATTAAAACTAAGTCACGGTAGCAAGTACGAATGGTAGAAGATATATAAATTTTACAAGGTACTTTTATACCTTAGTCTGTGAACAAGTTTGGATAACGTTTGCGCATGTCGTCTTCTCGCTCCCAAGTGGATTCTCCTGGTGCGCCGAGCTTCCATGCTACGCGGACCAAGGGAATAGACTGATTTCTCAATACTTTCTCTCGATGATCAAGGATTTCCACGGGTTGCTCTTGATATGATAAGCTCGGCCCAATAGTGATTTCTGAATGGTCGAGGATATGACTGTTGTCTGCCACATACTACCTGAGTTGTGACACATGGAATACGTCATGTACTTCCTCAAGTGAAGGTGGTAGCGCAAGTCGATACGCCACTTCTCCCACTCTCTCTAACACGTTAAATGGTCCAATATATCTTGGACTCAACTTACTGCGCCCTCCGAATCGAATGGTGCCTCTGGTGGGTGATATCCTCAAGAAGACATGATCGCCCTCTTTAAACTCCAAGGGACGACGATGAAGGTCTGCCCATTGTTTTTGCCTGTCTTGCGCTGCTCGCAAGTGTCCTTGGATTTTCTTTACCTTCTCCACTGTGCGAACAATCAATTCTGGTCCTAGAATCTGCCTTTCGCCCATATCGCTCCAACATACTGGGGAACGATACTTTCTCCCATACAGTGCTTCGTAGGGAGCCATTTGAATGCTCGCTTGATAGCTATTGTTATAGGAAAACTCGACCAAATATAAATGGTCCTCCTATGATCCACTAAAATCAAGCATGTATGCTCTCAACATATCTTCTAGTATCTGAATAGTATGCTTGGATTGGCCATCTGTCTGTGGGTGATACGATGTACTGAACTTTAGGCGGGTACCAAGACTCTCTTGCATGCTCTGCCAAAAGTAAGATGTGAACCTCGTATCCTTGTCAGAAATGATACTAACTGGCACTCCGTGCAGTCACACAATATCTCTCATGTACATGTCTGCTAAGTCCTCGGTGGATTGCCCAACTCTGAAGGTTAAAAAGTGGGCAGCCTTGGTGAGTCGATCTGCAATCACCCATACCGTATTACGACCATTAAGACTCCTTGGAAAACCTGTAACGAAGTCCATAGTGATGTTCTCCCATTTCCACTCAGATATTGGGAGTGGTTGGAGTAAGCCTGCGAACCTCTGATGCTCAGCCTTGACTTGCTGACACACCAGGCATTTTGCTATAAAGCGGGCTATCTCCCTCTTTATTCCATGCCACCAATAGTACTATCTCAGGTCTCTGTACATCTTCGTGCCTCCTAGATGAATAGAGTATGTTGAGCTATGCGCTTCTGCCATCAGCTCTTGACGAAGTTCTCCTTTCGGGACATAGAGACGATCTCCACATCTCAAAGTCCCGTCCTCGTATATGCGTAATTTTTTTTGTATTACGGCCTCTGTCCTTTGTTGAAGCCTCTGGAATCTAGCATCTGTTGGCAGTGCAGCCTTGATCCTTTCGACCAATGTTGATTGCAAATGGTAACTTGACAACTGGCCATCAGACATAATGACTTCTATACCCAGCTGTTCTAGGTCTTTCAACAGATGTTGTTAGGTACCTAAGAAGAATTCCATGGATCTTCTGCTCAACGTGTCAGCTACTACGTTGGCCTTTCCCGGATGGTACTGCAGCTCAATCTCAAAGTCTGTCATTACCTCGAGCCAACGCCTTTGTCTCAGGTTCAAGTCCTTCTGGGTGTAAACGTACTTTAGGCTCTTGTGATCAGTGAATATCTCCACTCGTTCTCCGTATAGATAGTGTCTCCAAAGCTTCAAGGCAAAGATGATTGCCGCAAGCTCTAAGTCGTGAGTGGGTAATTCTTCTCATGGGTCCTTAGTTCTCTAGAGGCATAGGCCACAACCTTCCCATGTTGCATCAAGACGCAACCCAAACCTTTTCCGAATGCATTGCTGTATATTACGAATCCTTCGGATCCTGAAGGTATGGTCAAGATAGGTGCCGTAGCCATATGCTTTTTCAGCTCGTCGAACGCTATCTGACACTCCTCTGACCAGATGAACTCTTGCTCCTTGCGGGTCAAGCGAGTCATCGGCTCGGCGATCTTTGCAAAGTTCTCTACGAACCTCCGGTAATATCCGACAAGTCCTAGGAAACTCCTCACTTCTGAGACGTTGGTAGGGGTCGGCCACGTTTCTACGGACGAAATCTTCGCTGGATCTACCAAAATGCTATCTCCTGAGATAACGTGTCCAATGAAAGCGATACGATCTAGGAAAAACTCGTATTTACTCAGCTTTGCATAAAGCCTCTCACGCCTTAGCGTCTCTAATACTAGCCTCAAGTGTTTGTCGTGCTCCTCGTGGCTTTTTGAATACACCAAGATGTCGTCGATGAAGACTACCATGAACCGGTCCAGATACTGATGGAATACTCTGTTCATCAGTTTCATAAATATGGCAGGTGCATTTGTCAATCCAAAAGGCATCACCAAGAACTCGTAGTGACCATAACGAGTCCTGAATGCTGTCTTTGGAATGTCTTCTCTCCGCACTTTTACCTGATGATAACCTGATCTTAAATCTATCTTTGAGAACACTTTTGCTCCTGTCAGTTGGTCGAACAGATCATTAATTCGCGGCAGGGGGTACTTATTTTTTATTGTCAAAGCATTAAGGGCTATGTAATCAATGTACATACGAAATGTCCCGTCCTTTGGTACAAATAACACTGGTGCTCCCCAGGGTGATACACTAGGATGAACAAATCCCTTGATATATAACTCTTTTAGTTGTAGCTTCAGTTCGTCTAGCTCCTTTTTTGCCATCCGGTACACATTTGAAGATACCGGCGCTGCTTCGGGCACTAAATCAATAATGAACTCTACCTCTCTATCAGGCGGTAGGCCTGGCAACTCCTCCGAAAATACATCTTCGAATTCTGCAATAATAGCTGGTGGAGCCATCTCCATAGCCATGTAAGCTCTAGGTGTCTGGCCTACTCCTCGCTCGATGGTGCCCCGCATGTACTCGAACTCCAGGTGATCTGGTGGTCTAAAAATAACGCTACCCCTCCGGCTGTCTAGTATAGCATTGTACTGGCTTAACCAGTCCATGCCTAAAAGAATGTCGAAATTTGGCATCAGGAGTAATAAAAATCATGCTCTCATCTCCCTACTACACACGATTATGGAGCACGTTCTAATAGTGCTGGTAACTGGTACGATGCCTCCTCCGGTAAAAATCTTCCAACTCTTAGGCAAGGGGAAAGTAGCTACTCTATGCATGGCTACGAAACTACTAGATATAAAAGATAACGTAGCGCCAGAATCAAATAATGCAGTTGTAGGTATTGACGTAACTAAAACAGTACCTGTGATAGTTTCCCCTTCTGGTTCCTCCGCAACTGCTGTTAGTGCAAAGGCTTGTCCGTGCCTCTGCCCTCTTGCCTGCTGCCTGACTCGGTCGAACTGAGCCTCTTGTGGGGCCAAGGGTAGTCCCTTCTCAATTCCTTCGGGTGCTAGGGGATGCTGACCTCCAGTCGGGGGTAGTATTCTCTGGACTGGTGCTATTGGCCCTTGTCCGTTCTGGGGTGCTACCTCTCTGCGTTGTGGGCAGTCTCTAGCCAGGTGTTGACTTGCTCCACATATCATGCACATTCCAAGTTTCTTCCGACAGTCTCTGACGAAATGTCCCTTCTTGCCACAATGATGACAAGTCGAAAGCTCCTTATGCTGATATGGCACTGTCCTTTGTGCCTGCATTCCTGGACGATGGATTGGCCCTCCTACTCTGGGCTGGGCTTTGGCTGGTATGGTCGTGCTAGAGCGTCTTGCTTCTCTGCCAATGACCTCCTGGATTCTTGCCTATGAAAGAACCTCTTCATAAGAGATCCTGGACAGCGTGGTGGTATACCTTTGTAGCTCGGAGGTAAGGCCGTGGTGGAACCTACTGGCCTTCTCTAGCTCGTTAGGTATCAGGATGGCACCAAATCGACTAAGTCGACTAAACTCTGCATCGTAGGCATCTACGGTCATAGTTCCTTGTTCTAGGTGTAGGAACTGGGAGTATAAAGCATTCCTGATCGTAGTCGGGAAATACTTCGCATTGAAGTATACTAAGAATTGCTCCCACGTCTGGTTCTTATCGATGTCGCGCTCTATAGAGTCCCACCAGTGATGGGCGTTGCCTTTGAGTTGGGCCCTCACCGTGGTCATCCAAAGGTCTGGGTGTAGCTGTGAACCTTCCAGCAGCATCTCCGTATTGGAGACCCAATCTGAAATCTCCTCCAGAGTTTCGCTGCCCGAAAAGGTTCCTGGGCCCATCTGGCGAAAACCTCGGATAGTACCAGCTGGTTGGAGAGGTATAGGGGTAGATGTTCTCTCTAGAGTTGTCATCAAGGTCCGCCTCAAGGTCTCAGTCTGATGCCATTGTGTCTGCATCATGGCTTGGAAGAATTGGAACATTTGTGGCTGTCCCTCTAGTTGTGGTATCAGGGCTGGAAAGGGTGGAGGTGGAGGCAAAGGTGTTTCTGCCTGTTGTATTGGTGCCTAGAAGGTCTATCCTTCTTGCTGAGCTAGTGCAGCTTCCTGAGTAGGACCATTGTGGAGGTATGGTGGATAAACTGGTGTCTGTCTCTGGGACTGGTCTCTCGGGGTAGTCGGGGTCCTATTGACATCATGCGAGGTGTCTGTTGCCTGATCAACCCTATTATTTGTGTGTCCACTGGGTACGTCCATATTTCTGGTAGAAAAAAAACAAACAGGCTATAAGTATTTAATAGAATGTTTGTGTAAAATAGAGATTTCAAAAAAGTTTGGCGTAAATTAAGACTTCAGAGCTGTCCGCGTAGAATCGAGATTCTAGATAATCCACGTAAAGTAGGGATTCGAGACTGTCTGCGTAAAGCAAAGATAGAGATTTTTAAAATTGTCTGCATAACACAGAGTTTCAAGTTGTCTGGCGTAAAGTAAGGACTCACTATCTGGCGTAAATCATGGCTTCAGTGCTAATTGCGTAAAAGTCTGCTATACTCCCTGCGTAAAGTCTGTCTAAAACGCGCGTAAAAATCTGTGTGCGGAAGGGTTGCTTGCGTAAAATCTAACATACGTTATTTTTTATTGCAGCGTAAAATCTGCCTAAAACTCGCGTAAAAAGGTCTGCCAAAAAAAAATCTGCACGTAAAAGTCTAGTATACGTTTGTAGCGTAAAGTCTGTACAAGGAACTCTTTGTTTTCCTTGGATGAATTTGTTAGATAATTTAGTAAACCTGACATCTGACAAAAAGTACTTCACGATGAACGAGAGGGTGGCTGTGATGATATTTCTGCACAGAGACCAGGTTGTCGTTTAGTGACATATTTGATACACCACTCAAGGGAGGATTGAGTCTTCTGAATACGCTGCCTATTCTATATTGATATAAATGAGCTTTTACGCTCAAGAAAAAACAAAACCTTGATGTTACGTAAAAAGTTGTTTCATGCTCAGGGCTCGAGGCATATCTCTGTATTTAATGCACTAGATTTTCCTTTGTCTTGACTGGGAAAGCTAAAATTATGACTAATACGCTTACATTACTTTCTTTGTAGGTTACGCCTAATCAGGCTACTCTACGCTGGTTATTAATTTTACGCTGGGGTAGTTTCCTACATGGCTTGCATGATGTGTCATACGCAGGATTAAAAAAAACTATAGAAATATGGTTTAGCAGTTGTCATAACCGCTGCGTAAAGTTGGCAGTGTCTTCATAGTTTGGCTTTTTACGCCAATAAGACAGTCAATTGGCTTTTATGCCAACAAGGGTAAAGGGTTTTTGGCGTAAAACTTGTGTTATCCTACCTAGGATAGTTGAAATGAAAAAATGAGATTTAGTCAAGTGTGAATAAGATCTTTATGCTCTATTCCTATACGCAGGCTTGTTTGGTACAGTTATGTAACCAAAATAATATAAGCTAGACCAGCATGGGCCACCACTAAAACTATGTGATGCCCCAGTCCCAAAATTATGTGGAACCAGGCCACGTGGCATTGGCCAGCTGACACATCTCCGAAGGAAAATCCAATTTTGGACCCAAAGAGACGTGCTACGCTGTCCTAAAATACTAACAAGTCTAGTACTAACATATAACAGGTAACATCTAATCTCATTCACAATATATCAAGGAACACTAAAATCAGTACTGGAATATAAGTGCTAAGTCTGAAATAAGTTTTTCGTACAAACTGATATGTCTGGTGGGGACAAACCCTCTACAAAAACTAAAATAAAAGTGCTCTAATATAACATGACTAGAGCATCGGCTATCTAGATAAAGAGGCTCCAGCTCTAGATAGCAAGTCTACCCAAGATCAGAGAAACTCGGATGGCAGGACCCCTAGCTCCTCCTCGGATGCGTACCTCGTCTCCTGCCCAGGTCCGTATACTGTGGGATAGTATGCCTCATCTAAATCTGGAAGGGAACCAGGTTATCAGTGGGATATAACAAGATACATAAAAATATGCCATATATAAATACTGAAAAAATAGAGCATGAACTAACCATCTAAGTGTATGCAATTGTGAAGACAACCTTGGTACGTATGGGAAGGCATAGGCATAACGTCCAACGTCCTCTAAAGTGTGGTATCTGCAACGTCCATCATTCTGAAGAATGAGGTATATGTATATATATATATAACGTCCAACACTCTAAGGGACGTGGTATTTGCAAAGTATATATACGTCCGTATCACTCCGAAGAGTGCGGTATCTGCAATAAAGAAGGTGGGTGTCCCATACGCCTACTAGTTGTCTTCCTCGCCCAATGCGGATATACAAGTCGAATCCACAACGTGCATACCACGTAGCTATATGCCAAGTCATAACTTTCTAGATAATTCTGACTACGTGCTAAATCATGATGTGTGTTTCACGCACCGGTAGCTAATCGAGTACGCGAACCCGTATCCCAACATGAGTTTGCAATCATGATGCGTGTACCAGTGTCAGGGTCTAGGAGGATATCAGAATACCTTCGCATCTTTAGGTAAGTCTGCTAATGTCTAAGTCAGTTATACTACGTATCGACGTATTTTTCGACTGCACCCGAGTCAATTTCAGGCGCACACAGTTATATGCATTTTTCAACAGGAATATATGCAACAATTTATAATTTAAACAGTAGAATTTGTCAAGGTATACTTGCCAAGTAAGAGATCCATATAGTGCAAGCGTCCACAACAGTATTACGTTGAAGAAGTGAGGTTTTGGGTTTTGGGGTGTATTGCATGGATATATATAGAAAATAAGAGGCGGTGGAGAAACTTAGTGTTTAAGAAAACTAAAACTACTACCGCTGCTGTTTCTTTCTTTTCATTGGTTTTGATTTCGGTTGAGGGGTGTTTAGTAATAATAGTGCTAAGGAGCGGTGGAATGAGAAGTTTATACGTGTGGGAAAGCAAAGCAAGTAAAATTGGTTTTTGCTTCTGCTGTTGATATTTTCTTCACCTGATGGGTTGGGGTTTGGGTTTTACGCTCGAAGAAGTATACACGGGGGAGAAAAGATAGGCAGTGGTTTTGTTACTACTACTGCTACTGTTTACGCGCATAGAAGTATACGCGGGGTGATGAGCTGCTGCTGATATTTTCTTACTTTACGCGGGGGTGAAAGGAAGAGTTTACGCGGGGTGATGGTTAACGGTTTGCAGGTTTGGTTTTACGTTTGATCTAATAGAAAATTCTATTCTAATAAATTATATATATAAATCTAAAAATTATATTGGTGCATACGGTTAAGCTAGCTACTGTCCAAAGGGTTGCCTACATAGAATAAATTAGAAATTTTTTATAATAGCTCCATAAATCCTCTAAGTGCTGAAACTTCTCAAAATAAATCTAATAAAATCTATTCTATCTATTTAGCTCATAATTAATACGTTTTCAGGGTTAGGGATTTTACAATGATAGTCCCCGGCTTCGGCTGCTGTGGGGTAAACTGAGGTGGAGCTACCTGTGGCCAGACCAAGGTAACTCTCTCGACTACGGCAAGTGCGAGCTGGTGAACATTCTCAATGCCCTATCTCATGACCTCTGACTAACGCTGTTGGGCCTCTATCATCTGCTGAAAGAGCGCAAACACCTGCATCTGATCAAGTACGGGTAGTAGAGGTGGAGGCTCCTCTGAGACTGTCGACTTTGTCCTCTGTATCAGAGCTGGGGTATCCCCGAAAGCTGTCGCAAAAATGCCCACCTGGACCGGTGAAGCGGATATCTGAACTGAAGCTGCTAGAACAGTGTCTGCTGGTGTTGCCTTCAGAGGCGATGAAGTGACCGACCTCGCTGACACTGTGCTTGAGTGCTGTGAACGCGTCTTCGACGGCATACTGAAGATAGATTGCAATAAAGTAATCAATATTGAGTAAGATACGATATCCTTAAATAAGGACAAAATTATTTAAAGTAAAGCAAGCATTCAGATAGATAAGGATAGCAAAGTAATAAGTGGGAGTGTTTTCTAGTTGTGATTGAGTATACTCTCAGCCTATATCCTATATCCTATATCCTAAAGCAGACTCAAAGAAGTACCTCAGACATAGAGTACTACTACGATATCACACTTTTTGTGACTCTGGACCTGCATGGGCCACCACTAAAATGTGTCATGACCCGCACCAGAAATAAGGGTACATGGTGAACAACGTCCAGCCTATGTGGCAACATCGACGGTAGAACGTTGTCTGGGTTAACATAACTATCTACACATCTCACACAATATATACATATGGTACCTGTCATGTTATCTCAACCCCAAATAAGGACAATATGGTAAACAATACTCAATCACAAAAATAACTATAGGAAGAATGACACGATATGAAATAGAAGTAAAAGAAATACAAGAGTCTCAATACAAGTCCAATCTCAACATAAGTCTCAAAATAATAATTCATGCCCTGAAGTCTACTAAAATCTAATACAACTCATAATAAAAAGTCTAAGTCTCTCCAACTAGTGGTACTACCTCAAGAGGCTTTACGGGTACTAGCTCAACTGCCTCACCATCCTGCGGCCCGTAATACGTATGACACCAGTCCTCTAATGAATCATCTAAAAAATATATTCAGTCAGGATTGGAGTGAAGTACAACCCTATAGCAGTTCCAATAATTGACAAAAACTATGAAAAAGCAATAGTAATGAAAATACATGATGGAAGTAACTGAACTAAGAGATATAACGAGCAAGAGTATTATAGTAAATAATGGCAAGAACTGAGAATAATATGATGATGAACAATAAGGTAATATACTAGAATAAAGGGAACAACAATAATGAATGTGCCTTGAAATATTAGTAAGATAATATGATCGGCTTGGGCCTAACACAGGCTACATATAAAGGGGAGCTAGCGTGATCAAACGTGAGTTGCATTCTTTGCTAACTATCACGGGCTATACTATATCACGGACAATAAGGTATGATTATATATCCACTAATATCTCTCCATCCCCCCGACTAGTACACGGATCCGAATCACGACACGTTATAAAATATATATCATACTGCACGGTCTATAATATCACACACTATGATCACTGTCTATATAATCACGAAGATATCACGGCAATCACTGAGTAATCAAGAAGCACGATACGGTGATCACTGAGTTATCACGACAATAATATCTCATGACAAGGATCCACCTATACCAATCAGTGTGACCATCTTGTCAGGAATTAAATATCTCAATACTAAATACATGAAACATAGAGGCTGTCAAATAAGGAAACTATTAGATAATGTACTCGTCTGTGGTCATGAGAAAAAGATGTCACTCGGTGTCCGAGCTGGTGTCACACATACCTAGATTTAAATATCATATCAGAATGGGTGATACAAAGTGATAAACACTAAAATGCATTAACATGCACTTTTAGGTCATTTCTAGGTTCTCACTAGGTTAATGGGTCTAAATTGGTCAGTAACTAGTTGACTCTAACTTGTACTAAGTCATTAACTAAGTTCTAAGTGGTATCTTAATTAATATCCACTTTCTTAACTAACACACTAATACACTACTTACTTATACTAATTCAAAATACTAACTGCATCTAACCTTACTAACTATTTATACTAATATGCTAATTGACTAACTAACTAATATCTATTACTTGGCATGTTCTAAAACCAACTGATATCTGAAATGCTGGCATTAACTCAATTAATTCTCTACTGCCTCTATCCAACATCTTCAATACAAGAGAACTAATAGTAACAATTACTAACTAGTATTCTACTTACTACAACTATTAACTGGGCATCTAATATTAACTAACTGGTAATATATATATATATATATATATATATATATATATATATATATATATATATATATATATATATATATATATATATATATATATATTGGCACTATTAGATCTACATAAACATACACTAACTGCTAGTTTCTAACTAACTTAGTTTACAACTAACATTAGACTAAGGTATATATCTAATACTTCTTACTACTTACTGCTGCTAAAACCTCAAAACCTAACACCACTCTCATGTGATACCTCTACTGCTGTGTTTGACACAGCAATATGCCCCCAAATTCCGCTGCTCCTGATTAAATAAAGATACCTATAACCCAGTATCAGTAACTGATACATCTAACATTCAGTGGCTAATACATACCTTCCATTCCAGGCACACACACACTCCACTACCAACACACAGTACATGCCCAACTCCTCCTCCAGTAATACTCATATCACCTATTTCAAATAACTTACATTAATATCTGACAAGTGACAACTCGACTACTCTAAATAATACCTACACTAACTGCTATCCCAAGTATACACTAGCTAACTACTGTCACTCGATACCCCATGTATTAGATAACTCCTCCATATCAATTACCAGATGACCCCCAATCTACAGTATTAAATACTAGCATATTAATGACTGCTACTGGGTTCTCAGTGAACTTAAATCAGTATACACATCCAGTCACAGAAAAACTGATATTCACAGTATCAAATCTCCTCCTCTAATTCCTGCAATAAAGTACCCCCATAATTGTGTGTTCAACACAGTCACTGAACCTTCACACAAGTCTCAGTGAACCCTCATTACCTGCAGATTCCTATATCTAGCACAACACACACATAAATATGCTGGTACTAAACCTGCAGTCCTCACTGCCCGAGCTGAACACAAAAAATTTCCTTTTCCCTAATTACCTGCATTGCATTTCCTTACCAGAGCCTCCACTGCTTAAACACAGTTCTCATGACAATACCCACAGTACCATATATTGACACAGTGCCACTGATACTAAACTGATAATGATTTCCACCCACAAGACATTCAAATAAACTCTAATAGAGAAGTAAATGATTATAGCTATATACTCTATTATATAAGCATCTAAACATTTGTTAACAACCATTACATATCTATAAGATACATAATAGATATTAAGACAGACACTTATAGAGTGAAACTTAAGAAACTATGATACCCATCCAATCTCATGCCCAAATTCACCAAATTATCATAATAAATGTCTCCACATGCTAAATATGAATAATACAAACTATTATAATTAGTTATAATAAGAAATTAGGAAAAATAAACATATCACATAAAATGGACTATGTAGCACACGTTATCGCACTATATCGTGATACAGCTTACTCGTATCCAATTGTGGACACATACCTAATCTTCCAACCCCGATCTAAGTCTAATATAACTAAATTAGCGTCATAACACACACTTGATGTGTCAATCTCGTAATTCTCCCAAAATACATACAAAACGTAAGTAGAATTCTCTATTCTCAACCAAATAGCCTAGAACTTGTTCCTATAGGTAGCCATATGCCATTAGGGTGTTCCTAGGAGTCAAATGCATGATTTATGAGCTATAATAAAGAGGGATTCAGAAATTACCAATTAGGAGATTGATTCCCAATAAAAACTCAAGTGGACACGATCTAGACACGATCTCTTTACCAATGCTCCTCCTCATTCTGCTCCTTGCTTCTCCAAGCTCTAAAACTGTTTTAGGAATACAAATGAAAGAGAATATGAAGGAATTGAGAAATAAATTGATGTAGAGAATGTGGAAAATTGGGGATCAAGAATTTGAGATCTAAATGAATAAAAATAAAGGAGAAGAGAGAGAATAGAGCCCCCTCTATAGTGGTCGGCCCTATTTCCCTTCTCCAAGTCACATAAAATTGTCCAAGTTGCCCCTCTCCATCTAATTATGATTAGGATTAAGGAAGAACTTTTTTGGAAAGCTTTTAACTAATTCTAATTAGTCTAATTCTTCCTAATTAATTATTAGGAATGGGTTAATGGACTTGGACCATGTTAGGCTCAATAATTATCACGATAAGTCTAATTGGGTTCCTTATTGTCAAGTCTAACTATTGGCTAGCCCAATAACTATAACAAATAATTAGCCCAACCACCAATATTAATTATTAGCACTATAAAAATAAATATTAATCTCTAAAAATAAATATATGCAAATAAACTAAATTAACCTTATTTGGAAAAGTGAGGGTGACAATTACGAAGCTCCCGACGTCAATGCACCTCCAACTACTACACATGTCATATCTGATCTGGGTCCATCTTAACCCCCACCAGCGGACAAGTCCAAAAAAAGAGGGACGTTTTGACAAGTCATTGCGTAAAAAAATGGCTCAAGGACTGAAAAAGCCCTACAACTTTGACGTCTTGGTTCAACTCATTAATACCCGACAAGGTTGTCACTATTTGAGCTTCTCCGACTCTCCAGAGACAGCTGAAACATTCTGAGTGAGGAATTATAAAATATCGACGCCTACTTGGCGTAAGTCAAGCCGTCAGCAGAAGATCCTGTCGCATGCCTCCACTGCAACAATATGACGAAAGCGGTGCCCAACATCACATTTTCACAATATCACAATAGGACATATTGCTAAAAAATAACCGACATGATCGTCCCCTGTAGTACATATGGTACATTGATACCATTAAGGTTGACCGGATGCACATCGATCCCGGTTCTTCAATCAGCATCATCCCACGGAGTCTGCTTTAGACCTTGGGCATTCCGATGCATCGCCTGTCAGGCACAAATACTGCCATCACTGGTTTCAACGCAGGAAGAAGCTACCCTCTGGGCAAGATCTGTCTGAAATGTTAAATTATCGACTTGAAAACCGAGGTCACTTGCTACGTCATAGACGTGGACGTATCCTATAATGTCTTGCTGGAACGGCCATGGATACACGAATACATGATCGTGCCATCAACCCTACACCAATGTCTAAAGTACGTGGACTATCATGGCACGATCAAGACAGAGTATGCAGATATCGATCATTGCAAGGGGATCAAGGCTTACTACTCCAACGCATTATTATACAAGCAAGTCCACCAAGATGAAGGTGGCAATAATGTTGACGATGAGGCAGAGGCTGGGATAACATCAGATGAACCTTTAGGAGTACATTTAAAGGCGCGCTCTCCTGACACAACCTCTTCCCTCATCGTAAAACTATGCAGGAAGGCACCCGACCCCCTAGTCGTTCATCTTCATAGGCCAAGTCGATCACCAAAGGAAGATTCGACGTCATCTACCATACCCGAACCTCTGGTCGTTCGCCTTCATAGGCCAAGCCGACCACCAAAGGAAAATTCGACACCATCCACTCCACCCAAACCGCTGGTCGTTCGCCTTCATAGGCCGAGTCGACCGCCGAAGGATGCTCCGTTATCCCTTACCGCGTTTGAGTCTCTGGTAATAAAGATGTGCAGAAAACCTCCAAAGTCACTGCTCGCACTAGGGGTAGATCATGGGAAGGATGGGCTAGAGGAGTACGTAGTTGCTCTCGCAGACTTTCATTCTCTCGATGATGTAATTTTTGGAGAAAAGATACCTTACTTTATGAATAAATGACTATCTTTGAACTACTCTGAAGTTGCACACATAAGCACACTATACTCAATAGGGCATGGTCTGGGCGTGCACCAGCAGATACAGGTGACCACCACCCATGTTGTAAACCAGATTCTACCCAACCAAAACTCTCACTTCCTAGTCCCGGCTAGGAAGAGGGGAACAGACTCATTATCTTCGACAAAGTAGAAGGTCCTCGATCCTTTATCCCCGAAGAACTAGATCTAGAGCCCGAGACTGACAAAATATCACTACACCGGTATAGCTCTCAAGCCAAGTACCTTATCTAGAAGATGGGGTACGATCTGAAGGCCACTAAGGGCTTAAACTATGGCAAAGATAGAATGTTGCCTCTGTGTCTACCTTCTTCTGCAGGTAAATTTGAGGACTACTACCATAAGACCAAGCATGGCTTAGGGTATGTAATGCCTCCCACAACCCCCGAGGGTTTAGATAAAGGAGACAAGGTACACTCTCACTCTTCGCAATCTTCCTCTTGGGAATCCAATATCAGTATCGGAGAAATGCTTAAGCAAATATTATCTGCCAACATGGTGTCAGCTAACCCTGATGAAGACGACGAGAATCGACCTGAACTTTTTGAAGTAGAACCATGGGCCCAATGCCTAGATGTATAATGGAAGATACGGTTCGAACAACGAGAACCTCCTACCGTGGACGAAGTCGTACAAGTCAATCTGGGCAACAAATCCTCCCCCAAACCTATCTTTATCATTAAAAGTCTGACTAGTGAGGATCGAGAATCCCTACTATAGCTCATCAGGGAATACATTGATGTCTTTTCCTAGAGCCATGAAGACATGCCGGGGTCCACAAGCTCAACATCTTGTCGAACGCTAAGCCTATCAAGAAGAAGCAACGACGGTTCAGGCCAGACATAATGAATACCATCGAAGCTGAAGTTGACAAACAGATAGCTAGTGGCTTCGTCCGTGAAGAACAACATCCAGACTGGGTAGCCAATATCGTGTCCATCGTAAAAAAGAAGGGTAAGATCTGGATCTGTATTGGCTTCCATGATCTAAACGCAGAATGCCCCAAAGATAAATTTCCTCTTCCAATCATAGACATAATAATCAATAACACTTGCGGCTTCGAGAGCATGTCCTTCATGGACGGATTCTCTGGCTACAATCAGATTAAGATGTCCCCTGAAGATCAGAAGCATAAATTATTTCGAATGCCGATAGAAGTGTACTGCTATACATTCATGCCCTTCATCCTGAAGAATGCAGGTGCTACATACTAGCGAGCTATGAAGATATTTGAGTGTTACGTCGATGACATTGCCGTCAAAAGTTACTCCAAATATGATCACATTAGGGACTTGAATACTGTGTTCGACCTTATGCGTACGCACCAGCTCAAGATGAACTCCACCAAGTCCTTCCTGGGAGTCTCCAGCAGCAAATTCCTGGGCTTTATTATCACTTCTCAGGGTATTCACATAGACCACGACAAAACTAAAGCAATCCTTAAGATGAACTCGTCGAGGAACCTCCGGGAACTCTACGGCCTTCAAGGGAGGTAGTCATACATCAAGAGGTTCATATCAAACCTCTATGGGAATTATTGACTGTTCGCCCAGCTCATGAAAAAGGTGTCTTCTTTGTCTGGAATAAAGAATGCCAACATGCGTTCGATGACATCAAGGGATACCTATCAAACCCTCCAGTGCTGGTAGCCCCGGTCTCGAGGAAACCTTTTTTGCTTTATGTACGCATAATGGATTACTACCTCAGTGCTCTATTAGCCCAGAATAGTAATACAAGCCACGAACAGGCCATCTGTTATCTCAGCCGAATGATGGTCGATGTGGAGCATAGGTACACCCCCGTCGAGAAGGAATGCCTTGCTCTAGTATTTGCTATCCAAAAAACTCGGTATTACGTGACTGGAAAGACCATTCATATGATCTCACGAGTCAATCCTCTCAGAGTTCTCATGACTAAACCAGGGGCACTCAGTTCTCGCCTAGCTACCTCGGTGATACTACTATCTCCATACGATATGGTGTTTATCCCACAGAAAATTGTCAAGGGTCAAGCACTGGCCGACTTCCTGGCAGTACATCCGATGCCAGAAACCTCAAAACTCTATGATGGGATTCCATACGAAGTGGCAGACTCAAATGTAACTTCATGCGAGGATGTTTGGCAAATGTTCTTCGATGGTGCTTCAAGAATAGGGTCCAAGGGCAATATTATTGCAGGGGTCGGGATAGTGCTAATCTTCTCATACGGTCTGGTCATTAACTGGGCATACTCTCTCATAAACCCGTGCTCCAGCAATATGGCAGAGTACAACACCTTGGTCATTAGGCTATAACTCGCCAAACAAGTTAGAGTGGAGTATCTGGAGGCCTACGACCACTCCAAATTAATAGTCAGTCAGGTCCGGGGTGAGTACGAAGTCCGGCACGAAGACCTGATTCCTTACCACCAAGCTGTACTTGGCGTTATCTCAACCTTCGAGAGATTCTTTATTGAGAATATCCCTCGGCTGTAGAACGTCGAGGCTGACGCCCTGGCTAGCCTCGCTGCCTCCTTAACAGTTCCAGACAACACCCATTAACTAATCGCAAATATCAGTCGAGAGCTGGTCTATCCAAAAAATAACCTCCGCCTATGTCTGAGATGCACGTCAAAAGTACACACTGATGTCTAGGAACCCAAAGGAAGCTATATCAATCAAAAGATGTTCCCTCTAGTTTTATTATAATACAACTACCAAAATATTGTATCGTCGATCCTACGACAGCCTTTTGTTATGATGCCTATTGAATACAGAAGCGAAACAGGCCCTCCGTGAAGCTCATGACGGTGTCTGTGGCGCACAACAATCCGGCCCAAAGCTACAGGACCGTCTTCGGAGAAAGGAGTATTACTGGCCGACGATGGTAGCATAGGCCATTGAGTATGCATGAAAATGCCAAACGTGCCAAATCTACGCAGACTTCATCCACTAGCCCTCAGAATTCCTGCACCCAACGGTCGTATCTTGGTAGTTTGAAGCGTGGGGGATGGACATTATCATACCAATCAGTCCACTTTCTTCTAAAGGGCATCGTTTCATCTTCGCTATAACTGATTACTTCTCTAAATGGGCAGAAGCTATTCTACTCGCTGAAGTAAAAATATCGAACGTGATTAGCTTCGTCAAGCATCACGTCATATACCGCTTCGGCTTACCACGAAGGATCGTCCATGATAAGGGTCTATAGTTCGCAAGTCATGCGTTCTACCAATTTTACGAGAAAAACTGGATTTAGAATGTAGCGTCAACCACCTATAACCCGGAAAAAAATGATCTGGCAGAAGCCTTCAACAAGACTATCATAAAGCTACTCAAAAAGTTTGTGTCTTCCAATAAGCGTGACTGGAATGAGAAGCTGGGTGAATGTCTGTGGGCCTACCCCACAATGGTCCAGACAGCTACTGGCAACACGCCTTCCTCTCTGGTATACGAAAGTAAAGCGGTCCTCCCAATCGAGATCCAAATCCCTTCACTCTGAGTAGCCCTCTCCAACCAATTAAACGTCACCGACAATCACCGTCGACGGCTATAAGAGTTAGAAGCACTCAACGAGAAACGTCTCTTAGCTCAGCAGCACATTGAGCTATATAAAGCGCATCTCTCGGGAGCCTTCAACTGATGGGTTAAGGATAAAACTTTCTAATTGGGAGACCCCGTCCTGATCGTGAGAAAATCGATGGTCATGACCCACAAGACGGCCAAAATTTTTTATCCTAAATGGGAGGGCCCGTTTGTCGTAGAATCGATATTTTCTAACGGCGCCTACCAGCTCGCAAAACCCAATGGAAACTTACTCATGATGCCTATCAACGGCAAGTTCCTGAAAAAGTACTATGTCTAAGCAAGACTCGTACCCCCCTTATCGACAGTCAGATAATCAAGATGTACAGTCTTCACACTCTTGGTTCTCCATCCCCAGCAAGGGCCTATGTAAGACATTTTTCTTTCTTTATAAATTTCTGTAAAAGCCATTATCTCTATCCAGGAGTCCTAGATACGCAACAGATGATGGATCCTTAAAGTCTCCCCATAGAAGCAGCCCTCAGGTCCACTTGTACACTTCCACAGTGACCACTCAAAAACCAATTTTGTTAGATGCTAGCCATGTTTATATTGTCTCTGAGCTATCATCCCACTAATCTTCCCAACGGAGTAATCCTCAGGTCTATCCTCATTTTCGGATAGAGCACAGTCAGCAAATCACTCCTCAGTAAGTTTCTCGGACATTGGTTCATATCCATATTATCTCTAAACTACTATCCTAATATTTCTCCCCGATTGAGTTTGTCACGTCCATATTACCTCTGAAAAAATCTTCCGGATCTTGGCTAACGATCATCACGTCCATATTACCTCTGATATTGGTTGTCATCCCCACTTATCACCCATACTCACCAAGGTACACTAGTGGTGTTAAGTTCACAAAAACTGCCACGTCCATATCACCTCTGCCAGGGCTTGTCTCAAACCTATTACTTGCACTAACATGCGCAAAAAGTAATGGGTCCACAAAAATTGCCACATCCATATCACCTCTAGCAGGGCTTGGTCAAAACCTATTACTTGCACTAACATACGCAAAAAAGTAATGGGTCCACAAAATCTATCACATCTACATTACCTCTGATATGAATTATTTTTGAATTTATTATTTGTACTCAATGTGCGCAACAAAGAATAAGTCCACCAAATATCTCCCAGCGGGATATCCTTAAAAAAAGCTACGATATTGTACTACATTTATATTACCTCTAGTACGATACCTAAAGCTAACCCAAATAAATTATAAAACAAATAGGGTAACTTTTTTTTTCTCCGTAAAGAAAGACTAAAAGCAAAACTATATTCTGGGGGATTATCAAGATCCCAAGCCCCAAGGCATAATAAAGACACAAAAAGCAAAAGAGAACTACTGGTGTTATGAGTCGGAGCATAAATCTGCTATCCACACATGGAGACGAACAATATGGCCATCCAGGCACCTCCGAGCCCGATGCTCAACTTCTTGGGCCATAACCTTGGATCCTCGTAGCAAGCGTAAGACTCGTGTCTTTCCTCTAGCTGTTGCATCAGAACCTCAACGCCATCCGTGTTCTGCGTTATTTGGCTCGCCTCAGTGAGGATGGCCTCCTCTTCTTGTTGGACCTCCCGCATCATATTTCCTATTGCATCAAGCTTGATCTGAAGTCGTCTAATTTGCTCGGTCAGGTCCTTTTGTTGGGAAAGGCACTCATCTCTGAGATCGCCCAACCCGTCAAGCCTCTCTGCAAGATTCAGAGATCACGCAGCAACCACTCCATAGATGACGCATAGAAGGCCTTCTCTGTCTTCACCTTATTTGAGAACTCATTATATTCATAGGAAATCAGCATTTCCATATCCGTCTGCTGATAATACTGTAGCTCTGTTAGGCATTTCTCTACATCCCTCAGTTTATGGCCCAGAAAGTCTGCCATATGCTCAAAACCAGGGATACCCCTCAGTGAGTGGACCTGGCCCTCAGCAAAGTGCCTTGCCCAGGTGAAATATTTATTGTGCTCCAACATACCCTCGATCTCCTGCTTCAAGAACATGTGGAAGCTCCAAACAAAAACCTGATGGTCTCGTCAATATCTTCCAATATAGCCGGAGTCAAAGGCGACGGGATTGAAGAAGGCCACAGGCACAACAGGCGGCACAACAATGTTCAAAAACTTTACAGGCGAAACAACACTAGAGGAGCAACCAGCGGTCCTGTCTTTGAGCCAATATTTTATGGACGCACGAAGAGCCTGGATACCCAGTAGCTGAGCCTTGAATACCGGAGTAGTACCAAGACTGGGAACAAAAGTAATAGGGTACCTTGCCACATCGGCTCCCTCCAGTACGTCATCCCTAGATTTTGTCACGGCAGCTTCAGAAGGTGACCCAGCAACATCAAGATGGGGAATGACCTCATCGCGGCATCTTACGACCCCAGTGTCCGAAAAAGCTTCAGTAGCATAACCTCCAGTGACGATAGTTGGAAGATCAGCCACCACACCAGAAGGACCTTGTTGATGGACTATATTTCTTTATATTGGTTAGTCTATCATATTTGTTTACTTGCGGTGGATGAGATTAGAATTAGACTGTGACATGTATCGTAGACCATTGTATTTATTTTACAGCTTAAGTACACTCTAACGGGTCCATTAAATTGGGTTTGCCCATTGGAGTTGTGTTGTTGGCCATTGCCACGTGGCTAGTCCATCTGTATTTTGGAACTGGGGCGTGACACTATCAAACAATGCTAAAACTGGAATAGAATCAAGAAGAATGGAACCTGCGATGACATCTTTGATGGGCTCAGCCTCCTCAACCGTCATAGCAAATGCTCATCCCTGAGGTGCACCCCCTGATGCTGGTGCTGGGCATAACGCTGCTGTTGGATTGAAAGTGGCGGTTCCCTCGGCTGTACTACAGGTAGCCTCGCCTGTGCTCTCGGAGCTGGAGCTTCTTACTGAACTGCACGACGAGGGTTGGAAGGACAATCCCTCAGCTGATGACCCTCGACACCATAATACAGACAAACTCCCAAGCTCTTCTTGCAAATTTCTCAGATGTGGCCAAACTTCTTGCATAAGTGGCAGGAAGCTTGTTGTGACTGTCTCTATTGTTGCTTTGGTGCTTGGTGAACCAGTACCCTAGCTGGAGTTTGGTGCTATTGTGACTGTTGGAAAGGCCTAGGCTGGAAATAAGGATGCTTAGCAGGCCCTGCACTGCTACTAGCCACCATAAAAGAATCGCAGTCTCTCTTGGGTTTCAAGTCCAACTCCCGCTCAACCTTGTGTTCCTCTACAAGTATCTCTGAATACGTCTCATAGAAAGACGGAATGCGGATCTTTACTTCCCAGTTCAGACCCTCGCGGAAGCGAATAGCCCGAACCTCTGGCTCCCTCACCAAATACTCCACAAATTGGCTTATCCTACCGAACTCTGCGGCGTACTCCTCCATGTACATGCTTCCATGAGTAAGGCCCTCAAACTGCCTCCCCAAGTACAATATGTTCGCCCGAGCAAAGAACTACCTCTTGAAGAGGTCCTTGAACACCTCCCAAGACGGCACCGTATCAGCAAGAAGTGGCTCATTCCTAAACCAAGTGCGGGCGATGTCGAACAGCTGAAGTCCCACTTTCTCAACCTTTAAATCCTTAGTAAGACGGGACACCTTCATGAGACGCTCGATATCCTCGAGCCAATCATCAGAATAGACGATGCCCTCAGTCCCCTTGAAGACCCGAGGTTCCAGCTTCTTGAAGTCCTGGAAATTACCCAGCCGAAGCTGGGTAACCTACGGAGCAACCTGCTGCTGAACCGGAGCTCCTCTCTCTATTATAGCAAGGGCAAGATAATGAGCACTCTCAACAACCTGTTGTAACACGTCGGTCTACCTCTGGTGAGCCTCTGACTGGGCCCTCTGAGCCTCCAGCATCTCACAAAATAATGCGAACACCTGAGTCGCATATGTCGGCACGAAAAGTGGAGGTAAAAGTCCCTCAGACACAGTTGGAATAGTCCTCTGAGTTAGAGGTGGACCCTCGAATGCAGCTGATATGCCAATTACAGAAGAAGTGACTGGTGCAGGCCCTCGAAAAGTCGCAGATCTCTCAGAAAATGCTTCTCTCTGTTGAGATCGAGTCTTAGGCGGCATCCGGAGGCAAAACGAAAGGAAGAATCAATATGGCACATGATATAATGTACTCATAGAAGGATAGTTAAAGATCAAATATCAATATCAAGGAAGAATAGTTGAAATGAATAATAGAATTGTTCCTAGATGTGATTGAGTATTCTCAGCCTAAAGCCTATTTCCTATATCCTAAAACAGGCTCGTAATAGCACTCAAATCAGAGCACCATTACGAATAGCACTAATTGCGACCTCGAAGGCCTGCATGGGCCACCACTAAAAACGTATTACGACCCAAACCCGGTGTAGGGGCGCGAGTGGTGAACAACATCCAGCCTATGCCACAACATCGACGGTAGTACGTTGTTTGGGTAAACTATCTATCTAGCAATCAAGATATAATAATGGCATCAATGAAATATGAATACTCAATCATAGATCTATAAGATGGAACGATCGCACGAATATGATATAAAGAACTGAAGAGACAATAACAACTCACAAGACAAAATAATATCCAATGAGTCATCTAAATAATAAGAAATGCTAACATCAACGTTGGAGACAAATCAAGTACAAATAAATCTATCTACTGAGCTACAGGTACTAGGTCGTCTATCTCAACCGGGATGAGACCCTCTTGAGTTAAAGTCTCTGACTCTAAGTCGACTACGTCCTCAGGCCCATAGTGAGTGGGATACCACTCCTCAGTGTCATTTGGAAAAAATATATTCAGTCAGGAAAGGAGCAAAGTACACCTCTAACAGCAGTTCCAATGAATGATATAAACTATGTAACAGTAAATAGAGCAAATATACAAGATCTAATATACAGGTACAAGAGATATGCATAATAGGAATACTGAAATTAAATACAAGAATGAGCATCATGAATATGGGCAAGAAATACTACTACTATGTGAGTGAGTACCAGCTTCAATATGTGACCGGCTTGGAAACTTGCACAAGGATTAGGGCCTGGTTAATCATACATGCGGTGTATGATCAACACTCATAATAACATGCATAAGGAGGGTATGATCACATACACTAACACTCCCCGTCCCGACTGGTATAGTGGATCCAACCATGGTACGTTATGACACGGGATTCACTGGGTAGGTAGCTAGTTTCTCCAAGAATCGATGTATGTACACGTACAAGATGAACGAGGAACAAGGCTTGCACAAAATATACCATAAATACCAAGGAATAATATCTCATGACGAGATTCGGATATACCAATCCATGTAACCATCGTGTCAAGGAATCAAGGATATCTACACTAAATTCAAGAAACATAGGGAATATTATAAATAAGAACTATCAGAGAATGTACTTCCCTGGAATCCGGTGAACAGTATCAAAGATGTCCGAAACGGTGTCCCGGAGACCTAAATATGGAATATTACATCAATATAAGGTTTTAGAAAAAATAAGTTAAACTAGTCTAATTCTAGGTCATTAAGCCATTTCTAGGTCAAAACAGTTAAACTAGGTCAAACTAGCTATTTCTAGGTTGTATGAGTCCATCTCTAAGTTATTGGGTCCATACACTATGTAACTAGGCTATACTAGCTATATGATACTAGTACTATACCGTATCGTATACGTAATATATATATATATATATATATATATATATCTATATGAAAATACTAGATAAGATACATAATATAATATATACTAGTAATCCTAGCTAAACTAGTACTATGGATACCTTGGCTTGGAGCCAAAACTTGGTATCACACTACCCAATTATCCTCCTCCGCCACCCCCGAATTTTCAAAAAAAATGGGAAATGCGTGTTTGTAAACTTAATTAAAAAATCTTTATACGGCCTTAAACAAGCCTATAGGCAATGGTTTTCAAAAAAAATCATATAGTAATCAAAAAGGGGTTCACACAATCCCTTGTCGATTATAGTGGTTTTACATACACTCAAGGGAGAATTACTCTCTATGTTCTCGTCTATAGCGATGACATCATTATTACCAGAAATGATAAAATGTCATTTTCGAACTAAAATGATTTCTTAAAACATCGTTTTCAATCAATGACCGTGATCGGTTACAATATTTCCTTAGAATTAAGGTTTCTCGCTCGCGTAAAGGAATTTTTCTCTCAAAGAAACTATATTCTTGATATCTAAAGGATGTCGGCATGGTTGATGTTCATGTAACTGATTTTTCAATGGAGCAACAATTACGTCTTCGACCCACAAATGGTGATCCTCTTCACGATCAATCATCCTATCGTCGTTTCATTGGTCATCTTCTTTATCTCACAATTACATGACCTGACATTCAATATGTCATTAACACTCTACGTCAATTTATGTAGGCTCCATGCATTGCTCACTTAGACGTCGCTACTCACGTCCTTCGTTACTTAAAAAGGATCAATTAGTAAGGGACTCTCATTATCATCCACAAGCTCACTTTTTCTTAGTGGATTCTCTGACTCGCATTGGGTTGTTTGTCCAACTACCCGTCGTTCTACATCAGGATATTTCACAATGTTGGATTCTAGTCCAATATCCTGAAAATTTAAGAAACCATCTATTGTTTCTCGTTCTTCTACAGAAGTTGAGTATTCTGCTCTCGCTGATCTTTCATGTGAATTTAAATGGCTAAAATATATTCTTTCATTGATCTTAGTGTCTCTTGTCCAAAACCAATGTAAAGTCTTTTGCAATAATAAGGATACAATTCACATTGTAGAGAATCCAGATTTTTATGAGAGGACTAAACATATTGAGCTAGATTGCCATTTTGTTCACTAAAATTTCAATCCAAATTAATTTTTCCTTGTCATCTTCGCTCCCATAATCATCTTGCCAATCTCTTCACCAAACCTATTGAAGCTGACACTTTTCAGCTCCTTACGAACAAGTTGGGTGTGGTCGATATCTCCACCAAATCGCCAACTTAAGGAGTATTAGAGACAAGCTACACAGATTGGTGAAGAGCTTTATCCTTGTCCAAACAAGATTGAAGAGATACAATTTTGCCTTCTAAATTCAATAACTTTCAGTAACAAAAACTCAATGTGTACTGATGGACAACAAATTAAGATCACTTGAATAATTGTCATAAGAACAAATGCTTCCGGTGTCTACTTTTTTCATCCTTGTACTAGATTCCCCTTTTTTTTCTAGGAACCTTTACAAATGATTACATATCCTTGTACGCTCGTAAGAGTCCATTCTGCTTATTCCCTTCACCCCATGGCAAAGTGTCTGTATCGTTTCTTCAGGTGGCTGCACAATCTTGGCTGGAAAATGACATGTAAGTACTACTCATGAGCGACCTATAGAAGTAATTTAGTAGAAACCACAATCATCTGGCTGGTTTCAATTTTGAGTTGATCAATTTCACGTCCATCACCAGCAACCGAGCAGCCTTCACCAGCTCCTCCTTGATCATGAACAGGACGGCGGCAGCAAACACACTCTGCACAATCTTTGTGCCCATTCCTTTATAAAATCCTGGAAGGCCCTCGTTGCGTATCATCTTTATTATTGCATCAAAAGTTCCTGAATGCAAGAAAACAAACAGTGAGGAGATAAACTCTGCACGAAAGAAGAAAAATAATCAGGAGAAGACCTCTCTTTCTCGTGGCGTACTAACAATTTTAAGCATGACCAAGATGATAAAAATGCATCATTGTAACTTATATTAAATAGTGACTGGTATTTCCTGTTTTATCAGTTTAATATATATTTGATGTAATATCTATTAAGTTATATGCTTTCGAACAGTATATCCATCCATGTTTTTGGTGGACAATCATCACTATCCTCTTCAACATAACATTATCCAAGCCTAAAGTGAAAAGGTTCCACACACACAAAAATAAATATTGAATAAATTACATAACTTGTTAACCTGACTGACTACTGCCAAACTTTCTAGACACCCATAAAGATTCCGGTTGCCAGATATTCAAGCATACATTATTTATAGTACAGATTAAACTAGTGCGATGAACAAGCAGAAATTCAAACCTCTCCTAGGCTAAGAAAGAGTCTAGAACAGAGAGATGATAAGTTTGCAATGAGGAATATAATCACACGTGTGATAAGTCAAGAACAAGCAGAAATTCAAACATATCTGTGCTATTATATTGGTAAACCGTAAATGTGAAAAAAAATCGATTTGCACTTTCAATGATGAATTTCATATAGGAACCCATCCACTTTCTTATCCCCCTAATAGGAAACAAATGTCTTTGGTTGAGATAGGAAAGTGAAAAGTGGAAAGTGGAAAATTAGACAAATATGTTTGGTTCAGATAGGAAAATAAAAACTGAAAAGTGGAGTATATTATAATAATAGTAAATTATAATTAATTCACATACAATTTAATAACTTAAATAATTAGTTTAATAAATTAAGATAATTAATTACTAATTAATTAAGAATTAAAAATTTATCAACTCAAAATTGATTACTAACTAATTAAGAATTAAAATTATATTTAAAATTCTAATTTATTTTTTATTAGTTAGTTTAATAAATAATTAGCAACAAAAAATTAATAAATAATTAGTGTTATCTGGGTGCGCAGCCGATTTTTTTATTAGTGTTACTTAATAAAAAAATTAATAAGTAATAATTAAACATCCTAATTATATAATAAGATAAATAAATTATCTCAAATAGTAATTACTATCTTATTTACTGATTAATTATTAGTAATTAGATAATTCAAATAAATTCGGACTAAATCTAGAAAGTACGGACACATCCAAACTTGTTTAACTTTGTCGTCATCATCAGAAAATTATTAACAAAAATAACTTTATCTTACTAATTAATATTTGATAGTCAATTGGATATTATTTATAATTGTAATTTTAATTATGTACAAAATTAATAAAAAAAAAGAGAATTCCTACCAACTCCAACCCACATCCTAAGCAAAAAGTTGGATGTGGGGAGCCTTCCCACGACAGCCTACAGGAACTGCACCTGTCCATTCTCAGTTCCTAAGATATGAGCAAATCCGGCTGCATTTCCTAGTAGCCAAACAGGCCCTAAGGCATAGAAAAGACTCACAGCCAAACCACCTTCGAAATGTTTCTGGATGGGTCAAAAACCATTGAAAATGTAATCATCTCTTATGAAACAATAGCACAGATGTGTTTAACATCTTTCTCTTATCACATGTATCCAAACCAAAGAAAGTGTAGACAAATCTGAAAACTGCCTACAACCCATAAAACTGATCATTTCACGATGAGCTGTCAGAATCTTTAAGGAAATCACAGCCTTCCAGCATGTAATGTAATTTCTAGTTTTCCCAAGAAAAAATAACACGTAAAAAATAAAACCTGTGAAATATAATTCAAATTGACGCAAAACTCGAAAGCATTTCCTTCTACTCAGTTACCACTTCTTTCTTTTAGTTACAACATGGATTGGGGGGTATTGAACTTCTGCCCATAAGGAAAATGCAAGGAAGCACGGATGCTCAAAAAATGTGAGCCATGACATGTCAGACACATAATGGGGCACGTATCAGACACAAGCCATACAGTCCACAATACACTAGGACACACCAAAACATGTGTCGTGTCTGTTTCCTGTGTCGTATCCATGTCTGTGCAACATAGGTAAAATATCATGTCTAGATAGCATATCATACCTTTATAATGCTGCCTCTTATCCTCAACTCCTTGTTTTGCCTGAAGCCTAGACTGGAGAGGGTAAAAGAATATCATATTATGAAAATGTGGGGAAACAATTGCAAAATAATTTCAAACAAAAACTTTTCGAGGAATAAGCAATGATCATATATTAAACAGCATTTGTCACCAGGGGATGGACCAGAGGTTGGGGTTGGTGAGGGTTATTGGGGCAGACATCAGATGAGAGAGTGAAGGGCTAGGGGCACATTAAAAATGCTAATCTAAACATCAGAAATGTGTGAATAGTTACCTTGACAACAAGAAGGGGATAGGTCACAAGAGTAGCTCCTAGTTTAGCAACAGCTCCAAGAAGAAATATCTGTTCAGGTATCATGGAAGATCAGGACAACGGAAAACTGGAGTCGCAACAGTAAGATGCAGATATTGGTAGCAATAATTGCAGGTTACTGCATGGTAGTCAAAGGCGCGCCTCGTAGAAAGGAGCAGCAGCTGCGCCTCGCACCTCACTAGGCAAGGCGCCTTTTTTCCAGGCGCACCCAAGGTGCGCCTTATGTGCGCTTAGGTGCGCCTTTCTGCAAGACACAACCAAGTCTAGGCACGCCTTATGCTTTTGTTTTATTTATACAAAAAACTTTGAGGCATGGAGTACCTCATACAAGTAGTTAGTAACAATTGAACTATAAAAACTAAATTTTACTAAAAACAACTCTTATTAGTTCTATGGACTGCTACTGTTGCTCTGCTAGTTCACTTGGTTATGTTTTAACATATTTTTGTTGGGTTTAATATGTTATTTGGTTTTTGTTTCTTACATTACTATCTTATTTATTTATCTATGTATATATTTTTTATATTTGCATCTTGCTTCGCTCGAGCGCGCGCCTTAACTGCTCGAGCGTACGCCTTAACTGCGCCTTGCACCTCGGACGATATGGACCTTTTACGCCTCGAGTGCGCCTTGCGCCTTTAACTAGCTTGGGTTACTGTGAACACATAAAACAAGATAGCACAGCGAAGCCCATTCTCCTTGTGCATCTGCAGATTATAAAATAAATGTGAAAGAATTATTTCACTATTACCAAATTTACTCTTTACCAAATGCATGTTCCCTCCCACCATACTTCATCTACCTAATTATGTGGTTCAACATTACGACCCCAACAATGTTTATGATAAAAGTCATAAAAAGGTATAAAGTCGTATTATATAGTCCTGAATAACAACAGATCAACATATCTGAGTGCAACCATGTTCTACCTTTTCAGGAAGCACCTCGTATCCAATTAGATTGACAGCAATGTTGCCAAAACAACTCAGATGGACATTAAAAATGATTACATGAGAGGTTCGGAGTAGCATTTAGTTCTGAGTTATGAATATTTTCTGAAGGCATATCCTGACAAATTTAGGGACAGATTTCAAACAAGATGGCTTTTTTTTCCATAACCGACTTGTCAAACCAAGTTAATATTATATTCTACAATATATTAGGAGGTAGACATAAAGCTGGTAAGTTTGAAAATAGCGGTATGGTGTTAACCTGTTTTTGAAGGTTCAAGAAGAACAAGAAGGCGATTGACGCACTAACACGATGAAAGAAGGTCAAAGTACAAATCTATTTTGAGAACATATGATGGATTTGCGAAGGAAGGCACAAATACACCATCCCTTGTTGATTATAAATGATAATCGACACTTCACAAACTACTCCAACCTTAAACAAAGACCCAACTTTTATAGAGGTTTCATTATAATTCTATGACAGGGGATTAGTCAATTAGGATTACAGAAACATGGGGTGTTTTGGAAGTCCAGTGTTAGTCAATTGCAGTTGGGAAGTGTGATTCCAAAATCAATTGTTAATAAATTAAGATTCTGAAATCACCCTAATTGTGATCAGGAGGACACTCCTAACATTTTTGTATTGGTATCAGTCATATTAAATCACACCTTTTAGTGGTGAGATTCTTGAATCACAAGAATTGGCCCCTCGTTTCCTCTTCTTCACCGTATCTTGTTCTTTCTTCCGTTTTCATAAACTCGTCCCAGACACTTTGGAAGCCTCCCTGATTCTCAGTGGTGATAATGAAAACCGATAAAGGTTTGAACAAAATCTAAACATTCTTAACATGAGCAACGACAGGATGGGTTTTCAAAATGAGCACCAGCAAGGTGGATCTCCATCATGGGTGACAATAGGGCAATTTCTGGACAATGGTAGCCCGTCAGCTATGGGTGCAGGTTCTATATACCAGCAATGGATTAGGTCCTGACGCCAATGATAGAGGGTGCGTGATCCGGACACAGTGATGGTGGGGCGAGTTTTCAGTGTTGGAGTACCTATTCTAATTGGAACTTCAAGCTGGTTACGGTGATAGATGGCCACATAGCTTTGGTTGTTGGAGGATGCTTTGGACACATAGTTTAAAGTATCGGCCGATACCGATCCGATACGGCCGATACCGATACAGTTTGGCATGTCCCGATCCGATACCGACCGATACCCGATACTGACCGATACCGACATTAGAGGTCTCTTTTCCAGTCAATTCGGCAAAAAAATTTGAATTAAAAAGACCAATTAGAAAGGATGTAAAAGCATAGTAAGGTTGTAAAAACATATAAAGAGAAAAACTTATCTATCACATATAAATCAATCGACAAGGATGACTACTATTTCATTCAATATCAAAAATACTAAGAAACAATACTGAAAATACTTTAATTATGCATAAATGTATAAAATATATTCTCTAAAATGTTAATAATTTACTAATAGTTGTTTGCTTTCCGATACCAAAAAATCCGATACTCCGATCCGAAACCGCCGATACTACCGATACCGCCGATCCCGATACTCATAGGAATGGTCCGATACCGATTCCGATACTGATACTTTGAACCTTGTTTGGACATTGAGGAACAATAATGGGTCTTGTGTTCTTCTTTGTAGTTTAAATGGCACACCAACTGTTTGCTAATTATCCCCAATAATAAATGGATTCATTATTATACTTTGGTTTGTCGTTTCTAGCTTATGTCTATTTCGTTCAGTCACCCATGTATATCATTATGGATGATCTTACCAGTTTGTGGTTCTTAGTTATACAGTTTTCTGTAATTTGTCTCACAATATAGTATAAATTTTTGTACAAGCATATATTTCCTCAATTTTGTTTAGAATCGTTCTTTCTTGTTTAGAACAGTAATCTATTACTCTTTTATTAATGTTAGTTTATGCGAGACCATGTATATGATCAAATTTTAGCATCAATGTGGCTTTCAAATAGTGATCGTGATTAGTTACTTCTAATTCCAAATTAACATTTTAAATTTTAGTATTAAATACAAACTTAATTTAGTTTTCACTTTTCTTATAGACTAGAAGTAATAGATGATTGATAAATCTTTTTGCAACTCATATTTAGGCAAGTTATCACATAAAGTAATATTTGTTCCTTTTAATTTATAGCTTTAAGCTTGATTTAAGGGCGACATTCAGAATTTTGAGATTGTTGTCAAGTAATGATTTGTACAAATTCCTCCTAATATCAAAAATAAAAAATTGAGCTAATTATAATAGAATTTAAGCTAAGTTACTTTTCTATTTATAGAATAAGGTCGCAATAAAAAAAAGATTTTCTTTTTTAAGTAGTGATTTTAGAAACAAAAAGTGGTTGTGGTTTTAGAATCCCAAAACATTCTGCAATCATTGTGTTTCGTCTAAATCATTGTTATGTGATTCTAAAACTACAATCACCATTGTCTTTCTGGAATCTTGTTTGACCACCAACCCAAATGGGTTTGATTTTAAGAATTCAAACCCAAATGAGTTTCAGGTCGGCCTCGGGTACAACAAGCAAGCCCAAAAAAATTTGGGCCTGATCTGGGTTTTTATTAAATATAATAAAAGGTCCTTATATACATCAAAACTGATGTGGCTAGTTGGTATAGAGCTGTTCGAGCCACAGCATCAGAAGATTTGGTTAATTTTGACCAACTCTAGTCGGGTTTGGATCCTAAAAATGGAAACCAAGATTGTGATTTAAGCAATTGCTAAAAACGGAACCCACAACATGACCAAATCTAAGCAATTGCATTGTGGTTTAAGCATAGTGTTGTTATTCTTATGCATTCTTATTCCATGTAGAAGAACACATAGGAAGAAGACATCTGGTAGTGTTTATTTACACTAACTACCCCTATATTTTTGGTTTATAACACGAGGTACCCCTTTTTAAATTATTTACACTAACCACCCCTACTTTTTTTGTTTATTACACGGGGTATCCTTACTTTAAGATAAAAATAAAAAATTATAACACTAACTACCCCTGATTTTTTTAAAAAAAAAATCTAAAGGGAGGGATGGTCAATGTAATTTGTTTAAAAGCAGGGGTATCCCGTGTTATAAACCAAAAACATAGGGGTAGTTAGTGTAAATAACCCTTCCTTATATTTTCTACATGTTTGATATTGGTTGTTGAAACTACTTTACGACATAGTTTACATCTATGTTGTTAGAGATTTTAGAGCTTTGATCAGATTCCTTACTGCATATCCAGTCCTAAGCCGATCATGGATAGTTCGGTAATACATTAGTAGGGGATAGTTTGGTACTATATTAGTTGTTAAAAAAATTATGTATGTCCGTACAGGTTAAGTCCCGTAATACATTAGCCACAATCAGATAAATATACTCAAGTCAGTGGTCACCCAAATTTCTTATTATAAATAGGATTGTATCTCTTGTAATTTCTCTCGGAATAACAAAATAACTTGTGTGCACTTGTGAACGTAGGAGAACATCTCTGAACCACGTAAATTGTCTCTTTGTGATTATTCTTCTTCGCTGGTATCACGTTCATAACAACTTGTATCATAGCCTTGTTCGAAGGTTCGTGAAAGAGGTTGTAGCAATGCAATAGAGGTAAAAGTCAAGATCAACAAGTTTGATAGAACCAAGTTTGGTTTTTGGTGGATGCATATCAAAGATTTATTTCTATTCGAAGAAGATATCTTCCTCTTTGGGGAGAGAAACCAGATAATGTCCTTTGTTGATTGGGACTTTCTAGACAGTCATTTATCTTTGTGAATAACGTCGCATTCAAAGTCAGAAACGAGAAGAGTGCAATCGAACTGATGAAGACATTGTAAAGGATGTACGAGAAACCATCTGCTTTAAATAAAGTACATCTTATGTGTCGTCTATTCAATCTAAAGATAGCATAACATGCTTCTATCACAAGTCACTTAAATCATGGAGACCAATTTTGACAATGAAAGTTGTGCATTGGCTCTACTCTCTTCGCTACCGGATAGTTGGAACCGCCCCCTCACTGCCACGAGCAATTCCTCTGGATCAAACAAGTTGAAGTTTGATGAAGTTCAAGATATGATTCTAAGCAAGGACATTTGCAGGAATAAGTTCGGGAAGATTTTTGTTTTGGCCTTGAGTACATACGACAAGGGAAGATCAAATTACTGTTGTGGTGGAGACAGAGGGGAAGACCAAATTATTGTTGTGGTGGAGACAGAGAAAGATCATACCATCGTTGGGAAGAACACAAAGGAAGATCTAAATCAATGAAAATGAGTAAATTGGAAGGTGGCCCTAGTTGTTGATATTATCACAAGAGATACACCTAAGATATTGCAGGTTTAGGAAGATTGCAAACGAGAAGCAAGACTACCAATTCTGCAACCACGTTGAAATTGCATACGTTCTAATTTAAAGTGTCGATAGGCTAATACAAATATGTAAAAAAAGGAAAAGATCAAGGGCTCTGCCCCTTGACCCATGGACCCCCCAATCCACGCAGCGACATAGGGGACTATATATGACTTTGTGTTTCCTCGACTTACCACGGTTCTTTCGAGGGGGGTTTTGTCATGAAGTCCCGACTATATTGAGATGATTGAGTGTCACAATTTCTTTGATAGTATGTTCCAGGCCTTATCATTATTTTATTCTCGGATTTCTCTAATATGAGGAGACCCAGCCTACTTAAGATATTTACTCCCGAGATTTTTTCGATATTGGAAGCCCCAGTTTACTTTTCCTCTTTTCTTTTGGAATTTCTCGCTTTTTAGAATACCAAACCACCTAAAGCTTTTTTTTTCCTTCCGGAATTTCTCACTTCCCCGAGCCTCGACTTACTTCTGGTATTTTCCTTTTGATATTTATCGTTTTTTCGAGCCCGACCAGCTTTGGATGTTTCTTCCGGAATTGCTCGCTTTTTCGAGCCCGGTTCCACTTCAGATATTTTCTTTCAAAAAATTTCGCTTTTTGAGCTCCCACCTCTTCGACCCTGGGCCACTTTGAATGTTTGTTCTGAGATTTCTCGTTTTTTCTGAACCCTTATCCACTTTGGATGTTTCTTCCAATGTTTCTCGCTTTTTTGAGTCCCAGTCTTTTTAGATGTCTTATTTCTGGATTTGTCATCTTCCTGAGTCCCGACTTACTCGAATGCTTTCTTTCTGGCATTTCTTCAGTTTTCGAGCACCGGCTTTCTTGCGATAGTTTCTTTAGTGTTCTTTCAAGATTTCTTCGATGTTGAAGTCCCGACCTTCTTTCTCAAATGATCTCCCCTTTCTCTTTCTCTTTCTCTTTCTCTTTCTCATTCATTCCAAGCTGGACTTGGGGCGTGTTAAAGAATAGATTAGTTATCTTTATCTTATGCATTATGACTTTATGTATTTTTCATTTCTATATAGGGTGAGTGATGTCATTTCACATACTTTGTAGTTCTATAAATATTGACCAAGGGCACTAATAAATATACTTTCAATACTGGTAAACTATTAATTAACATTGACCATAGTGTGACAACAAACAATAGATAGAATTATATCTAAATGTATCAAATATTTTTCTATTCTTTCGATAACTTTTGTTATTGTTTGGTGTCAGAAACGGAGTAACTCAAAAACTCCAATCTAAAACCGCTGAAAGCCTGAATTTGTTGATATTGATACTCATAAGAAGGGTCCAAAACCAATTTTGATAAGGCCAAGAAGGGTCCAAAACTGATTCTGATACGGATACTGTGAAGCTTACTGAAAACTTTTTCTGATGTGCTTCTAGAGCAGTCCCTACAACTTGCAATTTGTTGTGCCACTTACAGTTAAAAATATAACTCAGGAAGCTGATGTTATTTGACTAAAAGCATAGACTTCTGTGCTTCTCAATTGCGTGACAAAGTCTAAGTTCTAATAATTACTCCCATTTCCTCCCCGATATCCACTAGGAACTGCCACTCGCAGGCTATGGTGCAATAGTCAGCTTCTATAGGCCTTCTACTTTTCTCTTTTAGTGCATATTTATATACCCTTGACTTGTACTTCAAAATTTGTATCACAAAAAAACACAAGTCTAGCATAATCATTGACAGTTCCCCATGTCAAACTTTACGTCTGATCGCACAACTACTAGTTTTTAGTGTTTCTAACCTTCTGCCACTTTCTTCTGAATTTTTCACTTTTCCTTCACCTCTCCGTTTCTACCATGTTTAAATGCCTAAAAGTTAATTTTCAAACCTATCACACCTTGTAATAACCATGAATGCTCCCATTCTCTCCCTCCTCTTTGTAACTCCCTCTCTCATCTTTCCCCTCATGCTTCACTTGTTTCCTAACTGATCTTCGAGGGTGATTATTTTATAACACATTGTTGCCACCTTATTGGCCACTCAACTTTTAAAACAATGTCACTGGTTATAGTAGTACGTTACTATCTTATGACTAATTATGTGAAAATTAAATAGTTTATTTCTGTATATATAAGCACATTTGATCTTTTTTCAATATTTACAAATGACAAGGAGAAAATTCATTAAGCTTTCTTTTTACTGCTTATGCACTTTTTTGCAAGTTGTTACTTCTTTAAAACATAATTTAGCAATTGCTTGAAACTATCAGTAGGCCGAGAGAGAGAGAGAGAGAGAGAGAACTCAAAAAAGACAAAACTAGGAAACATTGTTGGCATGTCCTTCATTTTTTGGAAGAAAATAAAACTGAGCAAAAACATTACAAAATAAGGCTTGCACAAGTGAAAGCGGGGTTAGCAATTTGCATGCAAATTTTTATCTTTAAAAATTTTCTAAATTCTGACAATAGTGTTTCCAGATGAGCTAGAGATCTACCTCAAGAGCAGTTATTCCACCAGCCCCCTTCATGTTTGAGTCACGCCTTTTCTTCAGTTTGTTCAAAAGAGTTTCATATATCATGAACTGGATAGAAGGATTGCTAACCTGCAAAGTGGATGCTGAACGTTATAGTTCATCTAACTGGAAATTCAAAAATCATTACTTCTCACCAACCATTATAAGTGTTGGGATTACACCCTTCCAGAATCCAAAAATTCCAGCTTCATCATAGAGTTCTTGAACCTATAAAAGTAAAAAATTAGTCAAAGAAGCTGTCTACTGGTCTTGAGGTCGAAAAAAAATGAAAACCTAGAGAACGAGTATTTAAATAAATTAGTCAAAGAATTTAGAAAAAGGCCCTTGTAAAAACATGGTGATCAGATGAAAATTATTTTCAAAGAACAGGAAAGGACCTGAGGTTTACTATCGCTAAAACAGAGCAGGTCATAATTTGAAAAAAGCAATAAAAGAAAAGTCGCTCAAGCTTCTCAACATATATTAGTCTTGCAAAGTGTGGTTTCTAAGGATAGCAATTTAGACCCAGCAAACTAAACCTACCTCCTAGGGGGGGTTTGGTTAGGCCTGCATGGCTTCAGGTAATAAACAGGTCAACCCATCTAACCGATTATAGATGGATCAGGTTAGGGTTCAAGGTGCTGGTGTATTTGATTCGTAATGACCTATTTAATAAACATGTGTAAGCTTTTACTAATTGATCCTGAAAAGAAATTAGAAGCAAAAAAATAGATAAGGCTCACTTTGAGTTCGTTATGATGGTGGATTCAAATAAGTCTCACACTTGCAATTTAACCCACTACAACGTGGCATCGCATCTATAGTGAAATGGTTAACCTAGCCTGGCTGAAGCCATCAAATTAACAGGTTAGACATGTAGGGTTGGTTTGAGCCATTTAATTACCTAATATGCTTTCGTTGCGCTTAAACGGGTCAGCTTGGGGTTAAATGGGTTGACCCGAAAATCACCCGACATGTCGCCACAATAAGAGATCTACCAATTTGATGAAATAATAAGTCAAGAATGAAAAATAAAAGAGATCATTACAATTCAGTTCTCAACTTCACTGATCATCAACAATATATCAAACAGCTCTGATATCATAGAGAAAAATCTCTTGATGTCTCCATATTCAATTCTACCTTGTTATGTCTCTTCTCCAGAATCCAATGTAGAATATTTTGGAGTAATTGTTATATTTTTTATTGATAATCTCTTGGCTATTTATAGCCTTACAATCCTTCATCTTACATTAATACCCCATTAAAATCCCCTGTAGAATATTCTAATATCTCAACAAATATACCAAGAATATTCTAATATACCAACATATATACAAAAAATATTCTAATATACCAACACTCCTTCTCAAGATGGGCGAAAGATATTCACTAAGCTCATCTTGTCACATCCTCTAATCATATCTGCAGAGCTAAGTCCCTTGGTTATACTGTCTGCTACCTGCTCCTTGGTTAGAACATGACCTAGCTCCAGTAGTCCACGGTCCAACTTCTCCTTGATGAATAACCTATCGATCTCGATGTGTTTGGTCCTGTCATGCTGCACTGGATTGTTGGCGATAATGATGGCTGACTGGTTGTCACACCACAGCTTCATCTTGGCTCCTTGATCCAGCTTCAGCTCCACCAGCATACTCTTCAGCCATAGCAGCTCTGCAACTCCCAAGACCATAGCTCTGTAATCCGCTTCAGCTGTCGATCTAGCCACCACCGACTGCTTCTTACTCCTCCAAGTTGTTTCCTACAAATATGCAATAGTCCGAGGTAGACCTCCTGTCATCAGTACAGCTAGCCAAGTCAGAGTCACAGTAGCCATCAATGCTCAAGTGATCATTCTTCCTGAATATCAACCCCTTTCCGGGGACACCCTTCAAGTATCTCAAAATCTGGTACACTGCGTCCATATGACCCTTCCTTGGGTCATACATCTAACGGCTCACCACACTCACTGCAAAGCAGATATCAGAACGTGTGTGGCTCAAATAGATCAACTTGCCCACCAGTCTCTGGTATCTATCTCTGTCAACTGGTTCTCCAGTCTCAGTACACAGCTTGAACCCCTGGTTGATCGACGTCGCTGCAGGTCTGCATCCTAACATCCATGTCTCTGTGAGAAGGTCCAGCGCATACTTCCTCTGAGAAAGAACAATCTCCTCTGCTTCTCGCGCAATCTCAATACCAAGAAAGTACCGAAGAAGGCCAAGGTCCTTCACCTCGAACTCCTTGCCAAGCTTCCCCTTGAATCAGACAATCTCCTACCCATCATCTCCTGTGATAATCATATCGTCCACATACACCGCAAGCATGGTGATATGGCCTCCACTCCGACAAAAAAAATACAGTATGGTCAGCATTGATCTGCTGATATCCCATCTCTATCATCGTCCTCCTGAATCTGTCAAACCACGCTCGAGGAGACTGCTTCAGTCCATAGAGGGACTTTTTCAACCTGCAGACCTTGTCCACTGTCTTATCGATGCAGAATCCTGGTGGTATCTCCATGTACACTTCCTCCACTATATCCCCATGAAGAAACGCATTCTTCATATCCAGTTGGTGTAGCTTCCATCCACCATTCGCTGCCAAAGAAATCAGGGTCCTGACGGTGCTCATCCTCGCCACTGATGCAAAGGTCTCATCATAGTCAATGACGTACGTCTGACTGTATCCTTTTTGCCACCAGTCGAGCCTTGTAGCGCTCTACTTTTTCATCTGGGTTCTGCTTCACAGTAAAGACCCACTTGTATCTGATTGCCCTCTTCCTCTCTGGCAGTTTTACCAGTTCCCAAGTGTGATTCTTCTCAAGAGCGCCTAACTCCTCGTGCATCGCCGCTTTCCACTTTGGATCGTTCTTGGCAACCTGCTAATTGTTAGGTACAATAGTACTATCCAAAGATGCAATAAATGCTCCATGAGAAGAAGAGATGTTATTATATGAAACAAACTGAGGAAGGTCCCAACCATATCTATCAGGAGGATTTTTCGCATTGCTGCGAGTGGTCCTCCGTACTGATAATGGTGTGGGAGTAGGAAGAATGATATCACCTGAATGGGAATCTGGTGGTTGTGGTGTAGGTGTCTCAGGAGTTGAGAAATACGCAGGCAAGGGACTTGGCACTGGCACTATAGGTACTGGTCCTGCAGTTTGCTTTCCTTTCTTGCTGTAGGTAAGTAACTCCCCCTGAGCCGTGGGCCTAACACCTCTCATCGCCTCCCCATGTTCCTCTTCACTCTCCTGCTCCTCCTCAAACGTTCCTCCATGTCATACTCCTAAATCGGTCACCACACTCTCACCAATCTCCCTCTCTCGCCCACTCTCAGTATCAGGTGAGTTGCTTATGGATGAGCTTCCCTCATGATGGTAGTATGGCTCAAACTCCCTGAAGTGAACATCCATGCTCACAAACTTCTTCTTCTCTACTGGGCTCCACTACACGTACCCCTTCTGAGTCGCCGAATAGCCCACGAATACACACTTGACTGCTCTGGGGTCAAGTTTTCCAACATAAGGTCTATTGTCCTTCACAAAACATACGCAGCCAAACACCTTTAGTGGAATTATTCTACTATTATTTTCTTGCAATATCTCACATGGAGACTTCCATCCCAGTACTTTTGAGAATATCATGTTGATCAATCAAGTTGTTGTCAACATTGCATGCTCCCACGACTCTGTGGGACATTCATGGCGATCATCATGCTCTTTGCCACCTCCAGAAGGTGTCTATTCTTCCTTTCTGTCACTACATTCCGTGCTGGTGTGTATGAACAGGTGGTTTGATGTTGTATCCCTTGGGCTGACAGGTATTTCTCAAGTGCTTTGTTGGTATACTCTGTTCCATTGTCAGACCTTAGTACCTTCACCACTGCTCTGTACTGAGTCTGGACATGTTTATGAAAGTCCCGGAAACAGGCAAAGACCTCACTCTTATTCTTCATCAAATACAGCCAGGTGACATGAGAGGAACAATCAATAAAAGAGACGAAATACTTGTAACCATTCATAGTAGTTGTGGCGCACGGCTCCCCGACATCAGAATGTATAATATCAAAAACAGAAGAGCTCCTATGGCCCGCACCAACATATGAGCTTCTAGTAAGTTTGCCTAAATCACATGCATCACATACTAATTTCTCCTTATTTGCCTTCTCATAAATATATGGATACAACCTACTCAAAATACCGAAAGAGGAGTGCCCCAACAACCTGTGATGGAGTATCAGTGTATCCTCGGCACTCATCTTTGGTCATCTCATTCCTGTCATTTCTACCACAGACACCAATGCTGAATCCAGTCCTTCCCGATCCAGGTACCACAGTCCATCATGCCAAGTGCCAGTCCCAAGTCTTCGTCCCGTCTCCTTCTCTTGGAAGATCACCTTAGGAATATCAAAAGAGACAATACATTTTAGTTGGAGGATTATAGAACTAATGGACAAAAGACTGACTTGAAAAGAAAGAGCATGTAAAACATTAGATAATCTTACTGAACTTGTACAATCGACAGTACCATTACCGACCACTGACTGGAAAGTACCATCGGTTGTTTGAATGATGTCTGCAGATGCTAGGTGAGTGTAGGAAGAGAACTCACTAGCATTTCCTGCCACGTGTCGAGACGCACCCGAATCGACAATCCAGTCCGACGATCTAAGAGAAGACATAGATGCAAGGGCGAGTGAGTCATCAATACCTTCCGATGGATGGGCATACATGGCAGTGTTGCCTCTGGGGAAGATTGAGGTGGACACCTCCTCAGTCCCACTCCTCCTATCTCCATCGCTTGACGCTCTCTGCTTTCTCCTGAGTACTTCCAACATGCCCAGTAGTGCATGATCCTCTTCAGTATAGGCACCATTAGCTCCCTCCTCGCATTCTGCTACCAGCAGGTTTGCCCGATAACCTCCTCGACCACCCCATCGACCCCCACGACCCCGGCCATGTCCTCCAAACTGTCCACGTCCGCCACCTGAATCTCCCTCCTTGGATAGTTTGGTGCAAGCATACCTCAGATGGCCCACCTCTCCGTAGTTGTAACACTGTCGGAGGTCTCCCTTAGGTCATGTGCCACCTGAATTGGCAACCGCCAGTGCTGTCTTTACTTCAGGAAGACCACTTGTCCCTGCCTGTAGCTTGATACGAGTCTCCTCCTTGATCATGGCCGAGATAGCCTCCTCAAGTATAGGAATCTTCGGTTGGGCTAAAAGTAGTGCTGTCATTTGAGAAAATACTACGGCCAACCCCTTAAGAAACTTCATCGTACTCTCCTGCAGACATACTGTAACGCCCCGTTCGTCCCGTTCCCCCTGCTCAGGGAGCGCGGCCAAGAAATACTTACGACCGTCCGAACGGGACAGATTGAATTAAGATCCTTTCCTCGTTATGGATTGGTTTCTTCGGAATCAGGTCCCATAATCAATGGATCGTGCCTCAAGGAAGGACTCGGCGGCAGAGTAAAGAGAGGCCTTTCCGTTGTGTTGGTTTTCTTTGCCCGTTTTCGATTGCCGTTTGGTTGCGTACTTGTTGGTTTTAGAACTTGCGTTTTCTTGAACGGTTTCAATGGATTTCATTGCTTTCGTTCTTAGGTATTGATCATCCGTTGGTGCGTGCAGGTGATCGTGTAGACGACGCGCGAGCGGAGTCTTAGGGATATCTACTTCTTCTTCCTATACAACCAATGTGTGAGTGGCTCTATTTCGATAAGCACCTTCTTTCCAAGGGCTCCGTTCATAATAAAATTGACTCAGTTGTGCATTCAATCAAACGATACCACTTAAGTAATAAGTTGGATAACAAGATAGGATAAGAAGTAGGCTTGGAACACCCATTGCTTGTCATACAAAATCTTGCATAAATTACAAGATAAGATAAGAAGTAGGCTTGGAACACCCATTGCTTGTCATATAAAACCTTGCATAAATTCATTGATGCATGCATGGTCGTTGGATGTTTAATGGGTTGGTATTTATTGATAGTTCAAGGTGTTCTTCTATAAACTGCTGCATGTTATTTCATATAACTGTTGGTTGATTGTGATAGTACAGTAAAGCAGTTTCGTACATGATGTTCTTATAATGGCTAGTAAGTAAATCTATGATGTAGAGTTCATAGAAATGGTCATGGGAATTCTTGTGCACAAGGGATCCAGGTTCCTGCGAGCGGTTACCGGGGCACCGGGCCGTTTCGACCCGGACGGAATCTACTTTCTTAGTCCTGGGAGCGGGGAATTGTAGCGGGGCTAGCTACCCGCGCTGCAAGCGTCGCCGCCAGCCCAGACTAAACCCATGATGGCTGGTAGACAACAAGAAAGATGTGTATATTTAAACTGTGCAGACTAACTATGTCTTCGTGACAGGGAAGGCTATGGTAAGTTGTACAGGTGGTTCAGACGGGACAGGTAAAGTCACCGAACGGTGGCACGTGAAGTTATGTTATTTTGTTCTTGCATACCTGCTAAATGAAATCTGATCTAGGCAAGAATAGAAAGTCACATAATCACATAAATGTTGCATGTTCATTTAAAACTCATCTAAAAGAGCTTGGTAAAGTTGAGCAGCTAGCCTTCACCAGTACTTTTCGAAGTACTGACCCTCGTTGTAGCAGGTTCCCCGGCGCAAGGCAACGCGGCGAGGAGCTGAAGCTCTCTCCGGACCCTTTGGGATTCTTGGCGGGTCGTGGCCAAGACTTTGGAGGCTCAAGCTAGAAGCCTTCCTCTCTCTCCCGTTGCGGAATTAACGCTAAGGCGATGGTGCTTACCCGCACCCAAGGAGTTTTGTGTTTTGAAACTATGTAAAGGGACATAATGTATGGATCGGCTATCTCATTTTGCGTCCAAGTTTGTAAGCCCGTGGGGCATTTTATACTTTTGAGTCAAGCAATGTAACAGGATGTTCATTATAAATAAAAGAGAAACTTTTCTATGCCTCAACCTTGTGTTATCTTATTTGTATACTCTGTTGCATTGATCTAAAGAATATCCTTATGCCTAAGGCCTGGTGCACGTGCGCCCTACGCGTGCACGGCATCGCGCCCCTGGGACGATTATCGGTTAGGCGAAATCGGGGCGTGACATATTGGTATCAGAGCATGCTTCAGATCCTTTGATCTTATAAAGAAAGTTTCTAAAGAGGACCTTGTTCCTTCCGAGTAGACCCTTGAATTCGCTTGGTCAAAATGAGATGCGTTCCATACAATAAGTCTAAATATTTTTGAAAAGTGCGTGGGAATTATACGATTGCTTGGACGGGATTATGATGTGAGGGCTTTTGTCCCAACTCATAGAGGATGCTGTGAGAGGAGACTCGTGTTATAATCGGCAAGTTATATGTCTATATGAAGATACCAAACGAGTAGAGTGCGAGATAAGAATATCGTTCAGACAGTGGACTATGCACATGGCCTTTCGGCCAAATTGTGTTGAGTATCATGCACCAAGACTCTTGGTGCTAGCGAGTTGCAGCGAGATTTGGGTATTGTTGGGATGAGAATAAAGTTGACTTGGAGGAAAAACGATAAAGACGTTATCGGATTGCCGCTAAGGCGAGTAATGGAAATCGTGTAGGGAATTTTCGGTAATAGTTGGACGGTTATTCATAGCGATAAGTTATGATTTGAAGCATAGTCTGTATAGAGGACTATGAATACAGGTGTGTACGAGTCTAAGATCGCTAAGGCGATAAATAGGGACTGTGTTGGAATTCTAAGGAACGAATTGGGCATACGAGTGAAGGATGCGAACGCGAATCAGGAGTTATTAGGATGACTCAATTCCTGAGTAGTGTATGCGATAAGTCCCCTGTCCGATTATGCAATTTGTGGATATAATGAGTTGTAAAGATTCAGGGAGTATGACTCGAACCCTGAGTGGTGTATTTGTTTGGCTTAGAAATGCTTGAACGAAGTCGTGGATTCAGAGAGTTAAGCGAGTCTAGCGACAAGCGACGAGATTGGGTAAAGCCTTAGTATAAATAAACAGTGCCTAGCACGTAAACGAACTCGGAGAAAGCATGCAATGTTTAGTTCGAACGAGTTACAATGAGTTGAATAAGGGATAAGGCTTACATCGAATAGAAATTCAGGGCAATTGGAATCGATATCATGATCGGAAAAGACTTAGAGGATTGTACGAGCGAGTTTGAGTTGAAACAAGCAAATTACAAACTTGAGTCGAGATTGAATAATCTGAGATGCAATCGAAGTAAGTACAATTAGAAATAATGGAGTGAACGAATGATAGCGCGCATGGAAAATTTGGATTTAGTAGGATATCGCTCGATAAAAATTCGGTTTGAGTATGAATGCGATGACTCCATATTTTGGGAGATTTAGACCATAACAATGGTTGGAAAATATTATGATTTTGATGGATTGAGTTAAGCGGTAATAGATTTGGCTTGGAGTTTGGAAGAACGATCTTGAAATCAAGTTCAGGAAGATAATATTCGAAATCTGTCCTAGCGAGAACGATTATCCTGCGGGAGCGTCGGCGTGGTGATTTCACGTACGGAAAGGATAAGCAAACTCAAGAGAACAGGTTCGGTGATTATTCCAAAATGAACGCGATGAATGGAACATATCAATGGGATAGACTTGGGTTTGGGAATTGATCTTAGTTGTTTGAGGAATGCTAAGAGTAGACTAAGAAAAATGAGTCTAAGGATTTTTCTTGAGGAGTTAGTCTAGAAACGTAAAGTAAGAGATGTTGGACGTTTTCATGAACGGATACGTAGATCGTGCTGGACGACTTAGAGTTCATGATATACATCGATGGTCTATAATGGAAATGTGGCTTGATGATACAGGTGTAGAAAGGGATGGATTTGGGAATTCTATCAAACATGATAAAAGAGATAGTATGTGCGAATCGATAGGTTAACCCTAAAAACGTGGGCGTATCGTGGGTTCGGTTGAACGAGCGTGTTGGTGTGATAGGGTGATCTGTGCTCGATGTTTAGAAATCTGAGTGAAACGAGCTTGGGTAGAATACCCGTGTAAAGGAACAATGGTTTGACCTTAGGGTGTTTGGGGCGAGCGTTGTGCAACACGGTTGCGCGATGAGTCGCAAATTTGAGTTGTACCTATGACTGTGTGTGCTGGCCTAGTGACTAGGCAGACGACCCTATGCCTTGAGTTAAACTGGAGTGGCTGACTTCAGAGTATCGTTCAGGAAGAATGATAGAACTGGGGCAACAAGACTTAGAGTTAGAATTTGGAATTGGGAATGTACACTAGCAACGTTCGCGTTGAAACAAACGTAAGGCGAGATAGGACTCGGGTGATAATTGATTTGGTTGGATAGGTCACGCGACGGTAAAGGATAAGACGATAGCTGGATCGAACAAGAGTTCGGTCATTCATATAGCAGGACGATCCGCGTTTCGAAAGATTTTCACGAGTAGCTTGTCAGACTTAGCTGTCACTGAGCTTGGGTGAAATACACATATTTGGGGGACGCCTTGAATATGGGTACGATCCAGACTTAGCGATATGCATAACTCGGATGCAGCTGCAAGGGAAAATGTTCGGATTCGCATGGATGAGTATGGCAACTGAAATGATTTAGCCTCAACCTAAATTCTCATAGAGGAAAGATTGTATCATTCCTCGTGCTACCGGGATAGTTCTGCGCTAAGGCGCAGTACGAGACTGAGTTTGGGAATGCAATAGTTGAACGAATGGATCATTCGGATAAAATGATTAAGCACTCGGGCAAACGGAACGAGTAAAAACGAATAGAAAGTTAAGTTCGATTGAGCCAAGGGTGCGAAGGACTTGAGCGTACCCCAGGTAGGCAATTTAGCTCTGCGCTAAGGCGCAATATAGACTGAGTCAGAAAACATTGGTGATTGGGTGCGAATTTATTTAGTGAGATTGGACGGTGACTCAGAGAGATTTGATGCAAAAACGAGATTGGAAAATTGTCGAGATTCGAGCTTTTGGGTTAGGCGTAACGACGGGTTTCGATAGGCAACGTCAAGAAATAGGCTCAATTGCGTTGGGTTCCTATGGTGATAACATAACTAGTTGGGCAAGTCCACCCAATTATGAGTCGTAAGTGCCCGTTGAGTTATAGAATACCATGTGCTTGGGTAATATAGCCCTGCGCTAGGTGCAGTAGATTTTGAGACGGACGTGCAACGATCGAGTTGAGTATAACTCGATAGCATTGAACGATAGAGTCGTTCGATGAGAATTGGCCAACATTGGCGTAACGCATGGTGAGAAAATAGAGGATTGTATTATTGAGACAGTCCTTGAAGGATAAGACGAGATGTATAGGGAAGTTAGAAGTTATGCGATAGCACGAGTTGCGCTCAGGAAGTCTCGAGGACGGAACTTGTTCTGAGTGGTATATGGCGTAGCAACCCGCTCCGCTCAACCCGGAGGGCCGATTCAAACGGCACAAGTGTAGCTATTCAATCGCCTTGCTCAGCGAGACAGCTCGTTCGATACAAAAGCTTTCATGCTGGGATCTTTAATGGAGTCAGACTTAGGCTATCAGAAGCGCGTCCGGAGTCTAGCTCGACCGATGCGATACATCGCTAAGGTGAGTGACCCCGATGAACCGGTCTCTTCTTAGCTGCACACTAAGAAAATGAATGTTACGTGCTAGTTTACAGGCGATAACCTTTGCATGCTAATAAAAAGAGACGAACGCACATAGCGAAGGGGATAACCCCACCTTATATCGTATCGAACATGGAAATCTTACTTGCTAGTTGCGTAATCGACTTAGGTCAGTTGAATCTGCAAGCGGACTTGTCGTACGCGGCGGAGCCTGTCCAAATTTTGAATCGTAACAAGAAGCAGTTACGGAACCGAACGTCTCGCTAGTGCGCGTACTGTGGCGAAACCACTCGGTCGAGGAGTCGACCTGAGGACTTGAATCAAATATGAGGGAAAGGTTTCCCTCATTATTCCTTAGTGGTAGGTTATATTCTTAAGTTTCGGGACGAAACTTCCTATTAGATGGTTATGATGTAACGCCCCGTTCGTCCCGTTCCCCCTGCTCGGGGAGCGCGGCCAAGAAATACTTACGACCGTCCGAACGGGACAGATTGAATTAAGATCCTTTCCTCGTTATGGATTGGTTTCTTCGGAATCAGGTCCCATAATCAATGGATCGTGCCTCAAGGAAGGACTCGGCGGCAGAGTAAAGAGAGAGGCCTTTCCGTTGTGTTGGTTTTCCTTGCCCGTTTTCGATTGCCGTTTGGTTGCGTACTTGTTGGTTTTAGAACTTGCGTTTTCTTGAACGGTTTCAATGGATTTCATTGCTTTCGTTCTTAGGATTTCGCATTTCGTATCGAGCCTTGGAGACCGAAGCAGGAGGTATTGATCATCCGTTGGTGCGTGCAGGTGATCGTGTAGACGACGCGCGAGCGGAGTCTTAGGGATATCTACTTCTTCTTCCTATACAACCAATGTGTGAGTGGCTCTATTTCGATAAGCACCTTCTTTCCAAGGGCTCCGTTCATAATAAAATTGACTCAGTTGTGCATTCAATCAAACGATACCACTTAAGTAATAAGTTGGATAACAAGATAGGATAAGAAGTAGGCTTGGAACACCCATTGCTTGTCATACAAAATCTTGCATAAATTACAAGATAAGATAAGAAGTAGGCTTGGAACACCCATTGCTTGTCATATAAAACCTTGCATAAATTCATTGATGCATGCATGGTCGTTGGATGTTTAATGGGTTGGTATTTATTGATAGTTCAAGGTGTTCTTCTATAAACTGCTGCATGTTATTTCATATAACTGTTGGTTGATTGTGATAGTACAGTAAAGCAGTTTCGTACATGATGTTCTTATAATGGCTAGTAAGTAAATCTATGATGTAGAGTTCATAGAAATGGTCATGGGAATTCTTGTGCACAAGGGATCCAGGTTCCTGCGAGCGGTTACCGGGGCACCGGGCCGTTTCGACCCGGGCGGAATCTACTTTCTTAGTCCTGGGAGCGGGGAATTGTAGCGGGGCTAGCTACCCGCGCTGCAAGCGTCGCCGCCAGCCCAGACTAAACCCATGATGGCTGGTAGACAACAAGAAAGATGTTGTGTATATTTAAACTGTGCAGACTAACTATGTCTTCGTGACAGGGAAGGCTATGGTAAGTTGTACAGATGGTTCAGACGGGACAGGTAAAGTCACCGAACGGTGGCACGTGAAGTTATGTTATTTTGTTCTTGCATACCTGCTAAATGAAATCTGATCTAGGCAAGAATAGAAAGTCACATAATCACATAAATGTTGCATGTTCATTTAAAACTCATCTAAAAGAGCTTGGTAAAGTTGAGCAGCTAGCCTTCACCAGTACTTTTCGAAGTACTGACCCTCGTTGTAGCAGGTTCCCCGGCGCAAGGCAACGCGGCGAGGAGCTGAAGCTCTCTCCGGACCCTTTGGGATTCTTGGCGGGTCGTGGCCAAGACTTTGGAGGCTCAAGCTAGAAGCCTTCCTCTCTCTCCCGTTGCGGAATTAACGCTAAGGCGATGGTGCTTACCCGCACCCAAGGAGTTTTGTGTTTTGAAACTATGTAAAGGGACATAATGTATGGATCGGCTATCTCATTTTGCGTCCAAGTTTGTAAGCCCGTGGGGCATTTTATACTTTTGAGTCAAGCAATGTAACAGGATGTTCATTATAAATAAAAGAGAAACTTTTCTATGCCTCAACCTTGTGTTATCTTATTTGTATACTCTGTTGCATTGATCTAAAGAATATCCTTATGCCTAAGGCCTGGTGCACGCGCGCCCTACGCGTGCACGGCATCGCGCCCCTGGGACGATTATCGGTTAGGCGAAATCGGGGCGTGACACATACCTGTCTCAACTTACACTTCGGGTTCTCGCAGCTCGTCCGATCTGAGAAGTGATCATAATCCAACCATAGACGCTCCAACTCCGTGGCATACTCCTTTACCGTCTTCTCTCCCTGTATGGTGTCGTCGATCTCCCCCTTGATCTGGAAAACCCTCAAGTTATTCCCCACACCATCGTAGGTTCTCCTCAACTTCTCCCACACGTCTTTCATCATCTCAAGGCCACCCACTGTGGCGGCGATCGACTGGACTAAAGAATTGAGGAGCCAAATGTATACCACCATATGAGTGAACTTCCACTCGTCGCGTCCTGTCGAGCCCTCATCCGGCTCTGTCTTCTCTCCTGACAAGAAACCCTCCAGGTTCTTCCCTGCGAGGGTTCTCCTCACCTGTCGTGACCAACTCAGGTAGGTGGCTGGTCCATCAAGCTTCAGATCGATGGATGGAAGCTCCAACTTCACCAATGTTCGTGTCGCACTCTCACCAGCCGACAATTTTATCAGCTTCATCAACGTTGCGACCTCCACAGAGTCCAACTTCTTGATGATCTCCATCAATCCTCCTCTTCTCCGAACACCTCACACCCATCTCACGATTCACGTTCGCCCTATTCCTCCTCTCCTAGACCCGATCATGTCTCTCCTCCATCAAATCTAGGCCTTCAATATCAACGTCTGGAACGACCCGCGGGAGATGCCAGGAACCGCGGTAGAAGGCTCCGCGGGAGTCGTGGCTTCGCGGTGGTGGTGGCGGACGAGCGGCGACGGTGGTGGCGGGCGAGCGGTGCGGCAGCGGTGGTAGCGGACGGTGTGGCAGCGGTGGCGGTGGTGGCGGCTAGGGTTTGGGAGGTGGTGGCTAGGGTTTGGGCTCTGATACTATATAGAATATTTTGGAGTAATTGTTATATTTTTTTATTGATAATCTCTTGGCTATTTATAGCCTTACAACCCTTCATCTTACATTAATACCCCATTAAAACCCTGTAGAATATTCTAATATCCCAACAAATATACCAAGAATATTCTAATATACCAACAAATATACCAAGAATATTCTAATATACCAACATCCAACTAAAGTGGAAAAGCTTCTTAGTGTGGATCCCCTCTTGTGCTGCCACCAAGGGGAGGAACCAGGACCCTAAACCAACTGGGGCATTTTAGTTTAAGAAGTAGGTACTATTTGTCTGAACTACAATAGTTCCAATAGATTTACCAAATTTCAGATGGGGCTTGTTTCCTACCTAGCCCACTCTTGAATCTCCCTTCGCCACCACCATTCTATCCAGTAGATAACTTCTAATACAGGTTTTGTACTTCCTGTAAGATTAGAACTCGTCTTTCCTTTTAGTGAGCAGCTTAGATATGATCTTCGTGCCTCCATTTATGTCAATGTCTTTCTATCCTTGTAAAAAATTCTTCCAGCCTTGCCATCTTTTCCTACACCTCCATCAAAAGCCAACATCAATCATCTAAGGCTTCTCTCATCATAATGCAATCAGGTCTACATTGCACGAATGTGGATACAGTCCTGAGCTTAGGGGGGACCAAGTGAACTCCCGAAATGGGGTCCCCATACATGATGTGAAGAAAAAAAAATTTAACTAACTAAAATAAAAGTAAATATAACAAATAAATTGTTGCCGCCCAGAATTGAACTAAGAACCTAGTGTGTAAGTCTAACATGATAACCACTACCCCACAACTCTTTTGAGCTAAGGGTGGCCCATAGTACATCATGGTTAGATACGTCTACATTGGTGCTACTTTAGTCTTTGGACCCTGGGCCGTCGTCCAGTCTGTACTAGATCAGGGCCGCCCCTGGATACAAGTACAATACAGATACGTACACAATTTTGCCGTGTCCAACATAGAGTCAGGTTGATATTTGATAATGGAGCATGAGAAAGCTCCACCAAAAAAGTGACACTTGTTATGGCCAATAGTCAACTTGACATCAACCATGTATTCTGGTACCAAACTCCTACAAAAGGTAAAAAAAAATTATCATAATTGCAGCAAAAGAACAAGCACGTGACCCATTTCAGTTCTTAGGCAACATCTCTAAATGAAAGAAAGCTCGACCTTTTCGGTAAAGTACCCTATACGGCAAAATATTGAGGCTCGCAGCATTTCACATCTTTCCATTTCCACATTAGCACTATGTAAAGAAAGCTCCTTGCTTTTCTCATCTTACTACCAATAGGGATCATCTAGGCGTGACATAAAAACTCTTATCTATGAAATATTGGAATTTCTCGGACAGACATCGAATGCATTTCGATGACATGAACACTATGAACCCAATGGAGATGGTATACTCCAGTTGAGACTGACAACATGAATTCAAAACATTTTCCGAGTTGAATCACGAAAGACAAATGAAAATTGATTCATTTCATCGATGGCAATGAGCCAAGTCCTTGTCTGTCCACCTCTTCTGAACGAACCAGAACAATTATGAACAAGAGAGGGTCCTGCACTAAAACCTAGAGTAATTGGCTGGTAGCTCGACCAACCTTTAGGTCATGTAGTTTAAGCTAATGCGACCAAGGAGCACCCTCCAACTTTTTCTTAGAAAATTATAAGAGAAACTAGATGACTCAAATTGCTATTGCCTTTGGTCTATAGAGCACAAGCGAAAGTAAAAAAATTGTGGCATTTCCACTTTCACCAAAGACCTTCAAAAGGGGTTTAGCAAGAACTCTGTTTGTAATTAAAATTCAGGTTGCATCTTTCACCAAACAGTTTTTATGGTTAATCTTTACAACAAGATTTTCTTTCATTATTTTGTATCACTTAAATATGTTTCCTAGCATCAACTTGTTCTACAAATGTAGTTATTGATCTGGCAACTGTTATGTGATAAGTCTGTTGGAAAAATTGAATGAATATTTTCAATAGTTGTGTCTATTGGAATCGGTGTGTCCCTTCCAAATATTGTGTCTATCCACTATTTGTGTCTCTTCATCATTTATATAAGGAGGTTCATGTTAGTGTTTGGATCATTCATTCACACACTCCTACATTCAAGAGAGAAAGACTACCTACATTGCTTCGTCAGTTCCTGTGGTGTGAAGTGCTGCTACCGAAGGAGAACTATTGTTGTATCCTGGGAGACTAACGACATTAAACCGTAAGCATCTGTGTGGGGCAAATATTGTCTTAAGGACATTGAACCAAGTTCAAGCCTCGGTATCGGTCATATTATTTATTTACATTATTTACTTTCTATTCTCAGTTTCTAATACAGAGTTGGAATTTAATAACAAAGTCAACCTTTGAATTCTACAAGAATTTTTACAACTCGAAGTCTTGAACTAAGCTGCTTTTCTTTCCAATGTATGCCTCTGCTTGTCAATTATTGACAAAATAATCTTACATGGATCATAATAGTGTATTTTCTTCCTAATCAAACAAGAAAGAGTTCTACAATCACAACACTGCTGGTCATGATTTATCAAGGGCGCGTGACTTTAATCATATCACGATCCCACAAATAGGTTATTCACTTATTTGTATCATCACAGTTAAGACTAGTAGGTGTGAGCGCCATGTGTTTACCACTCATAAAAGGCCTATAAATAAGAATTTTACATACCGCGTTTATAGTTCCATAAGGGGGAGGTTCAACTATAGCAGTTTGACCTGATTCATCCTGAGTATGTGACACAGGAGAAGGTAATGCTTTCTTTTTCTTCCTGTGAGTCTGCAAAGTACTCAAGCATCAAAATGGAATCCAAGACATTAATGAATAACTAGATCAAGATATTTAAAAACCTCAAATGATGCAAATCACATTAGACATTTAAACCAATGAGGTAAAAACTACTACATATGAATCTGCTTGAAAGTTAAGGTCTTATACATAAACAAGTTGCACATAACCATGGGGTTTTACAGCTGTCTAGTTTCTACCTGCATACGTGTAACTATCACCCATATAGGGTTTGTCAGTAGCACATTCACACAGCTGCATCAAAGGAAAAGAACATTAATAAAGCACAAATAAATAGTTCGCCTCATGTAAACAAATATGAAGACGTCATATCCAGTAGTCATAGGCAGTAGTCATAGGTTGAAGATTTCGGCAGCCCTAGGAATAGGCACCACATGGAAGGCAGCTACTACAGTCATTATCCATGGGTACAACTAAAAAAACAAATTCCTAAACTGAACAAAATGGAATCACAACCACTATGTCGAACAATGGCACTAGTTACGTAGAGAAAGTACACAATTTGATTTAATCACCCAGATATGGCAGCAACCACAAGTGATTGGAACATTCCTACTGATCCATCTCCAACACCTCTCTTCCAGCGATTAAGAGAAGCAACTTCCGCCCTGTCCCTAAATATTTGGTAGAAATAGTAATAAACACCCTGTAGCAAGAAATATTGACTTATGAGCAAAACAAAAAATGAGCAAGAGAACTTCAGCAGAAACTCAGAAATGATTCACGTAATAGAACTCAATGAGCAACATCTGGAGCAGAGAAAATTACATAAATGAGATCAACTGCATGATTTTTGTATCATTGGTAGTCCAAATGAATGCAATTTGGCTTCTTTAAGCAAGGACTAATGAAGAAGAAAATTGATTTAAACATTAACACTTTGTAGTTTGTACTCAAGGTCAAGCATCTTTCTAGTCACCCTTTTGATCGAGTAAATACATCAGCTATAGAACAATATATAGAAGACCAATGATATAAGAGGAAACAATAGTGGCTCACCAGTCTATTCAAGGGGAATAAAAGAACTAAAGCAATAAACTTCCAACAGAGTGCTATGTGAGTTGTTCTTAATAACCAGCTCATGCATTTCCTTCGTCATACCACATGGAGGTCTCTTCTTATATAAACCAAAGATAGAATCACAAATCATATTATTTTCCCAGCTTGTAATTTACCATTTGCTTACCATCGCATGTAGAAGCTCCGAGAAACTAGCTAACTTTTGCATATATTCTAGTGCCATAAACACTAGATGAAACTACTATATGTTCTTGGTCATAATTATTAGTTAAGCATCACTCTATAAGAACTATTTCTTCACAGCCGACTAACTATACCAGGAAGCACACACACGAAAAATAAATAGTGTTGTGTAAGACGTGTTCAACACGAAGCAGACACTCCAAAATACACTAGGGCACACCAAAATCAGTGTCTTGAGCATGTTGCCATGTTTGTATCGTGTCCTTGCAACATAGCAACTACACACACTTCCCAAAACTAATTATTGTGTCTGTTTAGTTTATCTAATCGTAAGTGAATATAATATTATATACTACAGTAATTGTTGTGAAGACTAAAAAAATGCCAAAAAGTCTGAAAGATTACTTTCAGCTTTGTTCAATATTCTTGATCAGACATAATACTCCGAGTAGTTTTACAATGTAGCATGCACTTAAAATAGTCTTAATTAGCATATATGCTGCACGGACACGCAAACGGTGGCACGGGGGAACCGATTTTTGAATGTCGTGGTGTATTCCGGAGTGCCCATGTCGTGTCTGATACATGTCTGATACGACGCTGAGTGTCCGTGTTTCCCTACACCGTGACTTAAATTTGAACTAGGGGGGAGCTGGGCTAATGGTGAGTGAGTCTCACCTGGGATGCCGCGGTGCCGACGAGCGAAGGAGTCAAGCCGCCGTACAGCCGCGCCCACCCTTCGTGCTTCACGACCTGCAGCACAGCAGACCCCACCAAAAACAACAAGAATGATTATTTCCAAATAACAATAATTTCTGGAAGAAAAAGAAAAAAAAAAGAAAGAAAGAAAGATGTGGTGACCTACCTTGATCATTTGTTTCAAGGTTCCTTCTTTGCTGCTGGATCTCGAGGGATCGCGATCGGTCTGCTGCCGAGTGTTGACCTGCAGCAGTCGGACGTGGTTATATTTACTGAATTTGCCACTGGAGGAGGGAGAAGAATAGAATAGGTAGTTACTGTTTGGAGGGGGTAGGTAAGGATCTGGGCGATGATTCCTCCGCCGGCGCCGGCGAAGCCATTGATGAGGGCGTCGGACATTGATTGATCAACTGAGATTGAGAAGAGAAAATTGGGGATTAAGGAGAGGGAAGGAGGAAGGTGGTGGTTGAGAAGAATAAGTGTGGTGATGAAGACGATGATGAGGGGGGGTGGAACGGGGGTGAGGGGACGGGGAAGTGAAATATCCCGAATTTTGGCAGTTCTCTCTTTTTTTGAATTTTGTCAGGCCAACTTGGGGTGCATGCGTATAGGGTTGGGCTTTACGGTTGTTTTTACCGACAGTTTTCTTTCAATCCCAAGGGTTAGAGCGTACCCAAAGACGTGTTAATTCCACAGCCAAGTGTCAAGACGTTTGCTAAACTGAAATTTATCTAGAATATATTTTCGTTTACCTATCAAAACTTAAATATATGCTCAATTTTTCACTCAAGTATCATTACATGTCAAAATAGAGATCTAAATTTGTTTTTTATGTTCACAAAATCACTTCCGAAATAGTTTTAGCACGTGACAATACTTGAATAAAAGGAGTTTAGATTCCTGTTTTGGTGGGTGAACAAAAATAAACTCATTTATCTATGTTAACATGTTAGCTTAGAAATTTGGAAATTGTAGATGAAAATAAAATTTGAAAAATAGTAGACAAAACAAAAAACAAAAACAAAATGCTTCTAATAAAGACATTTGAGTTGAATCCCTCCTTAACGCCCAACATCACTAATAATCCCTCCAAACTCCACTAATAAATCATCGATCTAGAACGACTTTACCAAAAATGTTTATATTTTTTTAACAATAAAAATGTTCTTATTAAAGACTTTCCTGTTGTTTTTTAATATGTTAAACAACAAAACCACCCTTAGTAAGGGTGTTAACAATGTAAGAAAAAACAAAAACGTCCTTAGTAATATATTTTTTATTTTGTTTTCTTTATTGTTTTTAATCAATGACTCATTTTTTTATCTATTTTTAATATTTTTTTATTTGAAAATTTTGAGAATTAAAATTAGATAAAATTGTGATGATATGTATATTGTTCTTGTAGCATAGTTGGTTAGAGGATATGTCTGTGGGTAGAAGATTTTGAATTCAAATCTCAATAGAAAACAGTATAAAATAGAAATACACCCAACCTAAGTATTTAAAATAAGAAAAAAAAATACAAAGAACTCAAGATCTCACCCTCAAACATCCCCTAAATACATCCATAAAATATAAAATACTAATTTTATATTGATTCCCCTAAAATTTGAACTCAAGATCTCACCCTCAAACATCTCTTCTAACTAAGCTACAACAACATGATACATATCACTCAATTTCATTTAATTTCGATTATGTATATGAAACTTATAAAAAATATTAAAAAGGAAAACACCCTTATTAAAGACATTTTTGTTGTTTGGGGATTAAACGTCATTAGTAAGGATATTTGTCATGCCCCAGTCCCAAAATACCGCGGGACTAGACACGTGTCAATGGCCAACAGCACACACCGATGGGCAAATCCAATTTAATGGACCCATCAGGGTGTACTTAAGCTGTAAAACAACAATAAAGGTCTATGCTACTAATCTCATCCACAGAAATAAATACAATCAATATGAAATGTAAAGCAACATCAAGTCTCAATAGAATATATCTCGGGGAACAACCCGATAATGAGTTTGATACATCAATTCATTAGACAGGAAATAAAAGTCTAACAATAGAAATAACTGAGTATAATAACCAGATACTCAGGAGAAATCATCGGCAATCACGTCGTCCTCGGGTTCTGGTACTGCTCCAATGTATGCTCCTGTCCCGTACACCTCGGGGTAGATCTCTTCTGCTAAACCTGGGGACATAATCCAGATCCAGGTCCTCAGGGGACATAGCAAGGTACAAGAATAACTCAAGCCAAATGTGTGCAGTATAAAAATGTATCAATAGGGTAAACTATATAACCAGCTAAGTGATATGCAAAATGAGAGCAACACTAGACTCAGGCTGAGACTACTACAAGCTCTGTGTCAGGGAGCCTGTAGTAGTTATAATATGTAGTTATACTATGTAGTTATATTATGTAGTGGGCCTATGGCACCGTAATAAATAAATATATATATATAATCAGCCTGTAGCCTGTGTGTCTCTCCCCCACCCAATGTAATCACACGTCTCATATCCATGACACGCAAGATCATATCTAATGCAGCAAGTCATAATGATATCTATGCATATATATAAAGTATATGTCATGAATCATGTATCCTATACAGAATTACCATGAATATCTCAGGAAGATTCTGTCTCATGAATAGTGTCAGGTGTCCTGTGGTATGACGTACTTAATAATGCAAGCACGAAGATATATAGGGTCGCGATATCAATCTCTAGTGACGTTACACGAGTCCGCGTACGACGTCGACACCCGAATATTATTCGGACTTTAAGTAATGTCATACGGTCCTAGGTTGAACATATATATCATAACAATAGATCAAGAGAATAATATGAAACAAATTACTGCAAGTATGGCAAGGTACACTTGCCTGGAGTTTAATTTCCAACTGCTGCTCTGGTATCAGCGGGATATGCAGGTACTCCTCCGGTTGCTGAAATAAATGTTACCATCAGGTTCAGAAGGTATCAAATAGCTAGAATAGCCTGTCAATAAGTCCAATTTGGACATAGGGGCAAAATTGACCATTTCTGGTCAAAGTGGGGTACACATGTGGCCCACTTCGCACCGAGAAATATGCCAAAGACAATATTCTCCAAATTCGTCAAACTTAGTGTTTATAAGTATAGAACGACGATATGAACCCAACGGAATATCCAGAACTGGATTCCGATGAGCCGATCACAAAATCGCCCGTCAAGTGGAGCCGTGGGGCCCACGATACGGGATTTTGTCAACATTCTCATAATCGAACCAAACTTGGGTCACAGGACCAGCGTATTGCTATGAGTCCGATGGCGCAAGTTTCGTTTCGAGACAACAAGCGTACACAAAGTTACAATGAGTTTCAGAACATGACCGATACGGGGTGTTGTCGACGGATACGCGTTGATTACGGTGTGCACGCACATACAAATCAACTTCTGTAAAATTATATGCGTCCGTATTGACAGCGCACACCTTTCGGTGAAGTTCACACACGACCAAGTCACCTCGTTTAGCGGGGTGCACCCAGTTTCGAAAAAATTAGGGTATTAAAATACCAAGTTTTTGATCATTTTTATCCTCGAATTAAATACAATCTACAGCTCAATAAATTGAACCAATACAGGGTTTTAAAACTTGGTTATATGGTCTAAATAACTGTTCAGGTAGATTTTAGAATTAATTAACAAGTTGCACGTAAAACGGTCGTGAATCGGGGAGTTTGGGTCAAATGCTGATTTTCAGAAATTGGGGATTTATTTTTCTGATTTTATGTCGCGGTTTACGACCGATACAGGACGCGATACCCCGAACGAATTACACGGGGTTCGACAGGGTCACGCGGTTTACGCGTAGCAACAGACTATTCAAAAATTGGTGCTACGAGGAGAAAAAAATCCTCACCTGAACAGGGGATCGAAATCGACTATTCTTCGCGTACGCGGGGTGGCGCGGCGACTGTGCTCGATCGTCGTGGCGGTACTATGCTTGGTATGGTGCGGCTGGACCGTCGCTGTCGTCGAGGTGCGGCCGGGGTCGTCGCCGTAGGGTCGTCGCAGTAGGGAGCTTGGGGTCGTCGCCGGAGAGGTGGCAGTGGTGGCTGTGGAGTGGTGTTAGCAGCGGTGGTTTGTGAAGGGGGTGGCCGGGGTAGAGGGCTGCTGGTGGCGGAGACGTCCCCGGAGAGCTGGGTCGGCGGAGGCTGGATGAACGTCAGCGGGGCGGCCAGAGGATGGTGATTTGGTGGTGGATGAATCGAGAGGAGGCCGGATCTAGGGTTTTAAAGGGAGGCCGGGGACCGGAGCGGTCGTCTAGTGGGGAAGATGAGCGGCTGGGAGGCTGAGAGTCGGGTGGACAGCGGCGGTTGGCGAGGGAAGGTAAAGGGGAAGAGGCGGGCGACGGCACTGCCGTTGTAACGGCTGCGGGGTGGAGGCATAACCGCCGGCGGAGGAGGCGATCGGGTACGGGGGATTAGGAATTAGGAATTTACTGTAGCAGCGGGTAGGGTTCGGGTTTTGGGTCGTCGGGTCGGGTATGGATCCGACCCTACCCGCTAGGGTTTAAATTAGTATTCGGGTTTGAGTCAAGGTTCGGTTCAAGGTTGGTCCGGTTCAGGGTTAAACCGGTTGGTTCAATACGGTTTATTTTGGTTTGTTTTGGTTTAATAAAAACATTAATTTTTAGGTCTTTAAAAATAGTTCTGGGGTCCAATAAATTTCAAAAAAATTATCCTATGTCTAATATTTTATTTTACACCCAAAAATATTATTTTTATAATATTTTAATATTAATAAAATCACAAAAAATATTTAATACCAGAAAATATTTATTTTAATTAGTTAAAAATTCTAAAAAAATTTGAAAATTCATTTATAAATTCTAAAAAATTTCTGGGGGTTTATAATATTTTCTGTACAAGAAATGTCCTTACTGAAAGCATTTTTGTTTTTTTATATTCTTTTTAGTCTATGGTATGTGGTTTAGTAGGGGATTGGAGGTTTAGTAGGGTGTTTAATGAGGTTGCAACTGAAACGCATTTAGCATGGACGTTTTAGTTCTTTATTTATAATTTTATCAAATTTCGGTACAATATACTGAAACCTCTATTCTTTGTGTGATTTTTTGTTAAAGTTTTTATCTATGTCAGAAGTTAATACAAGTACTATAAAGTTAGCTAGCAGAAGTGGTACTTTATATTCTTCTATTTTTATTTAGATTTATTTGTATTTACCTCCCACCCACCCAGCGGCCCAATAAGGTCGCAGAGTCACCATGTGGCCCAATAAGGCGACATCCATGTGTCTCAATCAGCCGAACTAGCCTTGGCCGCAGATGGACCTAACATGGAGTCCCGTCAATAGGATCGTCTCTGACATAGAATTCTGACAAAAAAAATTCTGATTGCCTCAAAAGATGTAAACAGACTAAACGACAGAACTTTCACGTCAGCACAGAACTTCACTCTTGACGGGTGTGCAGAGCCACGTGTACAGCACAACAAGGACCCATACATCCCAAGCGTTCCATGCGTCTTTGGCCCCATGTGTCCCAAACTTTATGCGTCTCCATGCGTCTCTAGTCCTATGCGTTCTAGACTCTATGCGGCCACATATGTCTCTGGCCCCGTGCGTTCCAGGTTTCATGTGGTCCCATACGTCTATGGCCCCATGCGTCCCAGACTCCATCTGGCGCAATGCGTCTCAGGCCACATATGTTTTAGACTCTAGGAAGACCAAATCTTGCATTTACAACCAGAGTGATTCTCTCCAACCAAGTACGGACTATGTGTCAAGCTGACCAAGTTACGCCCACAAAGGACGAGAACCACCCAGAACTTCAGCAACAGAAGATCCCAACAAGGGCCCACGTGACAGCCTAGCCCGCTCACGGTTACAGCTGTACCCTATTAAGGAGGCACACATGGCACCCTCTAGCATCCATGCGGCCCAACATATGCGCGCCCAAGGATGACTATATATATCCTGGTGGCATGCCCAAAATAAGGAGGGACACACAAGGACGGACACACACAGAGAGGGACACATAAACAGACAGAGAATAACAGAGAAGAGGAGAGAGAATAGACGAGAGTTTCTTCACCTTGCGTCGGATCGTCAACGGAGTAAAGGAGCCGCCATAGCACTTTGTCCATCGCTATACCCCAGAATCAAAAATTTGTACTAAGATTGTTTGTCTATGACCTCTTTGTACTTTCTTCTGTTTGTTATTGAAGCATTCAATTTTAAAAGCAAACAAGGTGGCGACTCTACTGAGGACTTCTTTCTGCTCTAATGAGAAAGTTGTGGCATAATCCGACACAGCCAAGCTCGAGTCAACTCAAAGAATGCTAGTGGTCCACTTCGACCAACAGGCTTTCGAGGATAAGCTTTCTGGGGACAACGCGAATCCTTCTCCAAGGCTAGCAAAGCCTAAGAAGACCCGCAGGACGTGGGTAGCAAGGGCCATCGCGCCTCACCCAACTGCGGAGCAGGTGCTCCCCATCTCTTTCTCTACCGCAGGGACCGCACATCATGCATTCACTACTTATGCCACAGCCTCTTCCAACCAGAAGGGTGCCTACCACTTGAATACCCGCAGGACATAGGTAGCAAAGGCCACTGTGCCTCACCCAACTGTGGAGTATGCACTCTATGTCTCTCTCTCTCTCTGATACTGAAGATGCACGACATGCGTCCGCTCAGGCTATCCCTGCTCATGCTGCCTCATTGCCTGAAAAGGAGAATGCTCAGCACCCGAACTCTGGCATAGGAAAATAATACAATGCCAAGAGTTTGGGAGTTGATGCGTAGCCCATGCGGCTACAATGGAGGATGCGGGGAAAAAAGCAGTATGCAGCTTCCAACTCAGCCACATGCATCTTTGACATTCCCAGAAGCTCTGTCTTTGACAGAATCTTATCCGGTCGTACTTTCATGCGCCGCTTTAAAGAAAATTGGAACTTGGACTCTTCGTATTATGCGCATGTGCGTGCTAAGTCAAAGAAGTCTAGGACAGTACGAGCTCGTCAGGCTCAAGCAACTGTCCATTTGGCTGACTGCCAGTGGGCACCGCTTACTATGCGTGCCCCTGACTGGAAGTCATACAAAACCGGCACATGCATCCAACCCACAGCAGCAAATAAGCAGGGTCTGTCTCAAAAGTCTTCCACTGACAATCTGGGAAAGTTTTTTTACGAACCCTAGATCAGGGAGCAAAATCAACACCCACACACTCGTGCGCTAGGTCTACCCGTGCTCTTGAAAAAATTATAAAGGTGGATCAACCCTCGTTTGACTTGCGCAACATGATTAGTTACAAGCGCAAGACGAGGGAGACAACTACGACGTGTGAAGTGACCTCCCAAGGACACCACTGTGCCAAAATTATCATCAATTGCTGCTGCAATAAAGTGGCAGTACCCACAAGCAGGCAGTCGACATTCAAACGGCTACACCCGAAGGCACCTAACCAAAAACAACTTGGAGATCAGGTACAAATACAAGAGGAGGATGAGCTACCATTCGCCTCGTGCTATTCTGCTCGGAAAGATCCTTCCACCATGGGAAGAAAGAAGTCCAGCACCTCTAGTCCGTCACTCTCAACCAGTGCATTGAGAAGACAACTACCAGGAGGACCACCAGCGAGACCTACGAAAGGGCTTTTTTAAGGAACCCGCTCGAAGAAAAAGCTATCAGCCGCTGGGGGTAGTTCTCCCTCAAGACTCCTGAGGGTTACACGAGCTAGGGGTAGTAATCCCTTGGACCTGTACGATAACCCGACATTTCGAGAATGTGGTGATTCCCAGGGGACGAACTCTGATATCCCTGGGGGCGGCCACCCTCGTCAAAATGATATTGCCTCCTACATTGGGGGTAGTACTCTCTCCGAATCCAAGGAGGAGGCCACGCTACCTGATGACTACTCTCGACAAGAATCGGACACAAAAAGTGCGGCATCCACTGCCTCGTCCTTCTCTCCCCATGTGAGGGTTGTATACATGGCAGTGGACGATCACGAAGGCCCCAGCGACCGACAACACCTCGAGGCGCTTGAGGCCATGATGCATACGGTGAGTTCATCGATGCAAGCCCTAACTCAGGCGATGCTAAAAATTAAAGCAAGCATGGCTTCCCAACCAGGAAGGGCTTCTGAACAAGCAAGCTTAGACCCTGGGACCAACACAGATTATGATACAACCGCTCAGCCCATAGGCAAAAATCACCCTCTGTCTATCTCATCTGCCCCTTCCATAGGAAACGAAGCCAAAGAAGCAATGAGGGAAGTCCGGGAAACTCCGGGCTCGCCTAGATTCTATGGGCAGCTGGGATTCACTACGCCAGCTCGGGATATGACAACCATACCCCTGTGAGTGGAGGGATATTCCATACCTGCCGAAGTACTAGCCCTTTAACTTGAATCCATTCGACGGGAAGATATCCCCCTGTCAATACATGAGTTATTTTGAGAGTGCAACAGGGCACCTACCTCGTAGTGACGCACTCCTCACCAAGCTCTTCATGGGGGCATTATCCGGGGTAGCATTCGACTAGTTTTGTAGCCTACAAGATAACTGTATCTCGTTGTTTAACGACTTCAAGAGTCTTTTTATCAAAATATTTTATGACGGAAGAAGCGACATGACGATATCCTCCCTAATGGATGTGACCCAAGGGGAAAGGGAACCCGCCCAAAATTATATTGAGCATTTTCGATAAACAGTACTGAAGTTGCCTCAAGGCAATCATGAGTCGACATTGATGGACATGTGCCACAGAAACTTACTTTCAGCTGTCAGCATCTGGATGGACGATGGTCAGTTCAAAGACTGGACAACATTTATCATAAGCGTTGTCAGCGCTAAGAAGAAGGTCAAAGATGCCCCGCTCTTGGGAATACAAATCCCCGTCACTGAGGATAGGAAGAAATATTCCAACAACAACAACAGTGACAACAATAGCCGTGATAGAAAAGGAAAGCATGTCCTGGTGTCCAACTTAACCAAGAAGCCCGAGCAGAAGTCGGCTGAGGTTCCAAAGCCCCAAGATACCTACTCCTTCAAAGATGATAACGCCATGCCCATCTTCGATGTACTGATAAAGGGTGGTAAGCTCTGGCTCCCCGAAATCAAATGCCCGATTTAGGCAACCGAGATGAATAATCCGAAGTACTGCCACTACTATCTCTACGTCCACCATACGACGAAGGACTGCTACACCCTCAAGCATTACATCTAGCGTCTGCTCGATACCAAGGCCCTCACCTTATATATCGATGACAAAATAGTTGCCACAAATATAGTGTCTCTCCAGTTCGGCAAATTCTTGGTGACAGAGGCCCAAGATGGAGTAATCCCGATACCACGGGCAACGATGGAATCGTCAACCTTCCGCCGGTACGTGCTCAATCGGCTAGGCTGATACCTCTCACCACGTTATGTGGGGAGGTCATATGGGTTCACCCGGATCTTACTCCAGAATTGATGCGGCAGACCTTCCGTCGGTGCATAATCAATTTGCCGGGTTGATACCTCTCACCACGTCGCGTGGGGAGGTCATGTGGGTTTACCCTGATCTTGCTCCAGAATTGATGCAGCAGACAACACCGTCTGCCACCAAGACTAAGGGCAAGAAATCCAAATCTTGCTACATGGTTTCCATCCCATCGGAGGAAGATATAGCTGGAACAACAAGGTTAGGCCTAGCGTACCAATGAGAGTACAACATCCCTGACGATGGTGCACTTCCAACAGTTGCACCCGCAATATCAGTTCTGGGTCCATCCCAGCCTCCAACAGCGGACAAGTCTAAGCGAAAAGACACTCGCTTTGACAAGCCAGTGGGCAAAGATTCAGCTCAGGGGCTGGAAAAGCCCTACAACTTCGACATCTTGTCCCAGCTCGCCAATACTCTAGCAAAGTTGTCTCTATTCGAGCTTCTCTGACTCTCCAAAGACACTCGGGCTGCTCTTAGAGAGGTATTACAAATGCCGACACCTACCTGGCACAGGTCAAGCCGCCAATTGAGGATCCAGCTGCTTGCCCACACTGCAATAATATAATGGAGGCAATGCCCAATATCCCATTCTCACAACAGGACATGTTGCTAAAGAATAACCAGCATGATCGTCCCCTATATTATATTGGGTATATTGGTGCCATTAAGGTGGACCAGATGCACATCGACCCCGATTCATCAATCAACATCATCTCGTGGAGTCTGTTTCAGAATCTGGGCATTCTGATGCATCGCTTGGAAGCCACAAATACTTCCATCACTAGCTTCAAAGCATGAAGGAGCTACCCTCTGGGCAAGATTCGCCTAAAAATCCAGATCGACGACTTGAAAACAGAGGCCACCTGCTACATCATTAACGTAGATGTATCCTACAATATCTTGCTCGGACATCCATGGATACATGAACATATGATCGTGCCGTCGACTCTACACCAGTGCCTGAAGTACGTCGACGAACACGGCACGGTTAAAACGGAGTTTGCCGATGTCGATCCATTCAAAGGGATCGAAGCCTATTACTCTGACTCGATCCTTTACAAATAGGTCTACTAAGATGAAGGTGGCAATAACGCCGATAATGAGACAAAGGATGGGACAACACCAAAAGAGCCCTTGAGAGTCCGTCTAAAGGCACGCGCTCCTGACACAACCTCTTATCTCATCATAAAACTACACATGAAGGCGTACGAACTTCTAGTCGTCCTCCTTCGTAGGACGAATTGATCACCGAAAGAAGGTTCGATACCATCTACCACGTCCGAACCTTTGATCGTTCGCCTTCGCAGGCCGAGTTAACCTCCAAATGATGCTCCACTGCCTCCTACAACGTCCAAGTCTCTGGTAGTAAAACTGCGCAGGGAACCTCCAAAGTCGTCGCTCACACTAGGGGTAGATCTCGGAAGAGACGAGCTGGAGGTATACGTAGCTGCCCATGCTAACGTCTTTTCTCTCAATGATGTAATTTCGGATGACGAGATGTCTTATTTCATCAATAAAGGGCTATCTTTGAACTACTCCGAAGTTACACAGTTAAGCACACTGTACTCCATAGAGAATGGTCTAGGTCTGCACCTATGGACGCAGGTGACTACCACCGATGCTGCAAACCAGATTCTCTCCAGCCAAGGTTTCTACTTCACGGTTCCAACAAAGAGGAGGGGAGACAAACCCATCATCTTCGGCAGGGTTGAATGCCCCCTCTCCTTCATCCCGGAGAAACAAGAGCCAGAACCCAATACCTGTCACTACCACATTCTGAAAACAGGGGTATTTTCGACTTTTTGCAATATTTAATATTATGGTATTTATAATTAATTAATTGCCTGATAGTATTTGATTTAAATAAATTTTGTGCAATGTGTAATTCAATATATAATTATATGCAGTGTTTATTATTTTATTTTAGCTAGCAGACTAGACCTAGAAGCCAGTAGATGAGCACCTGTCGGAATTATGAAATTTTGAGGTTAATTATTTTATTTTAGAATTTATTTATTGGAGGTGTAATTAATTACTGTATTTATTTAATATTTTTGCGCATTGCCTTTGCTTCGATATTTGGAGCGCTACCCTGACTTTTGTCTTCCAACAAATTTCACCATCTTGCCCTAGACATGCCCGCCTTCAATTCTGCTATTTTTGCAACTCATAATTATGCTCCCTGTGCATTGTTTCTAGCCGCACAAAAATCGTTGCGGACGTTATTTTTATTTCCTATTTTTGTATCGTTGTGCGTTCCAATCGAAAATTGGAGGCCATCTTGACCTATTTTTCGTGCGACCCAAATTAGGGTAATATTCTGTTCTGAGTCTTCTTCAATATTGGTATTGATGACCTGACCTGATTTTGGCTCCATGTACTCCTAATTAATTGTTGAACACAACTTGCATTTAAATCTATTTAAATTGAGGATACCATTTTATCTGATTCTAAAATCCCAATTTAATTCCAGTGCCCTGCTGATTGAGCCCATACCGATCATACAGTGCCCCCTGACCCTACAAAACATCGAACTCTGAATCGCCCGCCAAATTTTCGTCATTTTATGTGTTTGTGCAATTTCCCAAATTTAAGGGGGCTAAATTGCAAATTTACATTTTGTGGCCTCACCCAATTGTTTAAACAATGATGGAACCTAATATTTTAATTAAATCTCTCACCCTCATCCTCCATGAATTATTTTTCTTCATGTTTAATCTGGACCCCTCATTCTAGAGGGTCAATCACAACCCTTCATTCAACAACCCTCTTTCCTATATAATGTCCTATCTACATCAAACCCTAATCCCTAGGCAACCTAGAAAACACCACCCTCCTCAAGCCTCCATCTCCCCTCAACCCAACGTAGGAAATTTGTTTTTCTTCTTCTTCTCTTCTTCTTCTCTTTTCTTTTCTTCCTCTCCTTCTTCCTTCCTTTTTCCTTATTGTTTTTTCCATTGAAATTTAAATTCAATAGTTGGGGGGAAACCTACTGTTCCTCAACTCCCCCTATACTGTTCCCCGGCCCTGTACTCAGACCTCCGGCGGCCGGCCTAGCCCGAGTCCGGCGGCTGCTCTTCCATCCCCCATCAGCCTCGGCTCCTCTTCCTATCCCTCCGGCAACTCCGCACAGTCGGTCATCCGGCCGAGCCCAGCTTCCCATCTCCTGCAGTCCGGCGGCTTCCCCTCACGCACTCCGGTCCGGCCCCCTTCACTCCGGCGGGTCACTGGAACCCCGCTGCCCAGCCGTCAGTGATCTCCCGACCGGCGGCTGTCCTTCCCGACCATTTCCTGTTCCAGGCGGCCTGCTGGCTGTAGCCCGGCCCCGCTCCGGCATCTCCCCGGCCTGTTCAGCCCAACTCCGGCGCCGGCGCTCCCCTCTCCCTCTGCGTATCCCATCTCCCCCTCTGCGAACTCCGGCGGCCATTCCTCCCTGGCCCACCTTGCTCCCCTCTCGCTGTCAACTCTGCTCCTCCCCTCGCCACCGAGATCCGGCGAGACTCCGGCCGGCAACCCACTGTAAGTCTTCTTCTTCCCCTTCTTTCTTTATATATATATATATATATATGTATATATATATGTATATATATATATGTATATATACATACATGTATACGTATGAGTGTATAAAGAGAGGTATATATATAATTAGTGTAATTAATTTGTATAGTATATATAAAACATATGTATAGATATAATAGTTATTTAATTTAGGTTAATACATAAATATGTATTGGTATATAATGTAAAGTGTATAATATAATTGGTATATGTGTATACATGTATTATATATATATTTAGCATATTTTCAATATAAAATTGATTAGTAATGTATGTATTTTTAAAATATAAATATATATATATTATTTATTTTATTAATATTAATTGTATAAATATAGTATAATTTCTCTAATTGCATATAAAATACGTACTATTTTGGTATATGTACAAACAAATAAATGTATGTATTTTGGAAAAGTATATATTTAAATTAATACTTTTTGGTATAAATATGTGTATGTTAATGTATACATAATCTAATATATATGTATATGTATATATTTAATTAATGTGAATGTAAGTGTATGTATTTTAATTTAATTTATATATATATATATGTATATATACATAGATTTATTTTATGACAATTATTTAACAAAAGTATATGCTAGTATAAATTTATTTTAGTGTATGTTAATGTACATGTATGTTATTTATAAATAAAATGTTTAAATACATGTATTAGCATAGTATATATATATTTAGTATATGTATGTGTATAACTAATAAATAGGTATTAGTATTTATTCTTAAATTATTGTATATGTATGTATTAAATCAAATTAGTATATATGTGCATGTATATATGTTCGTGTATTCTTCATATATATATATATGTATTCAAAATATATTTTGTGTGTACGTATTAAATAAATATTAATCTGTAAAATTGGTATCTGTATTTTCAGTACATGTTGATAATTGTTAATTTAGTATATGTAAATAAATATATGTATGTTTTGATATAAGTGCTAATTTGGTATGTATATAAATATATATATATATATATATATTGTTTTGGTATTTTGGTTTATATATATGGTACTTGTATACATAGTATAATTTAATATAATTAGTATTTTGGTAAATATATATATATATTGTATATGTATATTATTGGTGTGCATATATATATTGTAAGTACTAAGGTAGTTAAAATAGATATATATATTTATATATCCCTACCAGTTGACCCTAGATTGACCAGTGCCATATCTGGCAGAGCCTCTGACTTCATGGATTTTGTGTTAGCGTAGCATCTGATGCGGAAGTTATATTGTGTTGTGTTTATAGGACTGTTGGTTTACCCAGGGGATACTCTGGAACAGGACATCCATAAATACCAGCTAAGGACCCAAGGCAAGTACATTCTCTGATAATTTCCAATTCTTGATAATTTCTATAAATTCAACAATCATGAAATGTTACAACTGAATCCTTGACACTGTGCTACACGGACTAGTATAGCTTGGATCTGCAGTCATGAGATGTTATCTTGATTATCGTATTGACATTGTACACGACATGTATATTTAGACATCGTACATGATAGACTTGACTTGCTCGTGTATCGTGACGTGTCATGGTTGGATCCACAGTACTAGTTGGGGGCGGGGAAGTAGTTAGTAAGAAATGTGATCATAACCTCTTATTGTAGTATAGAAATTGTAAGTGTTAATCATGCTCTTCACCCATGATTAGCCAGGCCAGTAGCTATCGTACATGTTCCCAAGCCGATCACATTTTGAAACTACTATTTCAAACACGTAGAATAGATTACAGTTCCCTATTTTATCATATACTACATCACCCGTATATGATACTGTTTCTTGTTCTTTTTATTTCTATACATGCACCGACTGTAACATATTGCCTGTCTCTCTATATTACCTGTCTCTCTTAAATTGCCATTTCAATTATTTCACTGTCTTCTCAGTAGCTAGCATGACATGTTTTATTGTATTATAGACATTATCAATTAATGGAACTGTTATTTGAGATTGTGCTTTGCTCCTTCCTGACTGGAAACATTTTTCCAGACTATGCCTTAGAGGACCGCTGTCCGACACTTTGTGGACCTTATGGTGAGTAGCTGCAGACTTGATAGTAGTTGTGATTCCAGGAGGTCTAGCTGGAAATTACTATTTTTAGTTAGTTCTTTTAACAGTCTATTTGGTACCGGATTTGTCTCCGGCATTTGATGATTCTTGGATATTGTTGAGTTAGAATATTACTTGTGGACTTGTGTTGTGTTTAATTTAGTTTTATTATTCGAAATCTTATCGTGCTGTAATCCTGTGATTGAGTATGTGTTCATCCTATTTGTGTCATCCGTGCCTCCTAATGGAGATTGGATGCTTGCGTGACATTAGTTAGATAGTATCAAGACCTTGACAGCGTTCTACCGCCGATGCTGCGGCGTAGGCTGGACGTACCCACGCACTCGTGCCCCTAAACCGGGTGCGGGTCGTGACAATACCGACAAAATACAACTCTAACGATTTAGTGGTCAAGCCAAACACCTCATCCAGAAGATGGGATATGATCTAAAAAGCAACCGAGGTCTGAACTATGGTAAAGGTCGGTGACTGCCTTTGTGCCTTACTGCTCCTGCAGGCAAACTCGAGGATTACTACCAGAAGACCAAGCATGGCTTAGGGTATATTATACCCCCAAGTGTGGCTCGGATGAAGAAGATGAGTTACACTCTCACTCTTCAGAGTCTTCCTCTTGGGACTCCGACGTTAGTATCAGAGAGATGCTCAAGCACACATTGTCTGCCAATATGGTGTCAGTCGACCCTGAGAAAGATGTCGAAGATCTACCAAAACTCTTTGAAGTAGAACCGTGGGCCCAATACCTAGACGCACAATGGGAGATGTAGTTCGAACAATAAGAATCTCCTACCGAGGATGAAGTCATACAAGTTAATTTGGGCAACGAATCCTCCCCTAAACCTATATTCATCAACAAGAGTCTGATTAATGAGGATCGATAATCCCTGCTACAGCTTATCAAGGAATACATTGACGTCTTTGCCTGGAGCTACGAAGATATGCCAGGACTGGACCCCCAAATCGCGGTACACAAGCTCAACATCTCTCCGAAGGCTAAGACTGTCAAGCAGCAACAACGGCAGTTCTGGCCGGACATTAAGAATGCCATCGAAGCTGAAGTCAACAAACCGATAGCTAGTGGCTTTGTTATCCATGAAGAACAATATCCAGATTGGATAGCCAACATCATGCCCGTCGTAAAAAAGAACGAAAAGATTCGGATCTGAATTGACTTTCGTGATCTAAATGTAGCCTGCCCTAAGGATGAGTTTGCCCTTCCGATCACAAACATAATGGTCGACAACACCTGTGGCTTCAAGCACATGTCCTTCATAGAGGGATTCTCAGGCTACAATCAAATCAAGATTTCTCCTGATGATCAGAAGCATACATCGTTCTGAATGCCGATAGGAGTATACTACTTCATAGTCATGCCCTTCGGTCTAAAGAACATAGAAACTATATACCAGCGAGCTATGAACACCATCTTCCATGAGCATCTATGCAAGACGGTCGAGTGTTATGTTGATGACATTGTCGTTAAGAGTCGCTCCAAAGATGATCACCTCAAGGTCTTGAAGACTGTGTTCGACCTCATGCGTACGCACCAGCTCAAGATGAACCCTACCAAATCTTTCTTAGGAGTCTCTAGCAGCAAATTCCTGGGTTTCATCCTAACGTCGAAGGGTATCCACGTAGACCCCGACAAGACTAAAGCAATCCTTGAAATGCGCCCACCAAAGAACCTCAGAGAACTTTATGGCCTTCAAGGAAGACTGGCCTACATCAGGAGGTTCATATCAAACCTCTATGGACATTGTCGGCCGTTCACTCAGATTGTGAAGAAGAGAGTCTCCTTTGTCTGGAACAAAGAATGCCAACATGCCTTCGACGATATCAAGGAATACATATTAAACCCTCTAGTGCTGGTAGTCCCAGTCGTGGGAAAGCCTTTTCTCCTATATGTGCGTGCGATGGACCACTCCCTCGGTGCTTTATTAGCCCAGAATAGTGATGCAAGCCACGAGCAGGCCATCTATTATCTTAGTCGGATGATGGTTGGCACGGAGCATAGGTACACCCCCGTTGAGAAAGAATGCCTTGCTCTTGTATTCGCTCTCCAGAAGACTCGATATTACATGGCAGGACAAATAATCCATATGATCTCTCGGGTCAACCCCCTCAGGGTCCTCATGACCAAACCTGGGGCGCTCAACTCCCGCCTAGCCACCTGGGAAATATTAATGTCACCATACGACATGGTATTTGTCCCACAGAAGGCGATCAAAGGTCAGGCGTTGGCAGATTTCCTTGCATCCCACCCGGTACCAGTGTCACACCCCAGTCCCAAAATACGTAGGAGTAGGAATACATAAGCATACTAGCCGTATGTATATGGTAACTCCAATATATGGAAACCATAACACATACATACGTTATATTATGAATAATAATTCACAAGTGGTATATATAATTGTCAAATAAGTCACAGGCAACTAGATCTCATCAAAGCATAAATCAATAAATAAACTAAATCAATAGATCAAATGATTGTATGAAATATCCAAAGAAACTAAATAGTCGGGTGGAGATAAATCCACTGCCAATCGACTATATCTAAATTAAAATGATAGACGAGGACAAAACTCCAATATAAAATAAAATGCTAAATAAAGGGAGTAGCAACTAATAAGTCCATTAACTAAGAGATAATCATGGTTGCTCGGAAGGAAGACCTCCTCGATAAAGAATAGAGTAGCAAGTCCTGGTCTGTGCTCCTACGAATAGTCATGATCGTCTACACCTGGAATGGGACAAGGTCCTCAGAGGGATGTAACAAGATACATAAAAGTATGCCACAATATGCTAAAAATAAATATCCAAAAAGGTCTCCTAACCATTCTATGTGAAATACACTTTTGAGGACAATATCCTAATGAGGAGCTCTCGACTCATACAGGTTCTCGACACACGTAGTGCTCAACCGAGTCACTAGCGGCCAATCTAGAGGAAAAGTAAATAAATGCTCGACACACGTAGCGCTTTATCGAGTCACCCGTGGCCAATCTAGAGGAAAAGTAAATAACAATGAGAGTCCCTGCGCTAACAGATGTCCTCCCCACCCCATGCTCATATTCGTGTCGTATCCACAACACGATAATACTCAAATAACTACAATGTCTTCTAGCTTGCATGTCACACTCGTTCCCATATTTGGTATTCTTGAATTTGTGATATTTAAACTTTTTCCTATAGGTGTATTCATATTGTATTTACATGTTGGTTCCTGTTAAATATGTATTTATTTAATTGTATTCCTATTTACTGTGAGAGACTACCCGAGACCATTAGTGAACACCTTGGAAATTGCTATGAACCCTTGCTAGGACTCGTATACAAGATGGATACCAGATCCGGTTCACTCTTGGAACCACTACGCCTATTTTGGATGGTTGAGATTTGGTTGGAGAGTATCATGATTTAATCTTAGGACTAACCTTATTTCTTCACTTGGTATATATATATATATATATATATATATATATATATATATATATATATATATATATATATATATATATATATATGGTTTTCTCTCTCATTCTTCCTTATTTCTACTTTCCTTCTTCTTTCTTCTACCTCCTTCCCTCAAAAGCTCCCATTGACCAAAACCCTAAGCCATATTCCTAAACTTGGTTCTAGAAAGAGGTTTGTTAGTCCACCAAGGCAAGTACATCCTGATCAAAGTGGTAAAGCCATAAATTTTTGGAATTTTTATATGATTGGTAAATTAAAATATGTTTGATGAAAAATGTTCTTCTTGATGTCCTCATCACTTTTAGTTCTTTGAGTTTTTGTATTTTGATAAACAATTTTGAGTAGATCTGAGTTTTAAAGTTAGAATTTTCATGGGTTCCAAAGGTTTTTCTTAGTTTTGATCTATTAAAACATGGTATTTTATAAAAAAATAATTTTTGTGGTCGATGGAGTACTTCATTTTGAGCATTTTGGCTTTTGTTCCACTTGATTCAGATTTAAAATAAAGTTTTTATGATAAAAATAATTTTTGAATTTTTGGAGCTTTTTTCTCCAAGGCGAACTTGCTGTCTGGAGAAGACGAAGTTCTCATGCGGCCAGCGTAATATGCGGTCAAGATTTCCTTGAAGAATGATCCTTATGCGGCTGGACTCTTTGTCGCATAGCCAACCAGCATGCGTCCCATCTTGTTGGATGCATGACTGACCTTTACACAAGTTTTCTGGGGCTAATCCTAGAACCCCTTATGTTTTCACTCGCTAAACGAATGAGAAATTTGCTAAGTCTAGGAGACCTCCATGCGGCATCGACCTCCATGTGACATCGACCTCTATGTGGCAAGCAGTGTATGCGTCCACTTTCCTTCGGATGTATGAGTCTGATTGTTTTGTATATCTTTTTATGGTTTTTGTCTTTTCTTTCTGACACATCCATCACTTCAGTTACTTCACTGACAGGTATTTAATACACGTCACTTCGGCACTTGTTCCAAGACAATATACTTTTTTTTGTAGGATGCAACTTAGAGGAGCATACAGACTAGGGTAGTATGTGGCCTGGGGCAGTATGCAGCCAGCTCATCCATGCAGCCAGCTCGTCCATATGGCTAGTTGTTCATGTGCCCGATCAGTGCATGTGGCATGTCCTATGTGACAATCCATGTGTGCACTTCTCATGCGCGTATATGATCTTATGCGACCCTAGTAATCTATGTACACGTTCCACGATTTCTTGGGTTTAATTATTTTGTTTGGAATATTTCTTATCGTACCCTATGTGGTTGATTGTAGCTTCTTGCTTGTGTTATTCTAAGAAAGAGTGGACTTAGTGACCAGACTGTGCTAGACCTGGCTATGTGATAGAACTGACTATATGCATAGTATGATTATATATTGTAGTAGACCATAGGGCAACCTAAAGTAAACTCAGATTAGTAGATTAACTTATCATTTTGTTCGTTGAATAGAGTAAGGGGTATAGTTCTACTTGGAAGACGATCTGCAATTTTGGCCCTTATTTGGTTTGAAGATTGTGGATCTGCTCTAGAGTAGTTCACACTCTTTTCCTTACTCACGTTCGGCGGCAAAATCATTAATTCGAGAATTTCACATCATAAATTTAGGCTTCCAATTGATTGATAGTCTGTGTACCTGATTTGAGAAGATTATATTTTTGACCAAGTATCCCAATATAATAAGGCTCATACGACCAACTGTAAGTTTGGTGATTCGACCTAATTTCTTGTATCCATGCTGATATAATTACTACGTGCTACGTGTACATATATTATAATGTTCATTGAGGTGCGACATAACTTGCTACGTGTTATGAGATTACATGATTTGGGTTCTGCATCAAGAATGCCTCCTATACTACGTGATATTTGATATTATTATATTATTTCTCCAGCACGGACATGATATGTGGGTCAACAACCAAAGCGTGGTTAGGATGTTTGTTTGATTGATTTATTGCATTACGCTTAGAGGAATCTAGATTTGGCTCTCGAGCAACAATGTGGATTCGTACTTAGCGTATAAGTAACTGAACTTGTAGAGCATTAGGAGGGAAAGGAATCTCGAGATCATGCATGGTAGCTATTGTTAGGACATATGTCCTAGTACGTCATGTTGTTCCCCAACGGATACCATATATCATCTACAATAGTAGAGTGCAGTATCCGGCTATATTATATATATTATTACATGATTATTTGTGCGGTGGCCTTACGAGGGACCGGTGCTTTCATACTATGTGCTATACGTTTATTGGCTCGGCCAACCTGCCTCACCATCAGTATGATTTAAGGATTCCAACATTGCATTATTCTTCTGAGATAACTCAGACTCGACATAACAAGCCATATGATTGATTGGCCGATTTAAAAGAGTATGTGCTGGTAGTCTAGGGACATGAACTATTATGGTATGACGGTTTAACCTTTGTCCTTTATTGTTTGTAGGGTTGTGCCAATGTGTCACAATAGGTCATATACCGAAGCTGCATATTATATTTATATCTTAGCTTGTATTATGGCATGTGTGTCCTGGATTATATTGATGTGTTGTATCTCCGTCGTATTCATAATTGGTGAGTCGTACCCTATCTCGGAGTAGTGTGACACATTTTATCCTTTTTTGGTTGTAAAGGTGTCCTACTGCTCCGATGAAAGCTTATACGCTTACAGTTGTGGCACGAATTTCTTATTTTATGTACTTTATTAGTTTTTGCTTCATTCAATTATTCTCCTTTGTGGTACTTGCTATCGGGGCTTGACCCCGCTGGTTTTGTTTGGCCAGGTTTAGTAGCAGAGCCCGAGGATCTTGTCCTGTATCTGACCGATGATGCACACCAGGAGGATGTTCGCCGAGGAACTTGAGTGGGTTTCTTCTTTCCCACTATGAGTATCATTTTGTATTACCTTTTTGGTGTTTAGCCGACGTTACCTGTTAGCCAATTTATCTGGACATTAGTTCCTCTACATTATTATATATTATTCAGTCCGCAGCTGACTTACAATCATGTACTTTTAACAATGTACTAGTGTACCATCATATATAACTAGTTTTATGATTATTCTGATAGAGCATTAGGGATACCTAACTGCTTTATCTTATATGTTCATTCTTATTTTCTTGGTTGATGATTGAGACATAGATGTTCTTGACCCTAGGTGACTTGATTGTAGCATACACCCCCTTGTCTCTAGACAACCTTAGCATATTGCAGGTTACTTCGGTATTCCGTAAGGTGTGGTTGGCTGAGTCACTCCCCAGCTCTCCAGTATTCTGGTTCTGGGGCATGATAAGGTTTTAGTGGTGGCCCATGCAGGTCTGTCTTTCCAGACTTGTGGGGTGTCTTGTTCTAGGAGTCTCAATCAAAACTATTTCCTTTGATATCCTGAATTCGTCTTCTTCGAACTATCAATAGTTTGCTTCCTTGTTCTTTTATATCCTGTCATTTGATGTCTTGGTGTCCTTTTCCTTCAGGGGCAATTCTTCCCCCTGTTAGATTAGAAGATATGGTAGAACATCTAGCAGAACAAGATCCCATTGAGCGCCAGCAAGAGACAATACTTCCTCAAGATCAGCTTCGAGTAGAGCCAATGAGTGGGCAACATATACCAGAGATCCTGGTACCCTCGGCTGTTACAGTAATACCAGCAGCACTTGATACCCCGACACAGTTAGAAATTATCAGAAGTATGATGGCTACATAATAGCGTCAGATAGTAGTGCAGCCGCACCAATAGCTTCGACAATAGGAGCAAAATGTCCTTTTAAACCAAGGACTACAAACGACTCTGGAGGAGAGTGAAGAAGAAGATTATGGGACGTCATACAGATTATGTCGACTCAACCTGAGCTATTTCGATGGCACAGAGGATGTTATTACGACAGATGCTTGGCTTTAAGACATTGAGACGATCATGGCAACAACTAAGATTCCAGCAGAGGAGCAAGTCGACCAAGTCCGATTATAACTACAAGATCTTGCTCGTGACTGGTGGGCGATCGAGGAAGTCGACTTGAGGCATCCTATCTCTTGGGACAACTTCAGGACCCGGTTTAGAGCCAAGTATTTTGGAGTAGTGGCGTAGTACGAGCTGCAGTAGAGATTTATTGATCTCAGGCAATTCGACAGAACAGTGGATGGATATGCAACAGAGTTCTGCAGGCTGAGCAGGTTTGCTCCAACTATGGTGCGACAGAGCAAGCAAGGGCTATGAGATTCCAGCAAGGCTTCATCTCGAGATTCTGTAACTAGCTAAAGGATATGACTACTAGACAGTCGATGCCGTATTAATAGAAGCCAGGAGACATGAGCTTACCACCCAGAGGTTAGCTTCGAGGATTGGAGGGCATAAGAGGTCTCATGTCCATAACACAGGTGGAGGACTAGCACCCGACATTCGTATTCATGATTTGGCACCATTATGGCCAGTGGCATCAGATAAGACATTGAAAACTTGGCAACAACAACGAAGACAACATCAACAATGCCTGGTACATCCAGTAGGATGTATCTATTATGGCAAAAGAGGTCACACTCAGGATGGTAAGTAGAATATGCTTGAGGTATGGGGGTTCCGACCACATGATAGCTACTTGCCCATAAATGCAGAGGCAGGGAGGACCATGTCAATACTTCCCAACGTTGCTAGCTCCAAGAGCAGTTTTATATCAAGAGCCAATTTTAGTAGTACGATCGTTAGCCCAACGTTCGATGTTGAAGCAAGCACAAGGTGTTTCACCAGAGACAACGTCAGTTTGGTCAGCAGAGACATCCTCATGACAGAGTTCCAGCAGCACCAAAATGTAAGCAAGCTTAGTTTGGTGTGCTAGAACATATGTTAGCAGAAGGTGGTCAAATCGAGGGTGAGATTTGAGTTCTTTCTATTTTATCTATCGTTTGGGTTTCGTATATTCGGCAAGTGGAGATGATCTTTCGTCTCACTCTTCTGCCTTTGTATCTTGTGATACATAATGTATGTCATATGTCCCGACTACGAAGGTATGTCCTGTGCAGAGTTATGTTCTTGACTAAGTCGTTGGTACCGATTTATCTCGAGGCTTGATCCCTGTCCATTTTTGGGAGTCAGCATAGGCCAGCGAGGATGAGTTCCTATTATGACTGACTCGGGAGACATATGTATCCGTATGCCTCCTGTTCTTTCTCTTTTCTTTTGATTGTACGGATTCCTTGCACCTTTATTTATATTGTTGTTGCTTTTATTACATGCCTATTTCGTTATGCTTGGTATTCAGTTAGTTGTAGTTTATGAGATTCAATAGTTCATGAGATTTGCTGGATTATGAGTTTCCTGATTGGGTCATGAGTCTCATGCTTGGTCTATGAGTTTTCTTGCTTGGTGATCAGCTCGACTAGCCTAGCGAATTCCGAGGATAAAATTTTTCTAAGGTGGGTAGAGATGTCACACCCGTTCCCAGATTTGGTATTCTTGAATTTGTAATATTTAAAATTTTTTCTATAGATGTATTCATGCTATATTTATATGTTGGTTCCATTTAAATATGTTATATTTATTTAATTATATTATAGTTTATTATGGGATACTATCTGAGACCATTAGTGAATACCTTGGCAATTGCCATGGACCCGTGCTATGACCCATATACAGGATGTATACCAGACCCGGTTCACTCTTGGAACCAATAAGCCTATTTTGGACGGTTGAGATTTGGTTGGTGAGTGTCATAATTAAATCTAGGGGCTAATCTCATTTCTCCACTTGGTATATATATATATATATATATATATATATATATATATATATATATATGGTTTTCTCTCTCCTCTCTTATTCTTTCTCATTTCCACTTTCCTTCTTCTTTCTTCTTCCTCCTTTCCTCAAGACCTTCCCTTGACCAAAATCCTAAGCCCTATCCCAAGACTTGGTTCTAGAAAGATGTTTGTTAGTCCACCAAGGCAAGTACATCTTGCTCAAAGTGGTGAAGCCATAAAATTTTGAATTTTTTATATGATTAGTAAATTAAAATATGTTTGATGAAAAATGTTCTTCTTGATGTCTTCACCACTTTTAGTTCTTGGAGTTTTTGGTTTTGATGAACGGTTTTGAGTAGATCTGAGTTTTAAAGTTAGGGTTTTCATGGATTCTAAATTTTTTTCTTGGTTTTGATCTATTAAAATATGGTATTTTAGAAAAAAATTTGTTTGATGGAGTACCTCATTTCGAGCATTTTGGCTTTTATTTTACTTGATTCGGAGTCAAAAAAAAATTTATGAAGAAAATAATTTTTGGGTTTTTGGAGCTTTTTCTACCATGGCTGAACTTGCTGTTTGGAGAATACGAAGTTCTCATATGGCCAGCGCAATATGGGGCCGAGACTTCCATGCGGCATGATCCTTATGCGGTTGGACTCTTTGCCACATAGCCAACCAGCATGCGTCCATCTTGTTGGATGCATGAATGACCTTTACATAAGTGTTCTAGAGCTAATTCTTGAACCCCTTGTGTTTTCACTCGCTGAACGAATGAGAAATTTTTGGTTGAATTTAAAACAGAAATAAAGTTGTTCGAATAAAACTACTTAAAAAAATTAGAAGGTGCTTATGTTGTGATTCAATCTAAACAATTGGATCAAAATTTGGTCGTACATGTAGGAAGAAATTTAACGGAGAAGGTGGGTACCTGTACGCTATTTCTGACGAGCGATTCAAAATTGCCTTGGGCGGTTCTCGCGGTCGTCAACGGGGCGGTCAAGCGGCGGTGCAGGTGGTCGCGCAGTGGTGGTCGAGAGGGTCTCAAGTCTGTGCTAGGGGTTAGGGTTTTGCTCATATGTATATATGCACATATATACATATCGAGCGGAAGTTTTGGGCCGGGTTAGGGGAAGTTCGGTCGCGTATGCACCGGGGGGGTGGTGGTGGAGATGATTGCTACTACTGCTATTATTTCGTTTCGTTTGTTTGTGTTATAGTTTTTCTTTTCTTTCTTTCTTTCTTTTTCTTTCCTTTTCTTTTCTTATCTTTGTCTTATTAATATATATATATATATTTCTTAACTATAAAATATATTTTTTATTTTTTATCATTATTATTATTATTATTATTATTATTAGCATACTATTCTATTATTTCCTCTCGTTACTTTAAATTTATATTTATAATTATTATAAAAATTCTAAAAATTAGGGGAGGTTACAACCAAAAAATTTGGATCTCTACGAAGAGATCCTCAACGAAGTCGCAGACTCCAATACTATGACGAACGCAGAAGCCGTTTGGCGAATGTTCTTCGACCGCGCTTCGAGAACAGGGTCCAAAGGCGGCATCGTCGTCGGAGTCGGGATAGTGTTGATCTCTCCATATGATTTGGTTATCAACCGTGCCTAATCCATCATTGAGCCATGCTCCAACAATGTAGCAGAGTACAACACTCTCATCATTAGACTCCAACTCGCTAAACAAGTGGGAGTTGACCACCTGGAAGCCTATGGCGATTCCAAACTGATAATCAACCAAGTCCGAGGCGAGTACGAAGTCTGGAACGAGGACCTGTTTCCTTACCACCAAGTTGCGCATGGAATTATCTCGACCTTCGAAGGGATCTTCATAGAGCACATCCCTCAGATGCAAAATGTAGAGGAGGATGCCCTAGCAAGACTTGTAGTCTCTCTCGCTGTTCTAGTCAATACCCATGAACTGATCATCGTGATCGGCCAGGAACTGGTCTGCCCGAAGAATAACCTCTCTCTGTGCCAGAGCTACTCAGTAGAAACGAGTACTGACTCATAAGAGTGGAGACTTCCACTCATCGACTACGCAGTCTACGGAATTCTTCTCGAGAACCCAAAGGAAGCCACTTTTATCAAAAGATGTTACCTCCAGTTCTATTACGATATAGATACCAAAATGCTGTATCGCCGTTCCTATGACGGCATCCTGCTATGATGCCTATCGAATACAGAAATAAAATAGGCTCTTCGCGAGGCTCATGATGGGGTTGCAGTGTCCATCAGCCAGGGCCCAAGCTACAGGACCGCCTCCATCGAATGGGTTACTATTGGCCAACAATGGTAGCGGATGCCATCGACTACGCAAGAAAGTGCCCAGGGTGCCAAATCCATGTAGACGTCATCCACCAACCCTCGGAGTTCCTACATCCGACCGTTGCGTTCTAGCCGTTCGAAGCCTGGGGTATGGATATCATTGGACCGATTAGTCCACCTGCATCCAAGGGACATCGGTTTATCCTCGCTATCACCGACTACTTCTTCAAGTGGGCGACAGCAGTACCACTTGCGAAAGTCAAGACGTCCAACATGATCGGCTTCTTCAAGCATCGTGTCATATACCGCTTCGACTTGTCTCGAAGGATTATCCATGATAATGATCCACAGTTCACAACTCATGCATTCTACCGGTTCTGCGTCAAAAATAGGATTCAGAATGTATCATCGATTTCCTATAACCCAGCAGCAAATGGTTTGGCAAAAATCTTCAACAAGACCATCATAAAGCTTTGCAAAAAGTTTGTGTCTTCCAATAAACGCGACTGGAATGAGACGCTAGGTGAATGCCTCTAGGCCTACCATACAACAATCCAAACAGCTACTAGCAATATGCCTTTCTCTCTGGTGTACAAAAGTAAAGTGGTCCTCCCTCTCGAGATCCAAATCCCTTCACTCCGAGTGGCTCTCTCCAACTAATTAACCGTCGATGATAATCATCACCGACAGCTACAAGAGTTAGAAGAACTCGACGAGAAACATCTCTTAGCTCAACAACACATTGAACTATACCAAGCGCGTCTCTCGGGAACCTTCAACAAACGGGTAAAGAAGGGGACCTACCAAGTGGGTGATCTCGTCCTAACCATAAGGATTCTGATAGTTATGACCCACAAAACGGTCGTCAAATTCCAACCCAAATGGGAGGGCTCGTTTATTGTAGAATCCGTATTCTCCAACGGTGCCTACCGGCTCGCAAAATCCAATGGCGACTTGCTTATGATACCTATCAACGACAAGTTCCTAAAAAAGTACTACGTATAAACTTGACTTGTACGTCCCTTATCACCAGCCGGGCAATCAAGATGTATATCTCTACACTCTTGATTCTTCATCCCCAGCTAGTGCCTATGTAAAACATTTTTTTTTCTTCTTTACAAATTCATGTAAAAGTCATCATCTGTATCTAAGAGTTCTGGATATGCAACGGATGATGGATCCTCAAATTCTCCCTAGCGGAGCAGTCGTCAGGTCCACTGGTACACTCCTACAGTGACCACTCAGAAACTAATCTCATTAGATGCTAGCCATATTCATATTCCCTCTACGCTATCGTCCCACCAATCTCCCCAGCGGAGCAATCCTTAGGTCTATCCATACTTCCGGATAGACCACACTCAGCAAATCACTCCTCAGCGAGTTGCTCGGATATCGGTTCACGTCCATATTACCTCTGAACTATCGTTCTAGCATCCCTGGCTGAGTTTGTTATGTCCATATTACCTCTGAGCAAACCTCCCTGTTCTTGGCTATCGATTATTATGTCCATATTACCTCTGATATCGGTTGTCATCCCCACTTATCACCCGTACTTGCCAAGGTACGCCAGCGGTGTTAGGTCCATAAAATCTGCCATATCCATATTACCTCTGGCAGGGCTTGTCTTAAACCCATTACTTGCACTCAAATACATACAAAGTAATGGGTCCACAAAACCTATCACATCCATATTACCTCTGATAGGGATTACTTTCGAACTTATTACTTGCAATATAGTGCGCAAGGAGTAGTAAGTCCACCAAAGATCCACAGTGGGATGTCCTCAACGGAAGAAAATAACCATATCCATATTACCTCTGGGTCGCTTTCTTTTCCTTAAAAATGTCGGGATCATACCTAACCTCTCGGTATGACTACCGATCATCTCACGTCTATGTCACCCCTGAGCTATCGTCCCCACGTCCTCCCCCGAGAATTTGCCATGTCCATGTGACCTCTAAGAAAACCTCTTCCTACGACTATCATCAATCGTCATCTCAACTGATCACCCGAGCTTAAATTTAAGTGCGCCAACGGTGTTAAGTCCACCAAGCTTGCCATGTCCATGTCACCTCTGACAAGGCCCATTTTGAACTTATTACTTACACTATCATACGTAAGAAGTAACAAGTCCCCCAAAATATCCCCCAACGGGATGTCCCTAAAGGACTACGGTGTTGTGCTACGTCCATATTTCCTCTAGCACAGTGTCCAAAGTTTGCAACATACAATATGACAAATGCAAGAAAAAGTTCTGAAAAAAGAGAAACTTTTATTCAAGTTCTTGAGTACATATTATGGGAATCCATTATATTTCAAGGGTTTTCATTAACATTCAAGGTCTTGAGTACATATGATGGAAATTCCTTTTAAGTGTACCAGGAGTTCTCTTCGACAAAAACCTCTTCCATTAAAATGCGCCCCCGTGTTGTTCCTAACACGGACACAAGTGGGCCCAACAGCAGAGCTCAATGCTTTCTAGATCACCCTTCCACAGTGCAAACCTCAGTATATAGAAAAGAAGTCATACTGATGGATAACAAGGGAGGAGCAGGAGCAGACGCTCTACGACTAGGCAGGAAGACCAACGACAAGAATGGCAATTAATCCAAATCCTGTCGTTAGCGTCGCAAGCCCCCAGCCGATAGCAAGCCGCATAAAGGGGAGAAACGTAGCCAATATGCTGCATGAATAAGGATGACTTAGCACGTGATACAGAATGTTCATCCTCGCCTCCTGGATCAATCCTTGTCGAACTGTCCTCATCTCCTGGATTAGTTCTTGTCGAACTGTCCTCGTCTCCTGGATCAGTTCTTGGTGAACCGTCCTCATCCCCTGTATTGGTTCTTGATGAGGAACCATCGCATGAGGGTGACATTCTCTTTGAATGATGGGTGTTAAGATATCTTTCTATGCTCCATCCCGAGCACCTCGGAAGGAGGTAAAACCTGCATAAAGGATAACGCACATCAGTCTCCAAACGGTGATTGCAAAAAAATGTACAGTGGCCGCATGACCACTTCCAAGTCGCAGTTACGCACGGGAGGGGATATCTCGAGGTAGCCAAGACCTTACGCATGAGCAGAAGAAATTCTTGTCCATGCGGCCAAGCCACAGATGGACCAATTCCTTATCCATGCGACCCGGCCACAGATAGGCTCCGCGATCATGTTGCAGATAACTACACAACTATGTGAAAGGAATCTGTGAGGGTGGGGCATGCGCGTGTTCTAGATAATTTCTCATCCACGTTGCAAGGCCATGTACTTGTGTCTCTGTGTGTATTTTCGTGACCACGCCGTCGCGACACACTCTTAACTCCAGGTAAAGCATCAAAATTAGGGGGACAAGGATCAAGACCGCCCCTGACAAACTCATCGGCAAGGAGAGCCACAACCGTCGACATTCTTTAGAGGGAAGAAGAAACGAAGAAAAGAAATAAATTTCTCTCTCTCTTCCTGGCCACATATTTTATAGGCTTCAAAGCTGCATGAAGAGATCGAGGCAATGAACCAAGCAGTCATAAGGATGAACCAGATAGCTCAATTCACGGGGTCCACTTTAATCTCCCTGGAAACTGTCGCCTCGAGCCCCGCATCAGAAGATGGCTTAAAATCCAAACGGAGATCTGCTCCAAAATCAAAACAAATCTGTAAGTTAAATACATAAGTGACAGCCTGGAAGCGCTCACCCATGCGGCCCAACGTCCATGCGACCAATGTGCTTTTCCTCAATGCTTCTTATTCAAAGTATTTCAAACTTAAAATTTTGAAAACTTTGAAGGGGGTCCTATAGAAGCATAAAAAATATGCATCCATGCGACCAACAAACTATGTGCCCCAAAGTAAAATGCATAAGAGATCCGGCCGCAGAGTCACCCTGCGGCCAAATAAGGCGACATCCATGCATCCCAATCAGTCGAAGCAGCCTTGGCCGTGGAGGGACATGACATGGCATCCCGTCAATAGGATCGTCTCTGATACTGAATCCTGACAAAAAAGGATTTTTTTTTGATTGCCTCAAAAGACGAGAACATACTAAACGATAGAAGTTTTACGTCAGCACTGAACTTCACTCTCGATGGGTGTGCAATACCATATTTATAGTACAACAAGGACCCCATGTGTTTTATGCGTTCCATGCATCTCTGTCCCCATGCGTTCCAGACTTTATGCGGCTCCATGTATCTCTGGCCCCATGTATTCCAGACTCCATGCGATCCTATGCGTCTCTGGCCCTATGAGTACCAAATTCTATGCGGTCCCATGCGTCTCTGGCCCCATGTATCCCAGAATCTATATGGCTCCATGTGTCTCTAATCATATGTGTTTCAAACTCTAGGAAGACCAAATCTTGATGTTACGACCAGAGTGATTCTCTCCAACCAAGTGTGGACTATGTATCAAGCTGACCAAGTCACGCCCACAAAGGACGAGAACCACCTAGAACTTCAGCAACAGAAGATCCCAACAAGCGCCCACGTGACATCCTGTCCCACTCACGGTTACAGCTGCACCCTATTAAGGAGGCAGATGTGGCACCCTCTAGCATCCATGCGGCCCAATATATGCGCGCCCAATGATGACTATATATATCTGGGTGGCATGCCCAAAATATAGAGGGAGACACAAGGACGAACACACACAAAGAGGGACACACAAACAGATAGAGAATAATAGAGAAAATAATAGAAAACAAATGAGAGCTTTTTCATCTTGCGTCGAATAGTCAACGGAGTAAAGGAGCCTCTATAGCACTCTTTGTCCATCGTCATACCCAAGAATAAAAATTTGTACTTAGATTGTCTGTCTATGACCTCTTTGTACTTTCTTCTATTTGTTATTGAAGCAATCAATTTTAATGTCAAACAAGTATCTCGAAGACCTAAATATAAAATATCACATCAATACAATATTTTAAAATAATAATAAAGTTAAACTAGTCAAATTCTAGGTCTTAAAGTCATTTCTAAGTCAAACACAGTCAAACTTGTCAAACTTGTCAAACTTGGTCAAGCTAGTCATTTCTAGGTTGTATTAGCCTATATCTAAGTTTTTAGGTTGGTATCATGATGATACAAGTCATACTAGCTAAACTAGGTATTAGGATACCCTATGATACCAATACCAACACGTACCTTATCCTAGCTATGACACTAGGTGATAGATTACCACATACTCATATTAATAGGTAACTAGTATACCTATACTAATTAGGAATACTAGATAATATATACCTATACTCTATACAAGTATACCTTAGTATTCTAATAACTTAATATTCTCCATAACAATATCATTTCTTAACATTGACGACATATCACAACCTATTCTAAGATACACACTTAACTTAGTACTAGATTTGATATTGAGTACCCTAACCTATTCCCAACTCAACTCAAATATTGTCACGCCCCAGTCCTAAAATATAATAGAACTGACACACGACTAAGCCAACTAATACTATAAAACCCCTAATTCTGAAAACCATATTAATTATTTATTTATAATAGTTATGAGCTAAATAGAGGAGATTTAATTTTATTTTGAGGTGTTTGTGCATTTAGGGGATTTATGGAGCCATTATAAATTTTTTCTAATTTATTCCATGTAGGAGACCCTTTGGACAGTTGCTAGCTTAATGGTATGCACCAATATAATTTTTTAGAATTTTCTATGTATATATATATATATATATATATATATATATATATATATATATATATATATATATATATATATATAACTAATTAGAAAAGAAATTCCTATTGGATCTCAAACCGAAACCCAAACCCTCTATCCTAAACCACTACCCGTTAGCCCCTACCCGGACCCGTTAGGAGAAGAGAAATATCAACAACAGCAGTAGCAAAAACCAACTTTTCTTTCCCTTCTCCGCACGTGTGAGCCTTCTTATTCCACCGCTTCTTATCTCTATTATTACTAAACTCTCCTCAACCGAAACCAAATCAAAGAAAGAAAGAAACAGCAGCGGCAGTAGTTTCTTAAACCACTAAATTACCCCACCGCCTCTTATCTCTATATATATTGCAAACTCTCCCAAACCTAACCCTACTTCTTACACTAAACTGAACACCGGTTTGAACGCTTGCACTATACAGAATTCTTGCTCGACAAGTATACCTTGCCATCGTACTATTATTTATATTCTACGTGATGCCTGCATAATTTATTTCTGCTTATTTAGTTCATTTATTGTTATATAAATTGTGCGTCCAAGGAAACTCGGATGCAACGACGATGTCATCGTATCATATTTTATTTATATTTTGGACCTACTTTATGAGACCACCCCAGTATTATGGAGCATTATTAGGTTCATTGGTCGTGACATAGTTGTTACACGAGTTGTGAGTCTCATATAGTTCACGGACTGCGTGACAGGTCTGGCCTCCTGTACGCCTGGGCTGTGCATTAGGGATGACTGCTGATAGAAACTTTGTATGCTAGTAGACCTGGCAGTTATTTAGAGGTTTATCATGTCATGGATGTGGCATGCTTAGAGCATGGGATGGGGAGAACAACAAATAAGATATTTGGGCTCCTTTGCACTTTCCTTTTATGTAACTCGTACGCTCCACCGGAGATACGCGGTCGTGATGATCCCTATACTACTTGGCGGCCTCTGCCGTTCAAAAGACGACATGCTTTGTAGGCCCCTGATTCTCCGAGAGAATTATGCCAATCCCACTATATGGCCAGATAGCCCACTTGGTGGAAAGTTGTTCTCAAACTGCATTCACTTAGACGGTTAGGCGACCCATTGGATGTTTATATTTCAGTACTTATTGGCATGTTATTATGTATCTTATTATGTCCCTCTGAGGACCTGGTCCCTTTCCAGATATGGACGAGTAAGAGTATCCGCAGGAGTACGGTCCTGGACCTGACGCTACTTACCAGACTGAGGAGGTCTTACCTTCAGAGTAGCTGTGATTTTATTACCGCTGTTTAGAGATCCTTGTTGCTACTTCAGTATAGTCATTTTGTAGTAGATTTGTTTCCACCCGACTATCAGACTTGATACTCATCTTTGATATTCAGATATTATTCAGCTCTTTATTTCTACTTATTATTTGTGCTGTGGATGAGATATAGATTATGTTTGACTTGTTGTGACAGTATATTACCACTGGTGGATTGGATATTCATGTACAACATACATGTGTATATGGTTTTCATATATTGGAGTTCGTATACATACTGCTGGGCGTGTTACGTATTCCTAGTCCTACGTATTTTGGGACTGGGGCGTGACAAATACATACTAGATTAGGTTCCCAATTTAATGGCCTTATCTAGGTGTACTATGTTGTATAATGGACTAAGTCCACAACTAATACTAAGCATGCAGCAGGTAAATATCTAATCTCATCCACAGAATATAAGTAAGAAATGCTGGAATAAATACTTAAATAAAGTGCGGAGTCTGAAATGTCATAATATAATCCAAATAAGTCTGATGGGGACAAACCCACTGAATATAATACAGAAATAAAAGTACAGAAAGACAGATAAGATAAGTGGACAGGAATATCAGCTAGCTAGGTAAGGATGCTCCAGTCCTAGGCGGAAGGCCTACTAGTGATCAGGAAAACTTTAAAGGAAACACATCAAGCTCCTCCGCAATTGCAAACCTCATCTCCTGTCTAGGTCCGTACACGGTTGGGTAGTATGCCTCGTCAAAATCTGGAAGGATATCAGGTCCTCAGAGGGACGTAACAAGATACAAAAGATACATGACAAATATAAATACTGAATAAGTAAGGGGGTGTACTAACCATCTAAGTGAATATAATCTGAGGACAACCTTAGTACGTATGGGTAGGTGAAGTCATAAATATGTAACATCCATATCGTTCCAAAGAATGTAGAACCTGTATAGTATAACGTCCATATCATTCCAAGGAACATAGAATATGCGTGATATAACGCCTGTATTACTCCGTAGAACGCAGAATCTACATAGTATATATATACGTTCGTATCGTTCCAAGGAACGCAAAACCTGAATAAAGAGGTCATCACTCCCTGTAGCTTCGATGAACACTACGAGTACTAATGTGTGTGTCCCATACGCCTACCAGTTGTCCTCTCCACCCAATACAAATGTACAAGTTGAATATATGATGTGCACACTTTATAACTAGTATGCCAGGTCACCAGTAGCTAGAACTAATAAGACTACACACTAACCGTGATATATGTCGCACACACCGATAGCTAGTCAGGTACGCCAACTCACATCCCAACATGAGTTTGTCATCGTGACATGAGTAGTATGTGATAGGGTCTTGGGAGATATTAGGATACCTCCATAAACATTAGGTGAGCCTGCTATTCTAAGTCACTACACTACTCATCGATGCCTCTGTCGACTGCACCCGTGTCATTCTCGGACGCACACAGTTTGATATAATAAAGGAAAGAACTCATGCAACATATAATAACTTAAAATTAAACAGTACATAAAGCAAGGTATACTTGCCTGAATCCTCAAGCTGCGAATGCCAAAGTCCTGTTCCTAAGCCTCGCTCGAATGATCCAACAGGCCTATATATAATATAATAATATATACATTAGTCATTATGATAAGATATGCTAAGTACGTACAAAAGTAAATCTATACATTGTACTTAGAAGCTAACACAAGTAGGGGTTCTAACTAGGTCAACTAGAAGGGTTGAGTAGGCAAGAGTCTAAAAAGTGCACAAGTGTCCAGTCTTAGTATTCATAACCTTAACCTCAACGTAATATCACAACTTAGATGCACTGATCTCGTGTTAGGGTATGGTCCACCTTAAACATGTAAATTACAGATACTACACCCTTAAGTCCAATAGTAAAAAACTCAACAACATTATTATGTGTTAACCCCTTTGTCATACCAAAAGTCAAGTGTCTCCAATATTGTCAAATTGGGACATTAAATAAAATAGGTGTAAATCACTCTATAAACCATGGTATAACACATATCAAAGCCTAAACATCATCCACATACATGTAAGTATATTTCCATCCATTAATATTGTGTTAAAACATATTTTATATCATGCAAGTAATCAACTTCCTCCCCTTTAGAACCCATACACAAAAGGTGTTCTTCCATATTATATTGACATAACTAAATTAGATGAACAAAAACAAAGTAATGTATGATACTCTACTATTCCCTCATAGTTTATTAAGGAACAAAACCAAAGGAGAAGGGGTGAAGGGTATTACCTAGTAGACTTGAATAGAGAAAAGGAGAAGAAGATGCTCAGATTGGACTATGCTCAGGTGGGATGCTTTCGACTGAAGGGGGAGGACAACACAACAACAATAGCAGAAATGAGAACATCAACAGTAACAAGAACAACAGCAGTAGTAAGAAGAATTGCAGTAGTAGCAGCTGTGGACAACATCTCCTTGCTGTCAATGTTATACCTTGGTATATATGGTATATCTTGTGCAAGCCTTGTTTTATTATTTCTTGTACATGTACAAACACTAATTCTCAGGAAGACTTGCTACCTTCCTAGAGAATCCTGTGCCATAGCGTACCATGGTTGGATCCACTATACCAGTCAGGGGTGGAGAGTATTTTAGTGTAGATATGTGATCATACCCTCCTTGTGCATGTCTTGTTCCTTGTGAGTGTTGGTCATACACCGCACGTATGACTAGCCAGGCCCTTATCCTTGTACAAGTTCCTTGTGCAAGTTCCCAAGCCGATCACATGTTAAAGCTAGTACTCACTTACTTAGTCATTAGTATTATTGTTCATTGCCATATTGTTCATTCTTGTATTTATTTTTAGTATTTCTTTTATTGTATATCTCTTGTATCTATTATTGTATCTTGTATATTTACATATATTTACTGTTACATAGTTATATCATTGATTAGAACTGCTGTTAGAGATGTACTCTGCTCCTTTTTTGACTGGATATTTTTTTTTCCATATGACACTGAGGAGTGGTACCCTACTCATTACGAGCCTCAGGATGTTGTGGGCATAGAGCCAGAGACCCTGGCTCAGGAGGGACTCATCCCGACTGAGATAGATGACCCGGGACTTATAGTATCTTAGTTATTCTCTTGTACTGGATTTGTCTCCAGTTTACTGTTTAGTATATTTTCACACTCATTGATGTTATTATTTTTGACTCATGAGTTGTATTATGACTATTCTATTCTTTTATCATATTCGTGCTATTCTCTATCTTAGATTTGTGATTGAGTATATTGATATTGTTGGTGGCTTATTATATTGCTAGATAGATTACCCAAACAATATTCTACCACCGATTCTGCGGCGTAGACTGGAGGTTTTTTCCGACTTGTATCCCTACAACGGGTGCGGGTCGTGACACATTTTTAGTGGTGGCCCATACAGGTCTTCGAGGTTGCAACTAGTGCGATTCGTAGTGGTGCTCTGAATTGAGTGCTATTACGAGCCTATTTTAGGATATAGGATATAGGATATAGGCTGAGAATACTTAATCACATCTAGGAAAAACTCTTTTGATCCATTCAACTATTTTTTCCTTGATATTGGTATTTGATCTTTAACTGTCCTTTCTTTGAATGTTTTACATAATGTGCCATATTGATTCTTTCTTTTGCTTTGTCTCAGGATACCGCCTAAGTCTAGATCACAGTAGGGGAGAGCAGCTTTTGAGAGTTCAATAACTTCTCGAGGGCCTACACCAGTCGCTTCTTCGATGATTGGCGTGTCAGCTGTGTTCGGGGGTCCACCTCCTACTCAGAGGACTGTTTCGGCTGTATCTGAGGGACTTCCACCTCTACCTTTCGTGCCAGCAGATACAACATAGATGTTCATACAACATAGATGTTCACACTATTTTGTGAGATATTGGAGGCACAGAGGGCTCAGTCTGAGGAACACCAGAGAAAGACCAACGTCTTGCGGCAGGGCATCGAGAGTGCTCATCATCTTGCTTATGCCGTAGTAGAGAGAGGAGTTTCGGTCCAGCAGCAGGTTGCTCCTCAGGTTGCTCAGCTTCGGCTAGGCAACATTCAGGACTTCAAGAAGCTGGAGCCTAGGGTCTTCAAGGGGACGGATGACATTGTCTATGGTAATGATTGGCTCGAGGATATTGAGCATCTCATAAGGATGTCCTGTCTTTCTGAGGATCTGAAGGTTGAGACGGTAGGACTTCAGCTGTTCGATGTCGTCCACACTTGGTTCAGGAGTGAGCCAATTCTTGTTGACGCAGGACAGTCTTGGGAGGTATTCAAGGACCTCTTCAAGAAGAAGTTCTTCGTTCGGACAGACAGGTTAGGCTTGGAGAGGCAGTTTTAGAGCCCCATTCACGGGAGCATGTCTGTAGAGGAATACGCTGCAGAGTTCTATAGGCTGAGCCAATTTACGGAGTATTTGGTGAGGGAAGCCGGAGGTTCGAGCTATTCATTTTTATGAGGGTCTAAACTGGGAAGTGAAGATCCTCATTCCGTCTTTTTATGAGACCTACTCGAAGAACCTTGTGGAGGCACGCAAGGTTGAGCGGGAGTTGGGTTTGAAGCCCAAGAATCGCGATTCTTTTCTGGGGGCAAACACAAGCACAATATCTGGAAAGCATCCTCATTTCCAGTCCAGGCCTTTTCAGCAGCCGCAGTAGCACCAGACTCCAGCTGGGGCACCATTTCACCAGGCACCACAGTAGTAGAGACAGTTATAGCAAGCTTTCTGCCACTTCTGTAAGAAGCCCGGCCACATCTGATATGTTTGCAGGAAGAGGTTGGGAGTTAGTTTGTATTGTGGTACTGAGGGGCATCAGCTGAGAGAGTGTCCTTCCAATCCTCGCCATGCAATTCAGGGAGCAGCTCCAGCTCCGAGGACACAGGCGAGACCACCTGCAGTACAGCCGAGGGGACCACCGCTTCCGACCCAACAACAGTGTTATGCCCAGCACCAACATCAGGGAGGTGCACGTCATGGGCGAGCGTTTGCTATGACAATTGAGGAGGTCGAGCCCACCGTAGATGTCATTGCAGGTTCTGTTCTTCTTGATTTTATTTTAGCTTTAGCTTTGTTTGATAGTGGTGCTTCTCATTATTTTGTGTCTATTTTTTTTTGCTCTGAAGCATGGTTTGGTAGATGAGTCTTTGCTTAGGACTTGCAAGATCATAACCGGGGAAGGCATTATCCTGGTTAATAATATTTGCAACGATCGGAGGGTTACTTTGGGAGGCCAGAAGCTGAGTGTGTGTCTACTTGTAATGCCACTTCTGAGCTACAATATTGTACTCGGGATGGATTGGTTGAGTAGGCACCGTGCTAGTATAGATTGCAGAGGAGGTAGAGTTTTGTTTGGTCCGCCAGGAGAGCCAGAGTTTGAGTTTGCTAGAGGAGCTGCAGAGCAAGGAGGAGGCATTATCTGTGGAGCTATGGTGGAAGACAAGGAGTTGCCGCATCCGTTGATAGCAGAGTTCTTGGATGTGTTTCCTGAGGGATTGTCAAGATTGTCGCTAGATCGAGATATTGAATTCTCTATAGACTTGGTACCAGGTACAGAACCAATTTTACAGCATGTCTATAGAGTAAACAATAGCGAGCTGGTTGAGCTGAAGAAGCAGGTGGACAAATTACAAGATAAAGGGTTTATCAGATCAAGTTCTTTACCGTAGGGAGCTCCGGTATTGTTTGTACCAAAGAAGGATGGATCGGTGTGCATGTGCATTGATTACAGGGCATTGAACAATCTTACTATCAAGAATAAGTACCCTTTGCCACGGATTGATGACTTGTTCGATCAGTTGAGTGGTGCCAAGGTATTTTCTAAGATAGACTTGAGATCAGGCTACCACCAGGTAAAAGTAAAACTGGAGGACATACCGAAGACTGCTTTTAGGACTCGGTATGGTCAATATGAGTTTATGGTGATGCCGTTTGGGTTGACTAATGCCCCGATAGTATTTATGAATTTGATGAATAAGGTGTTCCATCAGTACCTTAACAAGTTCGTGGTGGTGTTCATCGATGACATACTCATATATTCGAAGACACCGGAGGAGCACGAGAAGCATTTGCGGATTGTGTTAGATGTGCTGAGGAAGGAGAAGCTGTATGCGAAGCTGTCCAAGTGTGAGTTCTTCCTGGACAAGATGATGTTCTTGGGACATATTGTGATGGGTGATGGTATTTTAGTAGATCCAAAGAAGATCACAGTAGTAGAATCTTGGAAGACCCCGAGTTCAGTAGCAGAGATCAGGAGTTTCTTGGGTTTGGCAGGCTAGTACAGAAAGCTTGTGCAAGATTTTTCAAGGATTGCCGAGCCAATAACCAGACTCACTAGGAAGGGTGTAGAGTTTGTTTGGACGGAGGATTTCCATATTGCTTTTGAGGAATTGAAGAAGAGGTTGATATCTTCTCCTATTTTGACATTGCCATCAGGGTCTGGAGGTTTCCCTATTTATAGTGATGCATCGAGTAAAGGTTTGGATTGTGTTCTTCAGCAGAATGGGAAAGTGATTACCTATGCATCCAGGTAATTGCGTCCTCATGAAAATAACTATCCTACTCATGATTTGGAGTTAGCAGCAGTCATCTTTGTCCTAAAGTTGTGAAAATACTATTTGTACGGAGAGCGTGTGGAGATCTTCATAGACCACAAGAGCTTGAAGTACGTTTTTACGTAGAAGGAGTTGAACATGAGGCAGCATCGGTGGCTGGAACTGGTGAAGGATTTTGACATGTTTTTGCAGTATCATCCTGGAAAAGCTAATGTAGTTGTTGATGCCTTGAGCAGGTATTCGGTAGCTATGATGTTGACACAGGATCGATATTTGTTGGAGGACTTGGAGAGCTTGGGCATTGAGGTGATAGTTTCTGGTTTTGCTATGCAGATGTGGGGGTTGCAGATACACTCAGAGTTGATGGACAGGATTAAGACAGTACAGTATAAGGATGTATCTATGAGGAGCATCAGAGCTCAGGTGAGAGCATGATTGGAGGATGATTTTACTATTGCTGAGGATGGTTCTTTGCGGCATGGTGTTAGATTGTGTGTGCTTAGTGGGGAGCTGCATGAGAAGGTATTGCAGAAAGTGCATCGCTCTCAGTATTCAATACATCCAGGTGCCAACAAGATGTATTAGGATATGCGAGAGAGTGTGTGGTGGTATGGCATGAAGAGGGAAGTGGCAACGTTTGTATCCAGATGCTTAGTGTGCCAGCAGGTAAAAGCCGAGAGGCAGAGGCCAGGAGGTTTACTTCAGCCATTACCCATTCCAGAGTGGAAGTGGAAGCATATTACTATGGATTTTGTGTTTGGACTTCCACGATTTCCAGGAGAGAAATACGCGATTTGGGTCATCATTGACATGTTGACCAAGTAGGCCCACTTTTTGCCTTTTAAGGTGGGTTTGTCTACGGAGAAGCTGGCAGAGATATATGTGAGGCAGATCATTAGGATACATTGAGTTCCTGTCAGCATAGTCTCGGATCAGGATAGTCGTTTTACTTCTTATTTTTGGAGGAGTTTACAGGCGAGTTTGGGCACCCAGCTTAAGTTCAGTACTGCATATCACCCCTAGACAGATGGGCAGTCAAAGAGGACTATTCAGACTCTCGAGGATATGCTGTGCACTTGTGTACTAGATTTTGGGGGATCTTGGGAGGACCATCTCCATTTGGTAGAGTTTGCTTACAATAACAGCTACCAGGCTAGTATAGAGATGTCACCATTTAAGGCTCTGTACGGTCGAAGATGTCGTACTCCTTTGTCATGGGACGATGTTGGAGAAAGAGTTTTGCTAGGGCCAGAGATGGTTGTGGATGTAGCAGAGAAGGTTAAGCTGATCAGAGACAAACTTCGAGTGGCGCAGGACAGACAGCGGCATTGGACCGATAGCCACCGGAGACCTTTGGAGTTTGAGATATAGTTTTAGATTTTTGTTTTGTGCTTGTTATTGGTTGTTTTTTATAGATTAAGTTCTTAAGGTTATGTTTTGTTCTAGATTGGAGGTTTGGTGTTTCTGAGGATTTCTCCGATATGAGGTATGATTCGCTTCGGTGGAGGCGGGAAGCTTAATCCGCGATTCATCGAACATTTCACTATTCTAGAGAGGGTCGGTGTAGTTGCTTATAGACTAGACTTGCCACCAACATTGGAGAAAGTGCACAACATGTTTCACGTGTCACAGTTGAGACGGTACATGGCAGATCCTAGTCACGTGTTGGATCACTCAGAGATAGAGGTGGGCCCTACTCTTAGCTATCAAGATCAGCCAGTTGAGATTCTGGATTGGAGAGAGAAGGTACTGAGGAACCAGACTATTTCCTCGGTATGCATCGCATGGAGGCATCACTCTCCGGGGGAGTCTACCTGGGAGAGAGAGAGGATGAAATGACAGTGTTACCCATATTTGTTTGTGCCTTGAGGTATGTTCTGATATATTCTTTCCTAGTTATGTTTTGTTCTTTTATTCTATTCTGTTATTTTCTGGGGGTTGTTTTCATCTTTGAATTTCGAGGATGAAATTATTTTTAGGGGGGTAGACTTGTCACTACCATATTTTCTAGGAGAGGGTATTTTGGTAATTTTATAATTAATTAATTATTGTGCATGTTTTATAATTATTTATTGTGTTATTTAATTATTATTAGATGTTAGTTTATTATTTTGGACTTGTGTTAGTGGACCTAACTAGTTAGATTAGATTCATGGACCAACATTTATTATAGTTAGAATTGAGCCCAATTAGAAGCCCATTCATTAGGAGGATGATTAATTTAATTAAACCATTAGACTAGAACCTTCCCTCCTTTATTATTTCTTCATGAGAGTCCCCAAGGGGTAAATTGGATATTATATAGTAGCTTGAGGGAGGGGATAAGGGGGGTGGCCATATAAAAGAGGGGGGAAAGTTTCTCTCTCCTCTTTTCATTTCAAATCTAGATCTAGAATTTCCCTCAACCAAATTCCTTCATTCCCACATCAATTTTCTATCAAATTTTTTTCCAATTCTTTTCCAAATCACCATTGGAGGCTATTAGAGCAAGAATATAGAAGGAGGAAGCAAGGATCTATAAAGAGGAGCAAGGATCTACAAGTTGGAGGCCAATTATATCAATTTGGAGGTTGCATTGGGAATCCATCTTCCAATAGGTACAATTCAGTTTTTTCCTTTAATTAGGTTCTAAATCTAAGATTTAACCATGAGAATTATTCCACATGCATAGGCTACTTATAGGAATTGTAATTAGGTTCATAGGAGACCTGTGGAAAAAGTTATGGTACTTTTTGTGTCAATTTTGGGAGAATTCCGAGATTGACACTTGTTATGTTTGTCAATTGGTCATATAAACCAAATTGATATGTGTTTGTTTTTTTGTGGCTAGTAACGTGTCCACAATTGGATATGTGTAAGTCGTATCCCAATAATTTGGTGATACATATTAATTTGGGACTTTTTCCTCCGACATGGGGCTTTGTGCATATCACTTATTGACACGGATACGTAGTTGTGTATATTATTGCTCGTTTAGTATATAATTAGTATTCTAGACTTGATTATTTTCTTTGGGATGTGTTTGGTTGTATGGTGGAGTCGTGTCACAAGCGTATCATAAAATGAGTGTGATACGGGTATGTTGCACTTTACGTGTTTACTTTATTGTCTTTATTTCTATATGTACTTGTGTATATATACATGTATGTTAGATTATATGATCTATAGATATATATATAAGTATGTATTATATGATATTGTATAGCTAAGTATACATATAGCTATGTATAACTATGTACCTAATTATATCTATATGTATATATGTATTGATATATGTATAAGTGTATATAGCTATATCTATATCTATGAGTGTTTATATATGTATGTGTGAGTGTATATATATATATATATATATATATATATATATATATATATATATATATATATATATATATATATATGAAGGATTGATACATATAGATTAATATAGATAGAGTGCATATATATATGCATATGTAGAGTCATATACATAGAGATGTATGAGTATATGTATGTAGGTGTGTGCTTTGTGTGTGAATTATGTGTAGTGAGAGCAGCAGTCAGTGACAGCAAGAGAGGGAGACATTGTGCCCGTGCACAGTGGCAGTGAAGGAGAGCAGCAGTATCAGTGCAAGGGGAGGCTCAACAACCAAACCAGTACAAGGAGCCTGCAGCCACAACATGTCGAGCAACATTATGTGCACAAGGCAGTGACAGTACTACATTCAGTCACTGCAACAACTGGTAGTGTGGCTTCAGTGGTTCAACAGGAAGGGGGAGCAAGCCATAATAGTGTGCACAGCAAGCCGAGCCCTGCAGCCTCGAGCCAATGCATCGAGCACAGCAAGGAGCTCGTGCAACAGCAGTAGGTAGTCCCAGAACTGCAGCTAGCTAGGTGTAGCTCGTGCAGCCGACTGAGAGCAAGGCTCGGGTGAGCACAATACCAGTATCAATTTAGTTTTAGACAGTATCAGAACCTGCAAGGTATTAGTAGGCATGTGCACAGTCTCTGAGATGTTCTACAGCACAGTGCAGTCTCAAGAATTAGCACAATGTCGAGTATATGGTTAGTTGGTTTAAGGTGGTTTCATTCAGTGGGTAGTTAGTTATTTAGGTATGTTAGTAATTGATTAGTTTTAACAGTTAGAATGTTTCGTATATAGTTAGCTATATATATATATATGTAGTTATGGTATTGTATTGTTAGTAGATAGATATGCATATTAGTGTAAGTATATATGTTAGTATATGAATAGTTAGTAGTTAGTATCTATGTATATTAGTATAGGTAATACATGTTAGTAGTTAGTGGTATATGTTAACTATTAGTTTAGCATATAGTTTAGATATATCAATATAGTTAGTACATGAGGTATTAACTATATATTAGCTTACTCACTAGGTTTTGAATTACCTTGGGATACCAAGGTAATGTCAAGGTAATGGATCGATACCAAAGTATTGGGTTTGAGTATCGAGATAGGTAGTGTGATACGCATTGGTACAAGGCCAAAGTATCAAAATTGCTTTGATTAGTTAAGTACTCTAAATATTGACTTGTATATATATATAAACAACTATTTTCACATATTAAAACTTGCGTATCCTGAGATACGTCATTTTGTGTATTTCATAGTATCGTAGATTAGCTTGTACAGCTTAGTTTCATGGTGTATTGACCTAGTATCCTAGTGTTAGACTCATACAACCTAGAAATATGTAGTTTGACCAAGTTTGACCAGTTTGACTTAGAGTTGACCTAGGTTGACTATGTCACGACCCGCACCCGATATAGGGATGCAAGTCGGGAACAACGCCCAGCCTACGTCGCAGAATCGACGGTAGAATATTGTCTGGGTAATCTATCTAGCATTATAATGAACCACCAACAATAACAATATACTCAATCACAGATCTAAGATGGAAACGAGCACGAATATGATAAAGAATTGAATAGTCGCATACAACTCATGAGTCTAAATAATACATCAATAAGTCTGAAAGAATACTAACAAAAATAAGCTGGACACAAATTTAGTACAAGAATACTAAGAAGCTACAAGTCCTGGGTCATCTGTCTCAGTCAGGATAAGTCCCTCCTGAGCCAGGGTCTCTGACTCTAAACCCACAACATCATGGGATCCATAATGTGTAGGGTACCACTCCTCAGTGTCATTTGGGAAAAATATATTCACTCAGAAAAGGAGCAGAGTACATCTCTAACAGCAGTTCTAATCAATGATAAAAACTATGTAACAGTAAATAGATGTGAATATACAAGATGCACAATAGATACAAGAGATATACAATAAGAAAATACTGGAATAATACAATAATAAGCAATATGAAAATGAACAAGAATACTAATGACTAAGTGTGTGAGTACTAGCTTTAACATGTGATCGGCTTGGGAATATGCTATGAGATTTATAGCCTGGCTAATCATACGTGCGGTGAATGATTAATACTATTCAAGAGAAAGCCTTGATACAAGGAGGGTATGATCACATATCTACACTAAAATACTCTCCACCCTCGACTGGTATAATAGATCCAACCATGGTACGCTATGGCATGGGATTCCCCAAGAAGATAGCGACTCTTCCCGAGAATCAGTGTCTGTACATGTACAAGATAATCAATGAAATAAGGCTTGCACAAGATACACCATATACCAAGGAATAATATCTCATGACGAGATTCGGATATACCAATCCGTATAACCATCATGTCAAGAAACATGGATATGTACACTAGATACAATGAACATAGAAGATATTATAAATAAGAAACTATCAGAGAATGTACTCGCCTGAAGTCTAAAGAATAGTCTCACAGATGTCTGATACGAAGCCTCGAAGACCTAGATATGGAATATAACAATAATACAAGGTTTCAGAAAGAAAATAAGTTAATCTAGTCAACTTCTAGGTCAACAAGCCATCTCTAAGTCAAAAGTCAAACTATGGTCAAACTATGGTCAACTATGGTCAAATTATGGTCAAATATGTCAAACTATCTATTTCTAGGTTGCAAGAGTCTATCTCAAAGATATTGGTTTCAAACACTAGAGTCTAAGTCATAAAAGCTATATCTTAGGATACTAGGATACCGTATCTCATGATACGTAAAACAATAGGTAAAGCATCACATATATATGTCAAACAAATATTAATTATATAAAATCCTAATTATAACATTAAATGGATACCTTGGTTTCGAACCAACTTGGTATCACAACACTAAACTATAATCTTGATACCCAAACCAAATACCTTGGGCATCCTAAAATACCTTGATACTTACCTTGGTATCTCAAGGTAATATTCAATACCTTGTTTATACTAACTACCCAATAATAAATATATGCTAACAACTAAATATTATAATTATAGTATACAAAACACAATTAGCAATTAGGAACATATTTACATATATTAATACCATATATATACATATATATAACTATTATAATATATAGCTATATATATATAACCGCGAGTCCATCGCTAAAGAGCTGCTGCTGCCGACGCAATTGCTGCTGCTGCTGGCAGAAACTGTTGCTACTACGATGGTTTTCCTGTTGCCGTCGCTGTTGCTGAGTTGCTGCTGTCATTGTTGTTGTGCTACTGCTGTCGTTGTTGCTGTGCTGCTGTTGCTATTGCTGCTGCGGCTGCTGTCGCTAATCCGCTGCTATTGCTGCTGTTGTGTGCTACTGTTGCTGTTGTTGGTGACACAGATCTGTCGCCATAGCTGTTGTCCCTAAATCTCCCTCTCTTATATATAATACAAATATATATATAATACAATATATATATATATATATAATACAATATATATATATATATATATATATATATATATATATATATATATATATATATATATATATATATATATATATATATATATATATATACTAATATATATAACACAACTAATAATATATATACACACATACTCCTCCACATACATATATATGTACATAATAACTACATATGACATAACATACATATATATATAGTATCATATGTATAACAACACATATACGTATACGTATATATAATCATACAATAATATGTATACATATATCATATAAGTATATATATATAACAACATATATATATATATACTTATATGATATATGTAACTATTATTCTTCATATATAAGAGCTATTTAATATTGTAGTATATATATATATATATATATATATATATGTATATATATATATACTACAATATTAAATAGCTCTTATATATGAAGAATAATAGTTACATAATTATGTATATACACATAGGTAAAATAGATACATAGATCTATGGCGCATCAATACATAAATATATATACACAACAATATATATATATATATATATATATATATATATATATATATATATATATATATATATATATATATATACATCACAATAACTAAGAACACAAGAGAAATAGATCGAGAAATTAAATTGCACAACACATGGAGTGTATCACATCCGTATCTCACTAGATCTAGGATACGCTTGCGACACGAGTCCACCACACATCCAAACGTACCCCGAAGGATACGAGAAAGTCTAATATATTATTTATGAATAATACGAAGAGTCAAACACAAATCTACGTGTCCGTGTCAAAATGTGACAAGCTCAAAGTTCCGTGTCAGAGAAAAATCTCGAAATCAACACGTATCACCAAATTATTGGGATACGACCTACACGTGCCCAATTGTGGACATGATACTAGCCCCAAACATATAAGCACATGCCAAATTGATCTATATGATCAATTGACACACACAACAAATGTCAATCTCGGAATTCTCCCAAAATTGACACAAAAAGTACCATAACTTTCTCAATAGGCCTACTATAAACACAAAACCAAATCCTATGGGTAGCCTATGCATATGGGTTGATTTCTCATTGTTAAATCTCAGATTTAGAACCTAATTTAAGGGGGAAAATTGAATTTTACCTATTGGGAGATGGATTCCCAATACAACCTCCAAATGTGATAAAATTGGCCTCCAACTTGTACATCCTTGCTCCTCTTTGTAGATCCTTACTTCCTCCTTCTAGATCCTTGCTCCACTAGCCTCTAATGGTGATTTGGGAAGGAATTGGGATAAAATTTGGTAAAAAAATGATATGGGAATGAAGGAATTTGGTTGAGGGAAATTTTAGATCTAGTTTACAAATAAAAAGATGAGAGAAAAATATTTCCCCTCCTCTTTAATAGGCCGGCCCCTTACCCCTTCCTCAAGTCACTATATAATGTCCATTATACCCCTTGGGGCGTCTCATAAAGAAATAATTAAGGAGGGAAGATTATAGTATAATGGTTTAATTAAATTAATCCTCCTCCTAATCAATGGACTTTCTAAATGGCTCAATTCTAACAATTAATACATGTTGGTCCATGAGTCTAAACTAAACTAGTTAGGTCCACTAACACAAGTCCAAAATAAATAACTAACATCTAATAATAATTAAATAATACAACAATAATTATTTATCAAGCACAATATTTAATTAATTATAAAATTACTAAAATACCCTTTTCTAGAAAATATGGTAGTGACAAGTCTACCCTCCTTAAAATAATTTTGTCCTCGAAATTCAAAGACGAAAACTACCTCCAGAAAATAACAGAACATAGCAATGAACAAAACTAAAGAACATAATTAATTATAGAAGAACTTACCTCAAGGCACAAACAAATATGGATAACGCTCTCGTATTTCATCCTCTCTCTCTCCCAGGTAGACTCCCCCGGAGAGTGATGCCTCCATGCGACGCGTACCAAAGGAATAGTCTCGTTCCTTAGTATCTTCTCTCTCCGATCCAGAATCTTAACTGGCTGCTCTGGATAGCTAAGAGTAGGGCCCACCTCTATCTCCGAGTGATCCAATACATGACTAGGATCTGCCACGTACCGTCTCAACTGTGACACATAAAACATGTTGTGCACTCCCTCCAATGCTGGTGGCAAGTCCAGTCTATAAGCAACTGCACCGACCCTTTCTAGAATAGTGAAAGGTCCGATGAATCACGGACTAAGCTTTTCGCCTCCATCGAAGCGAATCGTGCCTCGTGTCGGAGAAATTCTCAGAAACACCAAGCCACCCACCTAGAACAAAATACAACCTTAAGAACTTAATTAATAACAAACAACCAATAACAAGCACAAAATAAAAATCTAAACTATACCTCGAACTCCAAAGGTCTTCGGTGGCTATCGGCCCAATGCTGCTATCTGTCCTGTGCCACACGAAGTCTATCAACTGAACCTTCTCCGCTGCATCTACAACCATCTCTGGCCCAAGCAAAATTCATTTTCCAATATCGTCCCATAACAAGGGAGTATGACATCTCCGACCGTACATAGCTTCAAAAGGTGACATCTCTATACTAGCCTGGTGACTGTTGTTGTAAGCAAACTCTACCAAATGGAGATGGTCCTCCCAAGAACTCCCAAAATCTAGTACACAAGTGTGCGACATATCCTCGAGAGTCTGAATAGACCTCTCAGACTGCCCATCTGTCTGGGGATGATATGCAGTACTGAACTTGAGCTGAGTGCCCAAACTCTCCTACAAACTCCTCAAAAAATAAGAAGTGAAACGACTATCCCGATCCGAGACTATGCTGACGGGAACTCCATGTATCCTGATGATCTGTCTCACATACATCTCTGCCAGCTTCTCCGTAAACAAACTCACCTTGAAAGGCAAAAAGTGGGCCGACTTGGTCAACCTATCAACGATGACCCAAATCACGTCTTTTCCTCCTAGAGATCGTGGAAGTCCGGACACTAAATCCATAGTAATGTGTTCCCACTTCCACTCTGGAATGGGTAATAGCTGAAGTAAACCTCCTGGCCTCTGCCTCTCGCCTTTCACCTGCTGGCACACTAAGCATCTGGATACAAACTGTGCCACTTTCCTCTTCATGCTATACCACCACACACTCTCTCGCATATCCCGATACATCTTGTTGGCACCTGGATATATGGAATACTGAGAGCGATGTGCTTCCTGCAATACCTCCTCACGCAGCTCCCCACTAGGCACACACAATCTAACTCCATGCCGCAAAGATCCATCCTTAGCAATGGTAAAATCATCCTCCAATCCTGCTCTCACCTGAGCTCTGATGCTCCTCAGAGATACATCCTCATACTGGGCTGACTTGATCATGTCCATAAACTTTGAGTGTATCTGCAACCCCCACATCTGCAGAGCAAAACCAGGAACTATCACCTCAATGCCCAAGCTCTCCAAGTGCTCCAACAAATATCGATCCTGCATCAAGAACATAGCTACCGGATACCTGCTCAAGGCATCGGCAACTACATTAGCTTTCCCAGGATGATACTACAAAGATATATCAAAATCCTTCATCAGTTCCAACCACCGAAGCTGCCTCATGCTCAACTCCTTCTACGTGAAAACGTACTTCAAGCTCTTATAGTCTGTGAAGATCTCTACACGCTCTCCGTACAAATAATATTTTCATAACTTCAGGGCGAAGATGACTACTGCCAACTCCAAATCATGGGTAGGCTAGTTCTTTTCATGAGGATGCAATTGCCTGGATGCATAGAAAATTACTTTTCCACTCTGCTGAAGAACACAACCCAAACATTTCTCCGATGCATCACTATAAATAGTGAAACCTCCAGACCCTGATGGCAACGTCAAAATAGGAGCAGGCGTCAACCTCTTCCTCTATTCCTCAAAAGTAACCTGACAATCCTCCGTCCAACAAACTCTACATTCTTCTTGGTGAGTCTGGTCATCGGCTCGACAATCCTCAAAAAACCTTGCACAAACTTCCTGTAGTAGCCTGCCAATCCCAAGAAACTCCTGATCTCTGCTACTGAACTCGGGGTCTTCCAAGATTCTTCTACTGCGATCTTCTTCGGATCCACTAAAATACCATCACCAGTCACAACATGCCCCAAGAACTCCATCTTGTCTAGGAAGAAATCATACTTGGACAGCTTCCCATATAGCTTCTTCTTCCTTAGCATATCCAACACAATCATCAAATACTCCTCATGCTCCTCCGGTGTCTTCGAGTATATGAGTATGTCGTCGATGAACACCACCACGAACTTATCAAGGTACTGATGGAAAGCCTTGTTCATCAAGTTCATAAATACCGCCGGTGCATTAGTCAAACCAAACGACATCACCATAAACTCGTACTTACCATACCGAGTTCTAAAAGCAGTCTTCGGTATATCCACCGGCTTTACCTTTACCTAGTGGTAGCCTGATCTCAAGTCTATCTTAGAAAATACCTTGGCACCACTCAACTGATCGAACAAATCATTAATCCGTGGCAAAGGGTACTTATTCTTGATAATGAGATTATAATCAATGCACATGCGCACTGATCCATCTTTCTTTGGTACAAACAATATCGAGGCTTTCCACGGTAAAGAACTCGATCTGATAAACCCCTTATCCTACAATTCGTCCACCTGCTTCTTCAGCTCGACCAGCTTACTGTTGTTTACTCTATAGACATATTGCAAAATTGGTTCTACACCTGGCACCAAGTCTATAGAGAATTCAACATCTCGATCTGGCGGCAATCCTGGCAATTCCTCAGGAAACACATCTAAGAACTCTGTTATCAATGGATATGGCGACTCCTTGTCTTCTACCATAGCTCCACAAATAATGCCTTCTCCCTGCTCTGTAGCTCCTCTAACAAACTAAAACTCTGGCTCTCCCGGTGGACCAAACAAAACTCTACCTCCTCTACAATCTATGCTAGCACGGTGACTACTCAACCAATCCATCCTGAGTACAATATCGTAGCTCGGAAGTGGCATTACAAGTAGACACACACTCAACTTCCGGCCTCCTAGAGTAATTCTTCGATCCTTGCAAATATCATTAACTAGGATAATGCCTCCGCCGATCATGATCTTGCAAGTCCTAAGCAAAGACTCAGCTACCAAACCATGCTTCAGAGCAAAAGAAACATATACAAAACTATGGGAAGCACCACTATCAAATAAAGCTAAAGCTGAAAATGAATCAAGAAGAATATAACATGCGATGACATCTACAGTGGGTTCATCCTCCTCGACGGTTATAGCAAATGCTTGTCCCTGACGTGCACCTCCCTGCTGTTGATGCTGGACATAACGTTGTTGCTGTATCGAAAGTGGTCCCCTCGGCTGTACTATAGGTGGTCTCGTCTGTGCCCTCAGAGCTGAAGCTGCTCCCTAAACTTCACGATGAGGATTAGAAGGACACTCCCTTAGCTAATGCCCTTCAGTACCACAATACAAATAAACTCCTACCCTCCTCCTGCAAACTTCCCAGATATGACCGGGCTTCTTGCAGTAATAGCAGGAAGCTTGTTGTAATTGTCTCCTGCAAACCTCCTGCAAACTTCCCGGATATGACCTTGATTTCGAACCAACTTGGTATCACAATACTAAACCATAAACTTGATACCCAAACCCAATACCTTGGGTATCCTAAAATACTTTGATACTTACCTTGGTATCTCAAGGTAATATCCAATACCATGTTTATACTAACTACCCAATAATAAATATATGCTAACAACTAGATATTATAATTATAGTATACAAAACACAATTAGCAATTAGGAACATATTTACATATATATTAATTCCATATATATACATATATATAACTATTATAATATAAACTTATAACTATATATATAACCGCAGGTTCGTCGCTAAAGAGCTGCTGCTTCCGTCGTAATTGCTGCCGCTGCTAGCGGGAACTGTTGCTACTGCGACAGTTTTCCTACTGCCATCGCTGTTGCTGAGTTGCTGCTGTCGTTGTTGCTATGCTGCGGCTCTCATTGTTGCTGTGCTGTTGTTGCTATTGCTGCTGCGGCTGTTGTCGCTAATCCGCTGCTGTTGCTGCTGCTGTGTGCTACTGTTGTTGTTGTTGGCGACACTGATCTATCGCCATAGCTGCTGTCGCTAAATCTCCCTCTCTTATATATAATACAAATATATATAATACAATATATATACATATACTAATATATATAGCACAACTAATAATATATATACACACATACTCCTCCACATACATATATATGTACATAATAACTACATATGACATAACATACATATATATAGTATCATATATATAACAACACATATACGTATACGTATATATAATCATACAGTAATATGTATACATATATCATATAACTATATATATATAACAACATATATATATATATATATATATATATATATATATATATATATATATATATATATATATATATATATATATATATATATATATATATATATATATATATATATATATATATGTATACGTATACGTAAAATAGATATATGTACATATATATATATATATATATATATATATATATATATATATATATATACTATAATATATATATATATACTATAATATTAAATAGCTCTTACATATGTAGAATGATAACTACATAATTATATATATACACATAGGTAAAATAGATACAAAGATCTATGACACATCAAAACATAAATATATATACACAATAATATATATTAATATATATATATATATATATATATATATATATATATCACAATGACTAAGAACACAAGAGAAATAGATCTAGAAATTAAATTGCACAATACATGGAGTGTATCACATCTGCATCCCACTAGATCTAGGATACGCTTGCGACCCGAGTTTACCACACATCCAAACGTACCCCAAAGGACACGAGTAAGTCTAATATATTATTCATAAACAATACGAAGAGTCAAACACAAATCTACGTATCCGTGTCAAAATATGACATGCTCAAAGTTCCGTGTCGAAGAAAAATCCCCAAATCAACATGTATCACCAAATTATTGGGATACAACCTACACATACCCAATTGTGGACATGACACTAGCCCCAAACACACAAGCACATGCCAAATTGATCTATAGGACCAATTGATACACACAACAAATGTCAATCTCAGAATTCTCCCAAAATTGACACAAAAAGTACCATAACTTTCTCAATAGGCCTCCTATGAACACAAAACCAAATCATATGGATAGCCTATGCTTATGGGTTGATTTCTCATGATTAAATCTCAGATTTAGAACCTAATTTAAGGGGAAAAACTGAATTATACCTATTAGGAGATGGATTCCCAATACACCTCCAAATATGATAAAATTAGCCTCCAACTTGTAAATCCTTGCTCCTCTTTGTAGATCCTTGCTTTCTCCTTCTAGATCCTTGCTCCACTAGCCTCTAATGGTGATTTAGGAAGGAATTGGGATAAAATTTGGTAGGAAAATGATATGGAAATAAAAGAATTTGGTTGAGGGAAATTCTAGTTCTAGTTTGCAAATAAAAAGAGGAGAGAAACATTTCCCTCCCCCCACTTTAATAGGCCGGCCCCTTACCCCTTCCTCAAGTCACTATGTAATATCCATTATACCCCTTGGGGCCTCTCATAAAAAAATAATTAAGGAGGGAAGCTTATAGTCTAATAGTTCAATTAAATTAATTATCCTCCTAATCGATGGACTTTCTAAATGGCTTAATTCTAACAATTAATACATGTTGGTCCATGAGTCTAAACTAAACTAGTTAGGTCCTCTAACACAAGTCCAAAATAAATAACTAATATCTAACAATAATTAAATAATACAACAATAATTATTTATCAAGCACAATATTTAATTAATTATGAAATTACTAAAATACCTTTTCCTAAAAAATGTGGTAGTGACAGACTATTTTGACTTATATATATATATATATATATATATATATATATATATATATATATATATATATATATATATCACAATGACTAAGAACACAAGAGAAATAGATCTAGAAATTAAATTGCACAATACATGGAGTGTATCACATCTGCATCCCACTAGATCTAGGATACGCTTGCGACCCGAGTTTACCACACATCCAAACGTACCCCAAAGGACACGAGTAAGTCTAATATATTATTCATAAACAATACGAAGAGTCAAACACAAATCTACGTATCCGTGTCAAAATATGACATGCTCAAAGTCCCGTGTCGAAGAAAAATCCCCAAATCAACATGTATCACCAAATTATTGGGATACAACCTACACATACCCAATTGTGGACATGACACTAGCCCCAAACACACAAGCACATGCCAAATTGAACTATAGGACCAATTGATACACACAACAAATGTCAATCTCGGAATTCTCTCAAAATTGACACAAAAAGTACCATAACTTTCTCAATAGGCCTCCTATGAACACAAAACTAAATCATATGGATAGCCTATGCTTATGGGTTGATTTCTCATGATTAAATCTCAGATTTAGAACCTAATTTAAGGAGAAAAACTGAATTATACCTATTAGAAGATGGATTCCCAATACACCTCCAAATATGATAAAATTAGCCTCGAACTTGTAAATCCTTGCTCCTCTTTGTAGATCCTTGCTTTCTCCTTCTAGATCCTTGCTCCACTAGCCTCTAATGGTGATTTAGGAAGGAATTGGGATAAAATTTGGTAGGAAAATGATATGGAAATGAAAGAATTTGGTTGAGGGAAATTCTAGTTCTAGTTTGCAAATAAAAAGAGGAGAGAGAAACATTTCCCCCCCCACTTTAATAGGCCGGCCCCTTACCCCTTCCTCAAGTCACTATGTAATATCCATTATACCCCTTGGGACCTCTCATAAAAAAATAATTAAGGAGTGAAGCTTATAGTCTAATAGTTTAATTAAATTAATTATCCTCCTAATCGATGGACTTTCTAAATGGCTCAATTCTAACAATTAATACATATTGGTCCATGAGTCTAAACTAAACTAGTTAGGTCCTCTAACACAAGTCCAAAATAAATAACTAATATCTAATAATAATTAAATAATACAACAATAATTATTTATCAAGCATAATATTTAATTAATTATAAAATTACTAAAATACCTTTTCCTAGAAAATGTGGTAGTGACAGACTATTTTGACTTAGAAATAACTCTTTGACCTAGATGTTGACTAGTTTAACTTATTTTTATTCCAAAACCTTATATTGATATTATATTCCATATTTAGGTCTTTGAGACACCGTAGCAGACATCTGTGATATTATTCATTGGACTACAGGCGAGTACATTCTCTGATAGTTTCTCATTTATGATATCCTCTATGTTCATTGTATCTAGTATAGACATCCTTAATTTTTTGACATGATGGTTACACGGATTGGTATATCTGGATATCGTCATGAGATGTTATTCCTTGGTATATATGGTGTATCTTGTGCTAGCCTTATTTTATTGTTTCTTATACATGTACAGACACTGATTCTCGGGGAGACTTGCTACCTTCCTAGAGAATCCCGTGCCATAGCGTACCATGGTTGGATCCACTATATCAGTCGGGGGTAGGGAGTATTTTAGTATAGATATGTGATCATACCCTCCTTGTGCATGTCTTGTTCCTTGTGAGTGTTGATCATACACTGTATGTATGACTAGCCAGGCCCTTATCCTTGTGCAAGTTTCTAAGCCGATCACATGTTAAAGCCAGTACTCACTCACTTAGTCATTAGTATTCTTGTTCATTGTCATATTATTCATTCTTGTATTTATTTCCAGTATTTTCTTTATTGTATATCTTTTGTATCTATTATTGCATCTTTTATATTCACATCTATTTTCTGTTATGTAGTTTATATCATTGATTAGAGCTGCTGTTAGAGATATACTCTGCTCCTTTCCTAACTGGATATATTTTTCCCAAATGACACTGAGGAGTGGTACCCTACTCATTACGGGCCTCAGGATATTGTGGGCTTAGAGTCAGAGACCCTAGCTCAGGAGGGACTCATCCCGACTGAGATAGATGACCCAGGACTTATAGTATCTTAGTTATTCTCTTGTACTGGATTTGTCTCCAGCTTATTGTTTAGTATTTTCTCAGACTCATTGATGTTATTATTTTTGACTCATGAGTTATATTGTGACTATTCTATTCTTTTATCAAATTCGTGCTATGCTCCATCTTAGATCTGTGATTGAATATATTGATATTGTTGGTGGCTTATTATATTGCTAGATAGATTATCCAAACAATATTCTACCATCAATTCTGCGGCGTAGGCTGGACGTTGTTCCCGACTTGCATTCCTAAATCGATACAGGTCATGATAGTCCACGACTGAGGGGAAGACGGAAGGGGTTAAAGAAGTGGTGGAGATAGTCATGGAGGTGGTCACAGAGGTGGTGGAGGCTAGGTTCAGTCCAAAAAGTCAGGGAAGAAAAAGGGGAAGGTCGTGGAGTTGAAGAGGAGGTCGAGGATAGTAGTGGTTAATGGTGGCGATGTTGGCTGTTGTGGCTAGGTGGTGGTGGTGATGTTGATGGTGTAGGTAATGGTGGTCATGGTGTAGGTAATGGTGGAGGTGTTGATGGTGGTGGTGTCGGTTGAAGAGGGAGGAGTGGTATGTTTTGGTTGAAGTGAGGAAGGAAGAAGAAGATGTGTAGGAATGAAAGAGAGAAAGATGGTGTATTTAATGAAGAGGGAGAGAGGGGCCTTGGGATCAGGGCCGACGGCTCCCAAGGCATGGATGTGAGTATTATCATGAAAGAATGGATGGAGGTGATGGGTTGGGATTTGAATGGAGGGTGGAGATTGATTGTAAGTTAGGTTGAATAGTCACAAGTAAACAAAGGGGGAGAGAGTGTTGCACATGACCGGTCAAGCATGACAAAATAAGGTATTCTCTATTTGCTCCAACCAATAGGAGGTGGACACATGGCTAGTTATTTGCACAAAGGTCCAAAATAGTTTAGGATTTGCACAAAGAAGAAAAATTGGATTAGATGTGGAAAAATTCCATGTTTGGTGAGTTATAGTAGGGGAAAATGGTGTGTGATATTTTGTATAAACCATGAGGGTGTAAGTGTGGGTTTGGGTTGGTATTTGGTCTAGTTTTGGGTTAGGTTAAGTCGATTGTCCTAAAATAAACAAAATAGTTTCGTAGGTGTTCTTTAATAAATTGAAAGTACATAGGATTTAAATTGGGTAGAACACAAGTGTCATAGACGTAGTAAACTCATAATAGATTATTGTCGTATATTGGGAGACAAGAAACGGGTCAAGATTGTGTCTCCAATTTCGATTGGAATGACATAGGAACGAAGTTTGGGTTTAAAATTAGATATTATCTGACGATTGTTGTACGATTAAAATAAAGTACAAGTGAGGGTATTTATGAGTGACACAAAGGTCGAATTAGAAGAGTGGCACGTTTAGGTCAAGGGAGTGAAATTTATTTGAAGGCAAAATCTAGAGTAGCACTCCAAATATCGAAACAACGACAAGGTGCACCAAGAGATTCAAAATTTGTGCAATTATTTAAAACACTATGTTTCTAATTCTAATGACTCTAAACTAGTCTTAATCTCTCTCTAAGCCAGGTATACCTAATTTTTTGTCGAGAGGGTTTACAAATATAACTTATTTCTTCTAATTCCTCTTGACACTAAAATATATACTAGTTGATCTTGATACAACTGTGATACACCATGCATATCTCTAACCATTAATACCTAAGTGACCAACTGAATAATGTACCCCGCACAATCACTTGCTCGAGTGCACAGTTCCGTATACTTGGCTCAACAGTAGACCTCCACTACTGCAATACTGCTAGATGCAGTACACTAAATTCCTCCCCACACTACTCATCATCTGCACCAATATTAGTTGCCAACCTACTTGCACATTGTTGTGCAACAACTGCTGCTACTCTGTTTTGGTTCTTGCTAAGTACTACTGCTAACAGCAGTAGCTCCTCCCCATCAATACCCCTAATACTACTCAAGGCAGTGCACAAAGTGCTACCTACTGCCGTGTCTTATGTTGCAGCTATTGTTGCCTTATGTTCTAACCCGACACCCCAAGTCTCCCTCTTACCTAATATCTGATCATCCAACTAAATACAACAGTCAACAACAGTAGCAACACAACTGTTGTTATTGTATACCCAAAACATGACCCCTCTTGGTTGCTGCAATGCAACATCATAGTAGCTCTAACTGCTGCTGCTGCCTGTGACTTTCCAGGAATCACTCCCTCTAACACATGATACAACATGTACTCATCATAACTCAATACTAGAGTATACTATTTATGTACCCATATATACATATCTATAACAATAAAAGTTCATATATATATATATATATATATATATATATATATATATATATATATCATATTCTAAGAACACAAGATACTTAAATGAATATAACTATCACATACTAATGAGGTATATATGTCACACCCTAATTCACGCAAGGGGGCCGATCGTCCTCGCTTGGCATCTTGCTTAATCGATCGTCCTCACCTGGACGTGGTGTCGTGTAAGCCAAAGTTGCACTTGCACAAGGTCAAAGCTTTGAACAAAGAAAAGTAAGCTATTCATGACAGAAGCAGCGGCACAATATTGCAGAAATATAAAGAACACAATGGCAAACAAAAATAAGCTCTTTATTGATATTCAAAAAGTGTTACAAGCGGCGCTTGGCCGATATTACAATTCGCTCAAGATATCTCTCTCGAAATACAATGATATCATTTCATACATTACATCCCTTTATACAAAAGTATCTCAAAATATCTAGATACGACTCAAGGCATCGACTCCAGATTTTTGGGTCCTGGGGATGAGGCTCGGCTATCACTTCTTCGAACAATCTAGTACCTGTAAACAAGCAAAATGGTAGGAGGGTCAACACTATGGGGAAAGTAATTGTGAGTATATGCAATAAACAGAAGCAACACTCTCTAAAACCAACACTAAGTAAGCATGTGGCAAAATATTATATTACTAGTGATCTTGTTACTTTTATCTAGGTTCATTTCATGTTACACCGAATCAGAGTTAGTTTACTTCTTTCAAAAACATATCTTTGAAAACAGATGCATATGCAATACATTCAAGCATATCATAGGGGCAATATTTTATCGTGCAGTGCGCATCATGTATCATGCATAATATATACTAACTCTTTAGGAATACAAGTAAACACTAGTTGACTTTTCTTATCAGTTCAAGGCAGCAGTAACATATGCGTGCAAAACAGACAAGTCTTATGAGCCGTTCGATAAGAACATAACAATAACTATTAATCACTTATACATTGATTCTTACCCTCGACCAGACGGTTATCCTTGCAATAGACAAAAGTTAGCAACAATTTGCATATACATAAAGGTTTTATTCCCTGTCCGTTTTTGCATCAAACAGTTATGTATGCAAGAAGGCTAACCTAGCATGCGCCCTAACTACTTGATGGTCCATGGGTTACCCCATGATTAGCAGCGGTGACTCAAGGTTCAGTTTTGTACTAGCTCGCGTGTATGTTAGCAGCTGTGACTCAAGGTTCAACTCTTCACCAACACACACGAATACTAAAAGCTGTGACATCATGGATCCGCTTATCACTAATAGACAACAACACCCCCTAGATTCCGTATGCCCGGAACATCAAGGTGATCTCACAATCTCCCCCGGATCGACCGATTGCCAGTGCTCCAAGAATCGTTCGAGAGACTATTACCTTGTGCACAAGTTGTCTGAGACCAATGCATGACATGAAACATCTACCATATGCAAGCAAGCAAATGATCAAGCAAACTATATCTCTTCTTCTCTTATTCAATCAAGCGATGGGTTCAATCTTCTTTATACACAACTAATATCACACCCCACTAGATCACAAGGACCGTACCTCAGGGCGCACTATTAGTTTATGTTCATTCATATCAATGACAAGCAAATATATAAATAATGATAAGCAAACATATGAATGATCTTTAATTTAACAAGCATGGCACGGTTCTTCCATCTCTTATAGTTAAGCATGCAGTTCTACTCTTGTTTAGCATAAGATATAGAGACTTGTTCAAGAAATTTCCTTTACTTATCTTGTAAGCATAGCAAGGGTTCGTTCGATAGCGGTGTTAGTGTGACCTAACATGCAACATTTTATTCTTTTACTAAGCATATCAAGGGTTCTTTTCAATAGCAAGCAATACAAGTTCCTTAGTTAAGACGCAGGTTTTTGTTCTATTATTCCCATGCGAAAGTTATAGCAAATAAGCATTACAAAACTCAGATCCATTATTAAGGCATGCAAGAATCAGAGAATGAAGTTCTACACACTCACCAAGATCAATCGTCTTGTATTTTGACCAGAGAACTCTTCGAGAAGGCTTCTGTTCGAGCCAGTAAAGCGATCTCTTGTACATAGTGTCAACGCGGAGCGAGGCACTACATACTTATCCACCGAGAAAAGTTTTGCCCTCAAAACTTCAAGGAGAAACTTACGACATCCAGAGCAGCGTTAGTCCTCATACCTCACTATCCTCAATCAAAAAACACAAGCAATCAAGAATCATAAAATCACATCTCTCAAGCAATAAAATAATCTAGAAAACTTTCGTGTGCATCTTTGAGAATATCTATGGACTTATCGTATGGGACTTACATTGCAGCAACAATATCCGGGATATCTCTAAGTCGAAGGCAACGGAAAGGCAAAAGGATCGAGTTGCTCTGATACCATTATGTCACACCCTGATTCCCGTAAGGGGGCCGATCGTCCTCGCTTGGCACCTTGCAAAATCGATCGTCCTCACCTGGACGTGATACCGTGCAAGCCTAAGTTGCGCTTGCATAAGGCCAAAGCTTTAAACAAGGGCAAGTGAGCTATTCAAGACAGAAGAAGCGGAATAATATTGTAGAAAAATAAAGAACATAATGGCATACGAAAATAAGCTCTTTATTGACATTCATAAAGTGTTACAAGTGGCACTTGGCCGAGATTATAATTTGCTCAAGCTATGTCTCTCGAAATACAATGATATCGTTCCATACATTACATCCCTTTATATAAAAGTATCTCAAAATATCTCGATACGACTTAAGTCATCGACTCCAGATTATTGGGTCCTGGGGATGAGGCTCGGCTATCGCTTCTTTGGACGATCCAGTACTTGCGAACAAGCAAATTGGTGGGGGGTCAGCACTTTAGGAAAATTACTGGTGAGTATAAGCAACGAACAGAAGCAACACTCTCTAAAACCAATACTAAGTAAGCATGTGGCAAAATATTATATTACTAGTAATCTTGTTACTTTTACCTAGGTTCATTTCATGCAGCACAATATCAGAGTCAATTTACTTCTTTCAAAAATATATCTTTGAAAATAGTTGCATATGCAATACATTCAAGCATATCATAGGGGAAGTATTCTATTGTATAGTGCGCAACTTGTATCGTGCACCATATATACTAACTCTTTAGGAACACAAGTTAACTCTAGTAGAATATTCTTATCAGTTCAAGGTAGCAGTAACATATACATGCAAAAAAGACAAGTCTTATGAACAGTTCGATAAGAACATAAATTATAACCATTGATCACTTATACAGTGATTATTATCCTTGGTCGGACGATTATTCCTACAACAAACATACAAGTTAGCAATAATTTGCATATACATATAGGTTATATTTCTTGTCCGTCTCTTCATCAAACAGTTAGGTATGCAAAAAGCCTAACCTAGCATGCGCCCTAGCTACATGATGGTCCATGGGTTGTCCCATAATTAGCAGCGGTGACTCAAGGTTCAGCTCTGCACTAGCACGCATGTATGTTAACTGCTGTGACTCAAGGTTCAGCTCTTCACCAACACATACGAATACTATCAGCTGTGACATCATGGTTTTGCTCTTCACTAATAGACAACAACACCTCCTAGAACCCGTAGGACCGAAACATCAGGGTGCTCTCACAATCTCCTCCGGACCGACCGATTTCCAGTGCCCCAAGAATTATTCGAGAGACTATTACCTTGTGCATAAGTTATCCGAGACCAATGCATGACATGAAACATCTATTAGATAATTCTAATATGCAGGCAAGCAAATGATCAAGCAAACTATATCTCTTCTTCTCTTATTCAATCAAGCGATGGGTTCAATCTTTATTTTACACAACTAATAGCACACCCTACTAGATCATAAGGACCGTACCTCAGGACGCACTATTAGTTTCTATTCATTCATATCAATGAGAAGCAAATATATAAATGATGACAAGCAAGCATATGAACGATCCTTAATTTAGCAAGCATGGCACGATTATTCTATCTCTTCTAGTTAAGCTTGTAGTTCTACTCTTGTTTAGCATACAACATAAAGAATTGTTCAAGCAATTTCCTTTACTTATCTTGTTAGCATGGCAAGGGATCGTTCGATAGTGGGTGTCAGTGTGACCTAACATGCAATATTCTATTATTTTACTAAGCATATCAAGGGTTTTTTTTTGATACCAAGCAATACAAGTTCCTTAGTTAAGCATGCAGGTTCTCATTCTATCATTCCCATGCGAAAGTTATCTATTTACCAAACAAGCATTACAAAATTCAGATTCATTATTAAGGCGTACAAGAATCAGAGAATAAAGTTCTGCCCACTCACCATGATCAATCATCTTGTGTTTTGACCGAAAAACTCTTTGAGAAGGCCTCCGCTCGAGCCAGCAAAGCGATATCTCTTGTACATAGTACCAACGCAGAGCGAGGTACTACAATATACATATCAATCAAGTAATTATAGTATAAGCTAACTAGTTATGAAATCAACTAGCAATTAGAGTACAAGGGAATACAATATATATTAACATGGCAATTTAACAAACACAACAAATGTATCACCCAATATCATACTAATCTCTATGATACCGTTGTGATACACCCTTGATACTCTATCAACATCATCAAACTCTTCACAAAGATCATGAACATACCAATTATCATAATTAGAGTTTAATAAAAGAAATAGCTATCTATTCTAGTGCTTATGGCAAAATATGACATTGTATCTCCTGTTTCAAAGAAAAAAACCCCAAAATTACTCTGTATCATAATGTATCATGATACGGCCTACGTGTATCCAATTATGGACACAATATAGTCTCACACAACCAATTTAGTATCAATTTGGCCCAATTGGCCAATTGACAAACACAAGGTCCACCAATCTCGGATTTCTCCCAAATTGGACATAAAAACCTATGTAATAGTCACAATAAGGGTCCCTAGAGGTCAATTATTCTTCCTATAGGTAGCCCTAGTCTATATGTGGGTTCCTAGTGATTAAATTACATAAATAGAATCTAATTAAAGAGAGAATTCTGAATTATACCTATTGGAAGATTGATTCTCAATGAAATGCTCAATGGACACAATTATAACACAGGCTTCTAGCCAAATCCTCTTTCTCCAAGTGCTCATTGCAATCCAAGCTTAGAAGGGAATGAGAGTGAATTAGGTGAATTTGGTGGAGGGATGAATCAATTTAGGAAAAAATATAATTGGGGATCTAAATTGGAATAAAATAAGAGGGAGAAGAGAATCTCCCCTCTCTATAGGGGCCGACCACTACTTGGCCTCCAAGTAATTATGTAATGACACAATTAACCCCATGGGCTTGTCATAATGGATTTTAATTAAGGAGGAAGCTTCTACTCCTAATGGATGTTTAATTACAACACTAACTAATCCAAAGGATGACTAATTATTGGGCCTAAATAGATCTAACTTAATTGTTGGTCCATGGTTCATGACAAGTTTAATTGGGTCGACTAACACGAGTCCAATAAATAATGTAGCCTGCTAGAAATAATTAAATATATAATATGCACATTAATAAATAATTATAAAAAGACCAAAATATCCCTAGTTTGAAAATATGGTAGTGACATGCACGGTGTTGTTGTCACGAATATGAACGCCATGAGATGGTGCTGACATTCGTAGCGATGCTCCTCCTCCAATGCTCTATGCATGAGACCTCTTTTGACCTCCTGTCCTTGATGTCATCCTTTGAAAAGTTAGTTCGTGCCTACTTCGTGCCTACTGGCTACCACTAATATGTCATCAAAATTCTGGTAGTTGTGTACCTCTACTAACTGTAGAATTTTCAGATGAAGTCCTTGCTGAAATCTTATTTCTCTATCTGGCTCTGTTGCCACCATTGATGGTGCAAATCTACTCAGTCGGCTAAACTCTATTGAGTAGCCGTCCATTATTCTACCAGACTGTTTGAGGTTAATAAACCTCTGTTGCAACTCAAACTGGGCCACGACTCCAAAATACTTCATTCTGAATCGAATCCTAAAATTATTCCAAGAAATAGGCTTCCTCAAGCTGACCTTCTCTGTCTTCCACCAATTCCTGGCGAGATTCTGAAGTTATAACTGAACTTGGCCAACCTGTTCCTCAGCTAGAACCTTGGCCTCCGCCAGAATACCCTCAATATCCTAGAGCTAATCGTCTGTCATGATGGCATCCTTCGTACCATTAAAGTACCGGGAGTTAAGTCGACAAAATCTAACTGACGCCCCCGAATCTATCCTTCCGCCTCTTTCTAGAGCCGTTTGCAACCCCTGGTTCAATAATACATTATGTTACTGCTGCTGGAGTTGCTGATGTTGCAGCACCGTTATCTAATGATGTTGTGCAGCCATTATCCCCCTGATAATCTCTAATAAAGTAGGGGTATCAAGTGCTGCTGGCATTGCTAGTACTACTGGGGGAGTCAAAACCTCTGGAGCAGGTTGCTCAATATTTTTTGCCATTGTCTCACCTGGGGGCCCAACCACTGGCTCGATTCGAACCGGGTCCTAGAGAAACCCTGCCTCACGCTGCTATCCCATCTCACCCGTACCTACTAGTGGCCTCGATGCCCCTGATGCTCCAACAACCGAAGATGGGGAAGCCCTGGAAGAAAGGTACAAAAGATATCGATAACATGACGAGAAGAAACAAAGAAATAATCAATCAAATTGTTCAAACTGAGTATCGAGAAGAACGAATTCAGGAATTCAAGAAGAAATATGTTTGACTAAGACTACTAAGATCATGACACCCCACAAGTCTGAAAAATCAGACCTGCATGGGCCACCACTAAAATTTGTCATGCCCCAGTACCGGAATACTAAAAGAGACATGGCCAGCTCCCCCGTACAAGGTATATAACGTCGTACGGCGGTCACGGTTGTAGAAAGACAAGGGATGCATGCTACAATAAGTCTCCTAGGGTCTCAAAACAACTATGTCTCAATCATTCAAGCAAGTAACAACAACATAGAACATGTGAGATAAAATCATAAGTTATCTTAAATGCTCCATCGAAATGTTCTAGAAATATAGCCATCAAAATATTAGGCTAGCAGAATATCAATAGTTACACAACAGAGATCAGTTACAGTCTAATTATATTATAATTATAATTATATAAAAAGGAACTAATATTCAGACAAGTCAGCTAACAAGTATCGGTGGCTAAATACCCAAAAGAGTAGAATGTACAAGACGAGCAGTGATCAAGAAACCCACTCGTGCCCTTCAGTGACCATCCGTCTGGTGCGCATCATCGTAAGGGGGATAAGCTGGATCCTTTGGTACTAGCTCTAAACCTAGCCATAAAAAACTAATGGGGTTAGACCCCAAATAGCAAGTACCATAAGGAAGCATGAATAAAGAAACAAAAACCAGATCAAGCATATAGTGCAAGAGCCCAGAATCATTGGCGTGTGCCCCATCTTTGGGATAACATGACACTCCTTCACCAAATACGGACAAAAATACCATGCCACCCAAGATAAGGTACGTCCCATGATTATGGTCAAGCTAGGATTTTGTGTTGTAGTTCGGTCCATATTTCATCATAGCATAATGACTCAACTCCCCAACCAAACAAGGACAGAAGTTGAACGCCATACTATGATAGTCCATGTCCCTAAGCTACTAGCAGAATTACAATCACACCCAAGTCAGATTAGGATGGCCAAACAATGTCATGGCTTATTATGTGGAGTCTGGGGTTATCCCAGATATAATAACAAGCATCCATAGATCGTGCCATGTTGAGCAGAGCTAACCAAGCCAATATTATACAAAGCAGGAAATTATTATCGTACCAGTTTCCCATAGGGCCACCACGATAATTGTCGCACCAGGTCCCCGTAGGGCCACAGTGTTGATAAATCAGTAACATTTCCAACATTCCTACAGTAAAAATGTTGGCTCGGTCTTAAATATAAAAAGGTCGAATATTGTACTCCACTATATGCGGATGATATACAATATCCGTAGTGACCAGTCTTGCACGCCATAAAAATTATGTTACCTCCCCAAGTTCTAATCACCAAACACGCATGATCTCGGGATGTCGTTCCCTCCCCAAGTTCTAATCACCTTTTATGTTACCTAATTAACCCTACAATGATATAAAATTTCCTACCATAGTTACAAGAATATTCCCCTTAATAATGTTGTACAGAGTACGGGCTCATTTGATACGAATCCATTTAATATAAGGAGTCAAGTCTGGATCCACCCAAATATAGATGCAATATTCAAACCAACAATAACGTAGCCACGCTATGGTTCTGACCCATTATCATTTTTGTGCCAAGAATTCAGGAATATAATATTTTGCACCGAACAGGAATCATCATGTCACATTCAGTATACATGTTGGCCAATGTTCCACACACAGTGTACAATATAGCCTTTATAAATAGGCGAGCGGGACAAGTGTATTCGCAATACAATAACCAAGTCAGGATACCAAACCTATCAGTTCTTCACATGAATTATGTTTGATCAGGAGTCAAAATTAATTAGGAATCTTATATCCCATATGATCGAGTCATGGTCATGAATGCTCCATCAATTCCTCAAATTCTGGGAAGCTCAACTAATGGTCAAGCTCATAGTCAAGCTCAACTAATCTAGATTAGGCATCAAGTGAACAACAGGACCTATGCATGCATAATCAATCACAAAAAGTTTTGGGTCGGCGCACTTTACAAGTGCCAAATATAGGCTAGTCAGGAATAGTTGTACACTATGCGCGTGCAAGCAACTATATGACGCACAAACCTATAAAACTAGGTCCCAAAAGTCATGGCGCAAAAGTCTATAACATGGCGCATAAATCAAGAATTACAAGAATAGGCGCATTATACTCATACAAGCAAACTAGCGCACAAAACAAGAGTTACAAGTAAGAGAAGTGACGCACTATGCAAGTACAAAATAACTACAAGATAAAACACACGTCTCTAGGCGACACAATAGTCAAGGGCACAACAGTCGAGGGCCTCGGGAATCAAGACATGCCAAAGTCCAGGCTCGCTTATCGAGGCTGAATCGAGCAAGAGTGTGCCAAGAGTTAACAAGTGCGCCAAGTTATTGATCCATCAAAAGTGTGCCAACCGTTGAATGTCCAAAAAATGTGCCAAGGGTTGTGCATATATGAGCGACTCACTTTTGATAGTTAATGCACAATGTGTCAATTGTGCGCCAGTCTGCTGATTTGGTTAAAAGTGCGCCAAGGAGGAAGTTGGTCAAAAGTGTGCTAAAAAGTAGACTGGTGTACTTTTGCTTGGTTCGTTCGATAATACATCAATTGTGTGCCAGAGGCTAAAATCTTCTAAAAGTGCGCCAAGGAGGATTTTTTCCAAAAAATCATCCCCTTGACATAATTTTGTAAGAAATTGGCAGTACTCTTAAATCTACTGTCTCTGCTGCTGCTGCTGGTGATGAAGGTAGTGGTGGATAAGCTGAGATGGGAAGGGATGTTACTTATGGCTGCTAACTATTCCTTTTGGCTGGCATGGGGAAGCTCCCAAGGGTTTGGTTGTTCGCCGATGAAAGTGGTATTGAGGTCACACTTCTTGCCATAGCAGGCGACCGGAGGGAGGTCCGCTTCCAGTTTTCCTTCTCCTCAACTCTAGGCATATAAATAAAAATAAGGTTCAACCATTGACGGAAGAAAGATTCATAGATAGTTATCTTTCCCTCTCTATTTGTTGGTGTTTGTCCTCTAGCGAACCCAGGCAAGGAAGATATCGAGTAGGCTACATGAATTCAAACAAGAGACTTCCAATGGCATAAGGTGAGCAAAGTGAGTACTTGGGCAAGGAGGTCAAGCAACCAGTTGCTTTGAATCGGATGTGAACGAATGTACTTTTATCTTAGCATAGCAAGCCGGGGAGTGAGGAAAGCGGAAGTGTTCAAGATAGTACGCACAAGTATGGAATGCGGGTCACATTCAACATGCGCCAATAGTGCAAATCCTCCTATGTACTTCTTATCACTGTTCTTCTTCTCCAATCGACCCACCATTTGATTCACTTAGAACTCAAGCTCGAGACTATGATAGTGCTCCGTTCCTCAAGCAACAAGAACCAGAAATCAAGAAAAAATCCGGGCTCAAAATCAGAAAACAACATCTTTTAAAAATATCTCATTTTTAGGAGAGAATTTCCTAGAAAAATATACTCATGAAAACTCTCATAATAAAATCAAGATAAAAACTATTAGCCATCTCAAATATAAAAACTCAAAGAACTAACTATAATCAGAAAACTACTAGAAACTAATTACAACAACAAATACTAAGAATAAAACTATAGCCGATCATGTTTCTTCATATTTGTAAAATGTACTTGCCTATGAAGAAAAAATGACACAATAAGATAAATAAACAAGTGAGGAGAGAGAATGAGAATAAGGATGGATATATAGGCAATGGGTTGATGGTGAGCCGTCGGATCTCTCCAACAAATCCTAGCCACACACCCTACCTACCACCACCACACCATCAATATTAGCCAATGTGCGCCAAGCTTCCATTCAATCATGCACTTGAAGTATACCCAAAGTGTGCCAAAATTTACAACACTAAGCAAGAGTACGCCAACTTGAGTATACTCCAAGTATACGGGATAGGGGAGTGACACTTCGACTCCCCGAACTTCTCCGACACACGGATGATACTCGTCGCACTCGCGATCTTCTCTGACATATGTATGATACCCGTCGCACTCCCGAGATTCTCCAACACACGGATGATACTCATCGCACTCTGGGGTATTCTTCACATAGGTTGAGAGTCCCACCCAACTCCAATATTTAGAGACTTAGAGTCATTGTGTATGTCGGGCCAGGGATATACTTGTCGCACTCGGGTATTCTCCAAATAGGTTAGGAGCTCCATCCAACTCCAATATTTGGATACTTAGCTAGAGTCATTGTGTGTATCGGGCCAAGCCGGGTCGACTGGGCCCAGTGTTGACCGATTTTGACTAGACCTGTGCCGGGCCAGCCCGAACAGACTGGAAGAGAGAGGGCGGGAACCTAACCCGGACCCGAGTTTGGTCGGGTGGGATAGGCCGAATCGGGCAGTGTTCGAACCAGTTCAGGGTCGGATCGGGGCCAGCCCGACTATATTAAACAATTCAAAACTATATAAAATTTGAGAAAGAAAAAAAAGAAAGAATTTTTTTATTACTCTAATTAAAATTAGTCATACTGATAGTACTGATACATAAAAAGAGAAGAAATAAGATAATTTTTTTAATATATATTATTTTTGTTACATAAGTCATAAAACTTATATTTGTGTTTCAGCTCTTCAATCTCTTTTCAAATTGTTTTTCTAATACTCCAAATGAAGTTTGTAGAGATTGAAGTTGAAACTCAAACATAAATTGCAATTAGGTTTCAATATGTCTATGACCTATCTAACAATAATAATACAAATTAATAAATGATACATTTTTTGAAGAAAATACAAGATTACTTGATTTTCATACACTTTTTTATATGCCTATGTAGAATCCTTGTACCATAGTTAGGTTTTCATTTGAGTCATTTCCTAGAATGCAAATATTTAACAAGAATACTATTTAAGGATCATCTTTCCATATCGCGCTTATTGTAAACTCCGCTAAAATGATACAATTTTTTTGATCTTCTTTCAAGTTCAGACCCTTGTTGTGGTGCAGGTTGAGGTTGCTAATCTTGCGGTTGATGTGATGGTTGATTATTTTTCATGATAGTAAATAGCATCTTCATACTAGATTGCTTATTAATATTGTAAAAGAGGAAAAATATGGTTAATTTTGATGAATTATACCCTATTTATAGGAATTTTTGGAGCCAAATAACCCATAACACCCCTAAATTATAGTTATTATAAGGATATTTTGGTCATTTTTAGCAAAATGATCAAAATACCCTTCAAATGACTATAAAACAACCATAATATTGGGGGTATTTTAGTATGGGGGTAAATACTCCCCAAAGACAAATATAACAGTTTGAGGGATAAATTACCAAAATACCCTTTCTACATTTTTCCAAACGGCTATAATGGGAGGTATTCTGGTAATTTATCCCCCTACACACATACACACACACACACACACGTAATATAAAAATCATTGGGGCCCACAGGAGGGGGGTCTGAACGAACTAACCGGACCTAGACCGGGTCGCTGGACCTGGCAAGTCTATTCTGGGTCGACCGAAATACGACGGCTGAACCGATTTAGCTCAATATTTTAACCGTGCGGGACCGGACTATCGGGCCGCTCCTTCGGACCCAGTCCGAATCCGAATTTCTCGTAGGCCGGGCCAGGTCGGTCTGTTGACCGGGCCCGAACCGACCTAGACTGACGTTGACTAGGCCTGTTCAGGACTGAATATCGGACCGTCCGACCTAGTTAACACCTTGACTTTGGAGGATAAGCATCTGTAAATCCTGGCACTGTAGAGGTCATTGTTGAGTCCGTTTTATGTCGGATACCTATAACACATGGTAAAAATATGAGAAAATTTGAGTTGCACCCCACTTTATTAACCATAATTCAAGGTGTACCCCACTGTTTTACCATAATATATAATCCCCCCAATTCCGTCAATACCCCTTTTCTCTTTCCAGACTGAGGAGGGAGACTGGTAATAATAATGATTTGCTAAGGGTATTTTGGTCAAAAATTAATGGTCAACGAAGTTGACCATTAGTTTTAGACGAAAGTGGGAGTGTTGTACATTATGATAAAGCTGTGGGGTGTATCTTGAATTATGACAAATAAAGTGTGGTGCAACTCAAATGTTTTCTAAATTTTTTCCAAAATATGCTGTGACATGTCAAAATAGATATTGTCTATGTTACTAAATCTGTGTCATATTGGACAGGTTCGGCCTCCTATCGACATGTTGGGAGACCTTTGCACATGCCTGTCAAGATTAATCTAGTAGTCCTATTCTTCCCGATCACTGCATAAAAGGTAATTTTATTCAGATTAATTGAACATCAGAAAGTGATGTGATGCACTACTTTGAGAAAGAAGTCCCAGGTTACGCAAAAGGAAACAAAAAGATCCATTCACCCATGCTGACTTTTGGATCCAATTTTATGAATTTTCGATGAATCTAACTGACGATTGACTTCATCACTACTCTTGGATCAAGAATTGGCACCGTGTACCCCCCCTAGGATGCAAGTGTTGGGAATAAATACTCTTTATTGCATATGTAATCAAAAATATAAATAAATGTAAATAAACAAAATATAAATAAATGATCTAACCGAGACCGAGACTTGAACTTGGTTTAATGTCCTTAAGACAATATTCGTCCCGCACAGGTACTTATGATTTAAATGCGTTAGTCCCCAAGGATACAATGATACTTCTCCTCCAGTAGCAGCACTTCACACCGCAGGAACTTGTTAAAGCAATGTAGGTAGTCTCTCTCTTCGACTTGATGCTTGAGTGTATGAATGAATGAATGAATGAGTTGCTAGGAATCATGACTGTTTTATAAATGATGAAGCGACATGAAAGGAATGGACATAATGTTTCCTTTCAAAGAGAGACAACCATTAAAAGATCCATTCAATAATTGAATTATTTCCAATAATTCCCACATGAATGAATATTTTACTATACATAATACGAACAAAATGCAGACTCAATGCAGACACAGTGCAGACAAAGAGAGAGATCATTTGAAAAGTTATTATATCAGGATAGGTACTTTTGGCCTTGAACCTTCCCTTGTGAATATTTATCGAGTTTACTAGACATCCAGTGAACATGATGTCTTAAAATATTTATGTCACTACCACATTTCTAGATAATAATATTTTGGTCATTTAGTATAATTATTATTTAGTGATTAATATTTATTTATATTGTGCTAATTATTTAGATTGTGCTTGTACTATTTAATTATGTGTTAGTGAGCTAGCCTATATTTATTTGGACTTGCCATTATTTGACCGATTGGATTATCATGACATATTAAGCCCAACTTAAGACCAAGCCCATTAGACCCTCTTTCTTAGTTAATTAAGGAGATTAGTTTAATTTGTATTAGTTTAGAGCATTTCCAATATAGTCCTTCTTATTTATTCTTCATAATTAGCTAGAGAGGGGCACCTTGGACATTTGATGTTTCTTGGGAAGGAAGGGAAGGGGGCCAGCCACATAATGGTTTCCTCATTCTCTCTCCTCTTTATTAGTTTATTGCAATTAGATCTCAATTGTGTTCTTCCCCAAATTGACTCATCCCTCCATAATTTCAACCCAATTCACAACCATTCTCTCTCAATTTTATCATCTAAGAAGCATTGGAGCTTGGATTGCAAGAAGCACTTGAAGAAAGAGAAATTGACAAGGAGACTGTGTCCTAATTGTGTCAATTGAGAATTTTATTAGAAATCCATCTCCCAATAGATAAATTATAAATTTAACCCTTAATTTAGACTATAATTCATGCATTTAACCAATATGAATCATCCCTTGGCTTAGGGCTACCCATAGAATCAAGAATTATGTCCATATGACTTGTATTGTGAACGTTACATGATAATTTGTGTCCAATTAAGGAGAATTATGAGATTAACATATCAATTGTGTGTCATGAGACCAATTAGATCTAATTCGATGTAGATCGGGGTTATGGGACTAGGTAAGTGTCCACAACTGGATACGAGTATGTTGTATCATGGTAATTTTTGATAAGGTGTGATACGAGGTTTATTTTTGGTGATTTGTATAATTTTATTACTTTCTTAGTGTAGCAACTTGTTTTACTTATTAAATAGTGTATTTGGTATGTAGGAATATGTATTGTAGAGTATTTGGGAATTGGGCACTTTGTTTGGATACATATCATAGAGTATCTTGCAAATGTACTATAAGTGTTTGGTTTTATGGCTATTAGTGTGAGTTTGTATTCACTCAATAACAATTGTGTATATATATTTATATATGTTAGTGTATAAATCTATGCTCATGATAATACATGAGTTATACATATATATTGGTTTTCATGTATGGGTGTATGTGTACGGGTTAGTATGTGTGTCTGTGGTCAAAAAGTAACTGGATTTAGGAAGTGTGGGGATGATACTAAATATATGGATGTGGTGTATCAGTGTGCAAGTATTTCCAATATGATCGGAGTGGTGCTAAGGTAGGTGGGTTGTGTTGGACTGTGTGATCGGGTATGCTGAGAGTGAGAGGAGGGGGACTGTTTCAGTATGACAGTGCATTGTGTGCACTGTCTGTTAGCATAGGCAGCAACAACAATAGCAGTATTAGCAGCAACAACATAGGCAGCAGCAACAATAATAGTAGTATTAACAGCAGCAGCATAAGCAACAACAATAACATTATTAGCAACAACAACATATGTGGTGCCCCGTTCCCCCTTTTCGGGGAGCGCGACTAAGAAATACTTTCGGTGTCGTTCAATCGTGATAGATTGAATCAAGATCTTTTCCTCGTTATGGATTTGCTTCTTCCGAATCGATTCCCATATTCAGTGGACTGTGCCCCAAAGATAGGCTTAGCGGCAGAGTCAAGAGGGACCTCTCTGCTACAAGTTTTCTTGCCTAGTTTTTGCTATCGCCTTGTTGCTTTCGTGCTTTTGAGTTAGTTTTCAGAATTTGCATTTTCTTGAACGGTTTTGATGGATTTTATTGCTTTTATTCATTAAACTGCATTTTATTCCGAGCTTGAAAAGTGTAGAAGAGGTATTAATCATCTTTTCGTGGTAATGTAGGTGATCGGGCAGTAGACGTCGTGCGAGCGGAGTCTTGAAGCACCTCTTTCCTTTTCTCTCTCCAACCAAATTATGAGTAGCTATAATTCGATTTAGTTGACCCTCCTTCCAAGTCTTCACATATAAAATCTTGCCCTCTTGATTGTTCTGATCAAATGATACCATAATAACTAAAAGATGTCAAGATAAAAAGGAATAGACTTGGAGTTATTTTATGCTTGTCAATCAACTTGTGAACGGTTATCTTATTGTATGCTAGTTCATTTAGAATGTTCTTCATCATGTCTCAAATTCTAGTTAGAATATATATACTTCTTCTATGATTGTGCTATGTAAAGAACACACCTTGCTATGTAATAAACTGATCAGAAAAACTATGCAAAACAAATTATGCCATATAACTTGTCTCGTGCTTGTGTTGCCTTAAACTGTACTATTTGATAACATAATATTAAATGCCATTTGGTCACGTACAACTTGTGTACAAGGATTTATGGTTCTTGCAGATGGTCGCTGGGGCACTGTCACCGTTCTGATCCGGACGAAACTTAGTGATAGTCTCGTGTTCGGGCGGGATAGCCTGTAACGCCTTGTGTTCTTTCATTGCATCCCATTCTCGCCCAAAGACTAATTTGTCCACTATGGCATAATGTTAGTGACCCCCTCATATATTCAAACTGTGCAAGCTAACTATGTCTTCGTAGAAGGGAAGGTCATGGTAAGTATTGTGCAGGTGGTTCAGACGGGCAGGTAAATGTCACAGAACGGTGGCATATTTATTTTAGTAAACTTCCATATCTAATGCTTGCTTGTAAAATAAACTAAGGCAAGATAGAAAGACCACATAATAACTTGCATGTTTCATATAAACAACGTATTGATTGGTATAGTTCGGTTAGCTAGCCTTCACCAGTATATTTTGATGTACTGACCTTCGTTGCAACAAGTTTCCCGAACAAAGGAGATCCTGCAAGAAGTTAGAGCGACTTCCCAACCCAGTCCACCTACTGGCTCGTCCTGATTGTGCCTTAAAGAAGCATTTTAAAGTTCCAGGAGCTCGTGCACATAACTTATGCAGCTCCGTGGAAAGGCGATAGCTTCGTCCGAAGGTGTCTATAGCTTTAAAGTTTTAGTAAAATAATGTACATGACGGTTTTCTCATTTTGTGTCCACTTTTATAAGCCCGTGCGACAATTATCTGACTCGTTCAAGAGTTTGTTTAAAGATGTTCATTATCAATAAAGAGAACTTTTTCATGTTTCAATATTTTGTTCAATTATCTACGAACTCTGAATATGTGCTCGTTATATAAAATACCTTGGCCTTGTGCATTGAGCAACCTAGACACGCACGATGTCACGCTCAGGGGATGAATATCGATTCTACGAAATCGGGACGTGACATATTGATATCAGATCATAACTTCAAGTTTCTTTGACCCTCGCGTCAGAAAAGTTCCTTTAACTATCTATTCCTTATGCGAACTCCTGAACTCGTTTGGCCAAAATGAGATACGTTTCATACCGTAAGGCCATAATACATTATGAGCTTGATGCAAGTTACTTTCTTCTAAAGGAATGACTCAAGTGTAAGCATCAGTGATAGCAGCTGGAGAGGTATAAGCCCAGGAAAGTAGTTCTGGCACATCGTAAAGTTCTAGAAGCCAGCGAGCCATGCCCCTTGTCGACTCGATTGAGCGAATGATGCAGATGCTTAAAGCAAGCCAGCAGAGAGAGGAGGCTCGCTATGAGTGAACCGAGACGCGGGCATAAGAACGACAGAGCAAGTTCGAAGGCAATCTAAAAGCTTGATCGTTCAGACCTTGGCCTCCAACAATTTTGCAATGACAGTAACCTCACCGGTGGAGCGACCTACGCCTGAAGTCGAAATGCCTCAAACTCCAAAGAAGAAGGAAGTGACTACCTTCAAATTTGTCGACTTCAAGAAGGTCTGCAACACGCCATTCAAAGGGACTAAGGATCCGGTCGTGGCTCTAGATTGGCTGGCAGATCTTGAGGACAACTTCAAATTGCTAGAGGTACCTAAGGAAAAATATGTTACGTGTGCCTAATTGCAGCTCCATTTGAACGCGCACGATTGGTGGAACGTACATCATAGATCACTCTCCGTAGGCATTGATGATGAGACGATTGCATAGGCTACCTTTCGTAGCACATTCGAAGAGGAGTTCATACCCCCTCCCGTACGTCGACAAAAGGAGAACGAGTTCGTGCAGCTTAGGCAAGGCAATATGACGGTGAAGTAGTACTCCGCTGAATTTAATAGGCTCGCTAGATTTGCAAGCTCATACCTACCTGATGCGGTAAGTCATGCAAGACAATCGTAAGGCAGCCTGTGACCTGCCATCCATGCGCAGGCAGTCATTCCCCAATATTTGACTATGTAGAAAGTTCTCAATCATGCCCTTTCCCTTGAACCACAGTATCCTTTAGTTGCTGACGGCACTGTTCATAATTTCAATCACAAGCACCATAGCAACACAGAAGGAAACACCGCTCAAAAGTGTCTAAATAACGGTGATCATCAAAGAGGGGGATTAGGGCAAACATGTTCCTTCTGTAAGGAGCCAGGGCACATAATCGACAACTGTCGTTTCAAGCATAAATTATGCCTCGCTTGTGGCAATCCAAACCATGCCATTCGTAACTGTCCGCGCCTCTCTGATCTTCGCCCTCAACATCCAAATTCTGCCTCAGCACCTCAAGCCAACCGAGCCGTGCCACGGCAAGAGCGTCGTCAAGCTCAAGGCCGGGTGTACACGTTGACACAAAAAGAGGCCCTAACATCAAACACCAATGTGTCAGGTATATTGCTTTTCAATAACATACCTGCTCGCGTGCTATTTGATTCTGGTGCTACGCATAACTTTATATCCACAAATTTTACCATAGAAAACAAGATAGAAATGACACCATTATATCTATACCTGAGTGTTAGCACCCCATCGGGCACGAAGATACCTGTCCATTCAGTATGTCAGGGCGGTTACGTCTGTATTGGGGGAAGGTAACTCTCGCTCGATGTGTTAGTCCTAGATGTTCAGGATTACGATATTATTTTAGGGATAGATTGGCTCGGTGCTTGCTTGGAAACTATCGAATGTGGAGAGAAACGAGTCATCTTTCGTCTACCTGGAGAGGCCGAATTCTACTACACGAGTGGTTCAGCAATAGATGCGTTAAAGACCTGCATGGTAATTTTTGTGATGTCAGCTCGGCGGATGCTACACTCTGGATGCAGGGGATACTTAGCGTCGATTCGGGACACGCAGCTGGATTATGCAAACGTCGAGTCTTCTTCCATTGTGGCAAAGTTTTTTGATGTGTTTTCGAGCGAACTACCTAGCATGCCACCCGACCGAGAAATCGAGTTCACCATCGATACATTCCCAACTACCCAACTAATTTTTAAAGCCCCGTATCGAATGGCCCTTGCTGAACTAAATGAGTTAAAGTGACCACTACAAGAACTGCTAGGCCGTGGGTACATTCGTCCGAGCGTGTCTCATTGGGGTGCGCCTGTACTTTTTATAAAGAAGAAAGATGGGACGTTGCGACTCTCCATAGACTATCGGGAGCTAAATAAGGTCACTATCCGAAAGAAGTATCCCCTGCCCAGGATTGATGATCTCTTTGATCAGCTACAAGGAGCGTCAGTATTTTCGAAGATAGACCTTCGATCTGGCTACCACCAACTAAAGATCAAGCCAGAGGACATACCAAAGTCAGCATTTCAGACCCGCTATGGCTATTATGAGTTTTCTGTCATGCCGTTCAGACTGATAAATGCTCCTGCTGCATTCATGGATTTGATGAACTGTGTGTTCCGACCATTCCTCGGTAAGTTTGTGGTAGTATTCATAGATGACATCTTAGTGTACTCGAAGAATAAGGATGAACACGCAGGATACCTGCAGATGGTGCTTCAAACTCTTCAAGACAATAAGTTGTTTGTGAAGCTGAGAAAGTGCGAGTTCTGGTTGGACAACATATATTTCCTCGGGCACATCATTTCCTCGGAGGGCATCTCAATCGACCCAAAGAAAGTTGAAGCCATCGTAAAGTGGAAGAGACATGAGTTGGCCAGTGGCATTCGAAGCTTCCTTGGTCTAGCAGGCTACTACAGGAGATCATAAAAGATTTTTCAAGGACCGCTTCACCTCTGACTCATCTCACTCGGAAGGGAGTAACGTTCACGTGGTCGGACGACTGTGAAGTTTTATTTATGGAATTAAAGCAACGACTCATCTCAGCACCGATTCTTACCCTTCCAGACGGACCAAATGATTTTAAGATCTATAACGACTCTTTAGGAAAGGGTTTGGGATGTGTCCTTATGCAGAGGGACAAAGTGATAGCCTTCGCGTCGAGGCAGTTAAAGCCTCATGAAAGGAACTATCCAACGCCCGATCTGAAACTTGCAGCGGTAGTGTTCGCGTTGAAGTTATGGTGGCATTACCTCTATGGTGTACCATATAAAGTCTTCACGGATCACAAAAGCCTCAAATACCTCTATACTCAAAAGAATTTGAATCTATGGCAATGACATTGGCTTAAACTCCTTAGCAACTTTGACTTGATGATCAGATATACACCGGGCAAGGGAAACATTGTAGCTGATTCACTAAGTCGAGTATTTGTTGGGAGCTTAGCTATCGATGATAGGCTGTGAAGGAATCTCGAAAGTTTGGGCATTACACTCTAAATTAGATACAAAAATGGTACATATGTGGCTCAATTGCGCCTCGAACCTGACTTATTATAGAAAGTTAAGTCCGCTCAGAAGGACGACATGTTCCTAGAGATAATGCATAATCTTATCTCAGTAGGAAAGGCGACTGACTTTGCGGTGAGCACGAATAGAATAATGTGGGTGAAGGAAAAATTGTGTGTTCCTAACAATGCAAACCTCAGAAAGGAGATACTCACTGAAGCCCACTATACAAGTTACACTTCACATCCAGGAAGCACAAAGATGTATCGAGACCTCCACACGACATTTTGGTGGTACGACATAAAAAAGGATATGGCATTGTTTATGTCGCAATGCATGGCTTGTCAGAGAGTAAAGGACGAGCACCAGAAGCCAGGCGGAGAGATGTAGAATCTTGCTATAACGGAGTAGAAATGGGAACACATAATGATGGATTTCATTGTTGGTTTTCTAAAGACGCAATGGAGAAATGATGCCTTCTGGGTCATTTTTGATTGACTCACCAGTTTAGCTTACTTTTTGCCCATCAAAGTTACTTAGAGTGTCGACCGTCTGGCTCAGATCTACCTCAACTAGATCATTCAACTCCATGGTGTGCCCGTATCCATTATCTCCGATCGAGATAGACGATTCTTATCACGCTTCTGGGAGAGCCTTCAGTCAGCAATAGGGACAAAGTTGAAGTTTAGCTCCACATACTATCCTCAGATAGATGGCCAAACCGAGAGGGTAAACCAAATCCTCAAAGATATGCTACGGCTCTGCGCCTTGGACTTGAAGTCAAGTTGGGACATGCATCTACCGTTAGCCGTATTTGCATATAATAATAGCTATCAATCTAGCATTCAAATGGCGCCGTATGAGGCATTGTATGGGCGAAAGTGTAGATCCCCTATTTATTGGGATGAAGTTGGTGAACGATAAATTCTTAGCCCAGAGCTCGTAGAACAAACCGTCCATAAGATTCATTTGATCCGCTAACGGTTGAAGGTAGCACAAAGCAGTCGAAAGAGTTACTCAGACAACACTGTCAACCTCTTGAGTTCCTAGAAGGCGATCGTGTATTTCTCAAAGTCTCGCCCATACGAGGAGTTACCAGATTTGGAGTAAAAGGAAAGCTAAGCCGAAGATTCGTCGGCTCGTTCGAAATACTTAAGCGAGCCACCCCAATCGCATATTAGATTGCCCTGCCACTGTCACTATCTGAAGTGCACGATATCTTCCATGTTTCATATCTTAGGAAGTATGTGTATAACCCAATAATTTGGTAGATCTTGATCAACTGGACTTGAAGGCGGACTTGACATATGTTGAACATCCCGTATAGATCTTGGATTACAAGGAGAAGCTGCTTCGAAGTAGTTTAGTTTCGTTCGTGCGCATGCTTTGGAGAAATTATTCGTTCGAAGAATCGACCTGGGAGCTTGAGTCTGAGATAAAGGAAAAGTTTCCCTCATTATTTTATAGTGGTAGGTTATATTCCTAAGTTTTTTGGACGAAACTTTCTATTAGTTGGTTAGGATGTGGTGCCCCGTTCCCCCTTTTCGGGGAGCGCGGCTAAGAAATACTTTTGGTATCATTCGATTAGGATAGATTGAATCAAAATCTTTTCCTCGTTATAGATTTGCTTTTTCGGAATTGATTTTCATATTCATTGGATCATGCCCCAAGGATGGACTTAGCGGCAAAGTCAAGAGGGACCTCTCTGCTGCAAGTTTTCTTGCCTAGTTTTCACTTTCGTCTTGTTGCTTTCGTTCTTTTGAGTTGGTTTTCATAATTTGCATTTCCTTGAACGGTTTTGATGGATTTTATTGCTTTCGTTCGTTGAACTATATTTCATTCTGAGCTTGGAAAGTGTAGAAGAGGTATTGATCATCTGTTCGTGGCAATACAGGTGATCGGGCAGTAGACGTCGTATGGGCGGAGTCTTGAAGCTCCTCTTTCATTTTCTCTCTCCAACCAACTTATGAGTAGCTATAATTTGATTTAGTTGACCCTCCTTCTAAGTCTTCACATCTAAAATCTTGCCCTCTTGATTGTTCTGATCAAATGATACCATAATAACTAAAAGATGTGAAGATAAAAATGAATAGACTTGGAGTTATTTTATGCTTGTCAATCAACTTATGAACGGTTACCTTTTTGCATGCTAGTTCATTTAGAATGTTCTTTATCATGCCTCAAATTCTAATTAGAATATATATACTTCTTCTATGATTGTTCTATGTATAGAACATACCTTGCTATGCAATAAACTGATCAGGAAAACTATGCAAAACAGATCATGCCATGTAACTTATCTCGTGCTTGTGTTGACTTAACCTGTACTGTTCGATAACATAATATTAAACGTCGTTTGGTCATGGACAACTTGTGCACAAGGATTTATGGTTCCTGCGGACGGTCGCTAGGACACTGGCACCGTTCCGATCTGGACAAAACTTAGTGATAGTCTCGTGTTCGGGCGGGATGGCCTGTAATGCCTCGTGTTCTTTCGTTGCATCACATTCTTGCCCAAAGGCTAATTCATCCACTATGGCATAATGCCAGTGACCCCCTCGTATATTTAAACTGTACAAGCTAACTATGTCTTCGTGGCAGGGAAGGTCATGGTAAGTATTGTGCAGGTGGTTCAGACGAAAAGGTAAAAGTCACCGAACGGTGGCATATTTATTTTAGTAAACTTCTATATATAATGCTTGCTTGTAAAATAAACTACAGCAAGATAGAAAGACCATATAATAACTTACATATTTTATATAAATAATGTATTGATTGGTATAGTTGGGTTAGTTCGCTTTTACTAGTGCAATTTGATGTACTGACCCTCATTGTAACAGGTTCCCCACACCAAGGAGATCCTACAAGAAGCTAGTACGACTTTCCAATCCAGTCCACTTATCGGCTCGCCCTGATCGTGCCTTGAAGAAGCATTTTAAAGTTCTAGGAGCTCATGCACATAACTTATGCAGCTCCGTGGAAAGACGATAGCTTCGCCCAAAGGTGTCTATAGCTTCAAAGTTTTAGTAAAAAGATGTAATGTACATGACGCTTATCTCATTTTGTGTCCACTTTTGTAAGCATGTACGATAATTATCTGCCTCGTTCAAGAGTTTGTATAAAGATGTTCATTATCAATAAAGATAAATTTTCTATTTTTTAATATTTTGTTCAATTATCTGCGTACTCTGAATATGTGCTCGTTATATAAAATACCTTAGACTTGTGCATTGCACAACCTAGGCACGCACGATGTCACGCCCGGGGGACGACTATCGATTCTACGAAATTATGGCATGACAGCATAGGCAGCAACAACAATAGGATTATTTGAGTGCAATAGTGAAGGGATGACTGCAGGTGGACTCGGGAAGGGGTAACACTAGAGTAGCAGTGGCAGTGCATCAGTGTGCACTGCTATCAGATGTGGCAGTAGCAGTAATGCTCGAGTCAGTAGGAGGAGGGAGCAATGCTCTATTGCAGTAGGATTATTCAGGTGTTTTGGAGATAGAGGCACTATGAGTGTATCAGAGAGGATGGGTTAACAACTGCTAATAGTAGTATATGGGAGGATTTAGTCTGTTGTATTAGTAAGGATGCTCGGGTATTTACAAGGTGTTAGTAGTATATGGAGGTAAGGGCTCAGTTGTAGTACGTAATAGTTAAGTGAAGTTAGTGTGATATCATTAGTAAGATAATATATTTGTTAGATACACTAGTTAGTATGAATGTTTCTTACCAACTATTAGTTATAGTAAGTATAATTAGATATCAGTTAGTGTAAGTGTTAGTTAGTATGACATGTCAGTTAGCGAAGTTATATACTAGTTAGTATATCTATCTATCTATCTATCTATCTATCTATCTATCTATCTATCTATATATATATATATATATATATATATATATATATATATATATATATATATATATATATAGCCAGTGGTAGGGCTACTGGAGGGGGGGGGGGGGGGCTTGACCCCATTCCTTGCACGGGGGGGGGGGGGGATAAAGCATAGAATGATTGGCCCAAGAAAGGGAGAGAAGAAGCGCGTGATTCCCTGACCAAGCAGTGGAAGCTCAGCCTCTTTCCGTTTCACTTCAAAAGCCAGTTCCCTAGAGGAAACCTCCTTTCTTTGCCACGGGGTCTTAGGTTAGATTAGAATATATATATATATATATATATATATATATATATATATATATATATAGTATGTATGGATACTAGTAAGTTATGATACTCTAGTATCATAATATAGATTGTATAGACTAGATAAGTAGTGTATGGACCCAAACACCTAGAGTTGGACTAATACAACCTAAAAATAACTAGTTTGACTAAGGTTGACCTAGTTTAGCTAGTGAGACAATATTCGTCCTGTACAAGTGCTTACGGTTTAATGGCATTAGTCTCCCATGATATAATGGTACTTCTCCTCCGGTAGTAGCTGTGAGCACCCTGGTTTTCATATAGGGTTTGCTCGATAATTAATAATTATTTTTTTAGTTTAAATATTTATTCGATAGTTTAATTGAACTTTGGAAACCAACCACTATGGTTTTAAGATCTTGAGTGCAACACTAGTCTTTTTCTTCCAACCAACTTAGCATGCTCGACTTAGATGAGTCAAATTAGGCTCCTGCCATGACTGTCCCTCACAAAGTCGTAATTCCATGCGTTGTTTTCGTCGCACAATTTTTGTGACACAAGTACGAGGAAACAATGATTAATTAACCCTTTTTTCGTGGCGTACGATTTTAATACGCCATACCAACCCATTGATTCCAACTAAATCCATACTAAGAGCCCAACTAGTCCTATTACGTGTATGACACTCGAGTTGCGTTATTCGAACCCCTGCATGCTCCCAATATAATAGTAAGTAGAAAATATAATTTATCGATTTATTTAACTAATTTAATATTCATTCATATTTTGTAAATATCTTTTGAATTGATATAAATTTGGTTGTAAATTATATGTTGAAAGAAATATAAATTTTCTAGAATTTTTTCCAAGTACCTAACTATTTTTAGGAATTTTTAATATATAATATTGAATAAAAATAAAACAAAAGAAAAGAAAAAGAAAAAGAAAATAATAAAATAAAATAATAACCTAAACTCTAACATCCCCCTCCTAAACACCCGCGTGCTGAACCCGGCCCGACACCCTTCCCCAATCCCTGTCTCTCTCTCTCTCTCTCTCTCTCTCTCTCTCTCTATCTCTCTCTCTCTCTCTCTATATATATATATATATATATATATATATATATATATATATATATATATATACACTAACGAAACCCTAACCCTAAACCTAAACCACCTCCCCTAGTCTCTCCCCAGACGAGCGCCGCCTCCAGTGTCGCTGCCCCGCCGCCTGACCACCGCTGGAACTGCTGACCGCCGCAGATCCGCCCCCGCGCGCACGCATTTGCGCCACCAGCAACCTGACGACCCAACTTCCTGGTATAATAACTCCCTCTTATTCTCTCTATTTTTTGAACGGTTTATCCGTACACGCTTACAACTTAACCCCTAGGACTTCCTTCAAGTGAACGAATTTAGGCACCCGGGTTTGATCAAAAAATTGACCGAAAGTTGGCCGAAAAACTGTTCAAAAATAATTTAGAAATTTAGTCCTAGTATACTCCTGTTCATGTCCAACTTTTTACCAACTCATTAATTATTTTTAAAATATAATTATAAGGACTTCTTCACAATATAACCAATATTTTTACTATTCTTTTAGTTTTTATTAGTTTGCTTTAATGGTTAAATTATTCTGATTACAAAACGAGAAAAACTTATTTTTAAAACACCAAAAATCTTTGATAAGGGGTGTTTCCTGCCAAAGGAGGCCACATCGTCGCGTACGAATTATACCAAATAGTGCGTAACATAAACGCGGACGTGTGAGATTTTGTGGAACTTAATTTGGACGTGTGTGCACGCCGGAATCAACGCGTATCCGTCAAAACAATACCATATCGGCCTATTTTGATACCTCGCCATCACTTCGTATGTACTCGTCGGTTCACAGCAAAACTTGTGCCATTGGATTTGCAGTGTTATGCTGGTCAAGTGACCTAAGTTTGGTTCGCATCTGAGAACATTGACGAAATACCATTTTATGGGCCCTATGGTTCCACATGATGGGCGAGTGATCGGCTCATCGGAATCTAGTTCTAGGTGTTCTGTTGGGTTCTCAACATTATTTTTGACTCGTAGACACTAAGTTTGATAAATTTGGAGAACTTTATCTCTGGCATATTTTTTGGTGCGAAGTGGGCCACATGTAGACCCTGCTTTGACCCAAAACTGTCTATTTTGCCCTGCGTCCAAATTGGAGAAGTTGACGGAGTTCAGAACCTAGGCAAGTGTACCTTGCCAAACTTGCAGTAGATCATGTTATATTATCTTCTTGTGTTTCTTTTTAAATATATATATATATATATATTCTTGTGATATGCGAGCTTAACCTAGGACCGTTAGACGTTGCTTAGCATCCGAACAAGATTCGGGTGTCAACGCCGTATGCGGAGTCGTGTAATGTCACTTAGAGAGTTGATTCCATGATCCTATATTTTACGTGCTTGTTTTACCAAGTATGTCATACCGTAGGATACTTTACACTATTTCATGTGACGGAATCCTTCTTGAGTTATTCATGGTGATTCTGTATAGGCTTACAAGATTCGTGATATGAGACTTACATATTATATAGATATCATTATGACTTATTGTACTAGCTAGAGGTCATGATCTTGCGTGTTATGGATATAAGACATTGTGGACATGAGATATGCGATTACATTGGATGGGAAAAGACACACATGCTACAGGCTGATTATGTTATATATATACTATGTTACTGGAGGTGCTTTAGTCTCTATACCAGAGCTTGGCACATTTACTGGGCCTACGAGATACTGCTTGCTGCTATGGGCTCCCCTACACAGAGCCTGTAGTGGTCTCAGCCTGAGTACTAGTGATGCTCTTATTTGTATTTTACTTAGCTGGTTACATAGCTCGCCCTGATGATCTGTTCTTACTTACTGTATTTTATTTTGGTTTGAGTATTTATTGTACCTTACTATATCCCCTGAGGACCTGGATCCGGATTTTGTCCCCAGGTGTAGACGATGAGAGCTATCCCGAGGTTTACGGGATATGTGCTACTATTGGAGACGTACAGGTTGCAGAGGAGGAGGTTGTTCCGGAGGACTTCTCTTGAGCACACAGTATTCTCACCAATCATTTATTATGCTTAGTGTTCTTAGATATTTGATCTTGTAGTGACTTCTGGATATTGTACTTAGAGTTATTTTCCTTTCCATTTTGATGACGGGTGATTCCCCGTGACATTATTTATATTGCTTTGGTTGGACAGATTATTTTATATTATTGTGACTGGACTTGTCTCTTTGTGATTTTGTTACTTATTGTGGATGAGATTAGATATATAGAACGTGACATGCAATTGTAGACCATTTTATATGTATTATAGTTTAAGTGCACTCTAACGGGTCCATTAAATTGGGTTTGCCCATTGGAGTTGTGCTGCTGGCCATTGCCATGTGGCTAGTCCCTTGGTATTTTAGGACTAGGGCGTGACAGCAGCACTTCACACCGCAGGAACTTATCGAAGCAATTGAGGTAGTCTCTCTCTTAGACTTGATGCTTGAGTGTAAGGATGAATGAATGAGTTGCTAGGATTCATGACTCTTTTATAAATGATGAAGAGACATAAAATGAATGGACACAATATTTTCTTTCAAAGAGACACAACCATTAAAAGATTCATTCAATAATTGAATTATTTCCAACAATTCCCACATGAATGAATATTATACTATACATAATGCAAACAAAATGCAAACTCAATGCATACACAGTGCAGACAAAGAGAGATTATTTTAAAAATTATTGTATCAGGATAGGTAGCTTTTGGCCTTGAACCTTCCCTTGTGAATATTTATCGAGTTTACTAGCCATCCAGTGAACATGATGTCTTGAAATATTCATGTCACTACCATATTTCTAGATGATAATATTTTGATCATTTAGTATTATTATTATTATTTAGTGATTAATATTTATTTATATTGTGCTAATTATTTTAATTGTGCTTGTGCTATTTAATTATGTGTTAGTGGTCTAGCCTATGTTTATTTGGACTTGCCATTAGTGGACCCATTGGATTATCATGACATATTGAGCCAAACTTGAGAAATATAAACCCCCTCGATTTATTCTGTAGATAGTTAGGGTAAATTTGGAAAAAATTTGGTTTTTGATAGCAGATGTCGAGGTTTAGAGTGGAGATTTTATTATCTGGTATTTAATTCATTTAATTAAGACCCTTGGCGCGCCCTATCATTCCTAAATTAATCGGAGCCCAATATCAGCCCATAAATTCTATCGAACTTTTGTACTTCCGACTTGACCCGCCAAATTAGGCACTGGACTTTTCCGTCACTTAAAATCAGTGTTTAATTGTGCTCTAAATTAATTGCGCAACTTTCCGAAAATCGTAACCCATATTTAATTCTGTGTCGGACACCTGTGTCGTTACCCAAAATTTTGAGATACCAACTTAACCCGTTGAGCCGGACCAACTAAAGGGTCCAAGACTGACTCCAAGCCCCCACCATTTTTGACCTGTGCGTCATTTTCAGATTTTGACCCCAAGTGCCCCCATTTAATTTAAATTCGCTGGACACTTTATTTCTATTTAAATCGGGGATACCAACTTTGTCAATCCTATTTTTAATCCTTATTTAATCCCAATGCCATTTTAATTAAACCCGTGCCTAACGCACAACACCCTCTCACCATAAAAATTACTAAACACATTTTTCTCCACAATTTTTGTATCATTTTATGTGTCCGTGCAATTTCCCGAATTTACGGGGCTAAGTTACAATTAATGAATTTATGTGGCAACACCCTATTGGCCATGAACAATGGAGAGGTCCCAAAATGGGGTCCCATTCTCACCCATCCATTCACCCCCTTCATGAAGAAACCAACTTTTTTTTATGACAAATCTCCACCCTCCATTTTGAATAGGATCATCACCACCCTCCAACCCCTTCACAAACCCCTATAAAACAATACCTCACCCCACCCTCAAAGCACACCACCGGCCCTAATCCCAAGAAAAACTTTCCTCCCTCTTTCTCTCTCCTCCCTCCTCACAAAATCCACAGCCAACATCCCTTTTCTCATTTTCTTTCTTCTTCCTTTCTTCTTCTTCTTCTTCTTCTTCTTCTTCTTCTTCTTCTTCTTCTTCATTTCTTCTCCCTGAAGAAGGAATCCGGCTGGCTGACTCCACTCGATCCCCGGCGGTCCAGCCCACTTCCGACGCTGCAGTGCACTGTGCCGCTCCTCCGACCCGCGGTGCACTATGCAGTTCCGGCCCGCGGTGCACTGTGCAGCTTCGACCGCTCCGGCTACAGCCTGCCGACGTTCCCACGGCTGAGCAGCAGCCCGCTCCAATGTTCCCGCGGCTGAGCAGACCGACCGACCTGTGCTTCCCTCTGAGCCGCGGCTTCCCTCGACCAGCCACCTCTTCTCCGGCATGCCAGCATCGATAATACACCACCAGCACCGTCGCGTTCTTCCTCACCATCATCAACTGCCACCACCTGCCAAGCCTCCTCACAAGCATTGCCATTACTGTCCCTGTCGACCGCTCGAGTGCCACAGTTGTGTGGATGGCTACGACTGCTAGTGCAGTCCCGACCTCAGCGTCATCTCCGACTCTCCGAGCCTCACCCCAACGCTCGATGCAACACCACTACCGTGTCTCTCTCTGCGTGAGCATGGTAGCCCCTCCTCACAAATTTCCTCTGCTTTGCTCGAGCAGACTAGTGCCGAGCCAGACTGTGAAACCACCAAGTTGAGTTTCTGTAGAGGCGAGTAGGCAAGAGCTCCTTATAACTATGGTTGGATGACAGCACGGGTTGATATACATTTTGTAATTTATTCCCTTTAATTAACTTACCTTATTACAATAGCTTAGAACCAAACCCCTCTCTGTTGTTCACGTGGAGAACATATGGGAACAACAGGATATAAGAAACGCATACTTTCTCTTAAACTTTTGATGAATTGATTACTATCTAATTTTTTGTATAGAAACCCCATATCTTTCAACTATTATATAAGTTAAATTAATCTTATTATGCATAAGTAGATGTGTAATTAGTTTTATACAAATTGCACATGTAGGGTTGCATAAGAAGTTTATTTGAGAACTTTATATATGTTATAAGCGTTATTATTATTAATTTCTTGAGATGGATATTACCGTATAAAAATTAAGTATTGGCTAATGTTAATGGTTAGAGGACATTTGCATACTCCCTTAACTCACGTAAGTAGTCCATGCAAGCACTCCAACTAAATGGCAAATCCTTCCATGTTAACTTGCAAGCCTATGCATTAGATTGGACTTGGTGACCGGATTGCACGATGATTTTAGGGTATTTCTTTTAATTTATGCATATTGTTTTTTTTGATGATGAGCAGTTTAAATGGTTTTGGAATGATGATGTGATATTAAGAATATTGAATGTTATTGAGGTGCAGAATTAATTGTCGTAGAATGATGTTGTGATATTAAGCATTGATTATTATCAAGGAGAAGGCTAAATAAATATGAAATAGTGTGTGATATCATTAGGTTGTTCATTGGTTGTGGATTTGAGTACGACTGACGAATTCGTTTGAGGAATATAAATATGTATCTATGAGCTATGTATCTGGGAGAGAGTGTCTGAATAATAAAATAACGTTTATGAGGTTTAATAAATACATTATTAATTTATTCAAGGATAATTATTTTGTTTGAGGAGGATATGTGTCAACGTGCGTGATAACGTCTGTGAACACTGGGGGTGAAGCCAGAGGATTTGATCATGGCTTGAGGTACCGATAAACACGTGGTGAGAAATAAGATTGAGGATTGTTTGATGATATTGTGTAGGTGATTAATCAGATTTGGCGTAGCGAACCCTTAGTCAACCTTGGTCAACCCTCTAGCTTCGTGTCTATGTGAGTTGTAACTGAGATTGAATATATGCTAGACGTGAGTCACATCCTTTTTTTGTCAGGTGATAGTCTATTGATTGAGCTTGTATCTCGTCTCTAGGTACTACGGGACCTGCGGACTTGGACGTTGTACCAGAGACCCATCTTCAGCATCCGGATCTAGGCAAGTGTACCTTGCCACCCTGTATTTTAGTTTATAGATATTTATTGTTCTTTTTGTACTTCGTGCGTATATTTATGTTGGCATTCGATGCTCCGCGTCCGGTTCACAACCGGGTGCTGACATTTGACGTAACATCTTAGAATAATTGCTAGATGCTTCATAGCATCTCGATATGCGTACCTGAGTATATCGACACCCCAGGACACATACACTGTGATCGTGCCAGATTCCTGTATCCTGATACTGACATCATGACCAGAGACTGGGACGACCTTAGGGTCGTGTCTGTTGAGTTATTTCTGTGTATCGAGACTGTAGATAGAGGTTCAGGTTCAGTGCACAATCGTTGACCGCTTGGGATGGGGAAGACAGTTACTAGACGTTTGGGCTACTCTGCAGCGCTTATATATATGTAGTATTTTGTAGTGATTCCTGTATCTAGTGTAGTGGTATCACCCGTGTGACTCTTTGCCCGGAGCTGCGGTACGTGCCGTGTGTTTCCGTATCCAGAGATACGGTTTTATTTTAGAAAGCCTACACGTCGAACATTGTCTTTAAACTGTGTCACACTGGTTTGGTTATGATAGAGTACCCTGTTGTTGCACTTGTACTTTCTGTTTACTTGGCATGTTGTATTTCTGTACCTTGTTACGTCCCTCTGAGGACCTGGTTCCCTGCCAGTTTTGTAGCATAGATGATTACGGAGCATTTGGAGTTGCTGTTGGAGTTGCATGTCTTGCGGTCATGGTACCAGGTACTCACATTATATCTATCGACATTATAGTTATTTTATATTATTTATTTCATCTGCTGTTGTAGCCTAGTTTTTATAGACTCATACTTCTTCTCGAGTCTATTCGAGTTAGTGTGTTATTGGGCGGCCGACTCCAGCATATATAGCTCTTTCTTGTATACTGTTGTACATTGTGGATTGAGACATAGAGGTTTATATTTATGGGATATCTAGATAGTGCCTTTTTATATTACAGCTTATACGTATTCGAGTCAGACCAGAGTCTGGTCGAATGCGTAGCTGGCGTGTCACGTATTCCTGGTCCTACGTATTTTGGGACTGGGGTGTGACATATTTTTGTGGTGGCCCATGCAGGTCCGATTTAAATCGTCTTGGTCACCTGACTGTGCCAAGCGAGCCTGCATATTAGGATAGATGTTATGATTGTTAAGTAGGATCTCAATCCATAATTAATTTTTAAACTCTTTGTATGTGATTATCGCCCTTGGACTTCCACTTTGTATTCGTTCAATCTTCGTCAATATCGCTATCCTTGTTTCTCGTCCCCTATTATTCGGGGAGACTAATGCTTGTGACTGATGATTTCCCTCCAGAAGAAGATCGAAGACCAGACGACAGAAGACAGAATTTATATACCTTTCTCTGAGAAGATTGTTACCTTATCAGGATAGATTGATGGGTTCTTTGGATTCTAGATCTAGTATGGAAGGTTGGCAAGAGAGTTGGACCCAGTAGTACCCTACCAGTGCTTGAGGTAACAGTAATCTTAGAAGTGCTGTTAGTTAGAAGGATTGTTGATCATGACCTAGAATAATTTAGGAAAATGCATAGCCTTATGATGGAAACTAGTGGTTGTATATGATAGCAATACCAGGAATGACATTATGGACTAGAGGAGATAAAATTTCAAGCTTTCACTTGGAAGATGATGATCTAATACCAGAAATTTTAGTATGTGCTTGGGTGACATCATTATTATAATTGTAGTTATGACATGGAGAGATAAATAATGAAAAGAAAAAAACTCGAGGAATAAAATTTTTAGGAAAATTTGAGGAGAAGAGAAATTATACTTTAGGCAGGGGAGAAAATTTTCTTTTAAAAGGATTAGTGTGGTAAACATAACAGGAGGATTTATTTTGAGGTTAAGTCTGGAAGATGACACCATCCTAGCATGAGTTGATTGAGCTAATACCACGCGACACTAGATTGTCGACGTAGTTGCATTTATATTTTTAGGCCACCAGGTTACCCTGAGTTGAGTTCAGAAAGCCCAGGAGTATGGTGCCCATCTACCTTAGGGTATACAATGCAGGAGGTGAACCAGTGTACCACCACGTTATATCAGAGTTTGAGGGTGTGATTCTAGATAATCTTTCCGGCCTGCCACCTGACAGAGAGATAGAATTTGCTATAGAGTTGACTCCAAGAGCGGAGCCAATTATTTTCCCGTCTTCATACTAGCACCGAAAGAGTTGGTTGAGTTGAAGGTCCATAGTAGAGGATCACTTGGACAAGAGTTTCAGTCGGGCTAGTGTTTCTCCATGGGAGAAAACCTATCTTAATTGTGTCGAAGAAAGATGGGACAGTACAGTTGAATCAGCTAAGTGGCGCATATGTATTCTCAAAGATCGATCTCAGATCATGCTATCATCAGATCAAGGTACGGAGAGAAGACATTTTAAAGACGACGCTTCGGACGAAGTATGTGCTCTATGAGTTTCTAGTCATAACCATTTTGTTTGACCAACGCGCCAGCAGTATTTATGAGCTTGAGGAACAAGGTTTTCCACCAGTACTTGGATAAGTTCGTGGTGGTGTTCATCAACGTCTCGATATATTCTGAGAACCAGGAGAAGCACGAGAGACATCTCAAGATTGTATTGGAGATGCTGAGAAATGAGAGGCTGTAAGCCAAGCTCAGCAAATATGAGTTAGGTTCAGATAAAATAGATAGTCTACACATCAGGACAGCTGAGAGTTTTTGAGAAGAACTATCAGATACACGATCTAGGGCTAGCTGCAGTGATATTTGCACTAAAGGTCAAGACTGAATATCAGAGAACTGCAGCGCTTCCCATTCTTTAGTAGAAGTGGGAACACATTACCATGGACTTCGTCACAGGATTTCTGCGAAGCTCTAGCGGGAAGGATGCAGTTTGGGTTTTCGTGGACAGACTCACCAAGTCTGCACATTTCTTGCCCTTCAGAGTTGGGCAATCCACAGAGATACTAGCTGACATGTATATGAGGCAGATAGTACGATTACATGGAGTACCTGTCAGCATCGTATCGGACCGTGATTCCAGATTCACTTCACATTTTTTGGCGGAGTATACAGGAGAGCCTAGGAACTCGCCTCAAGTTCAGTACTGTATATCATCCACAGACTGATGGACAGTCAGAGCGCACGATACAAATATTAGAGGATATATTGAGAGTGTGCATGATCGATTTTGGAGAATCTTTTAAGGACCATCTATACTTGGTGGAATTCTTCTACAATAACAGTTACCAGGCCAGCATACATATGGCGCCTTATGAGGCACTGTACGGCAGAAAATGTAGGTCGCCAGTTTGTTAGAGTGACGTGGGAGAGCGTCAGATACTTGGTCCAGAGTTGGTGACACAGACAGTAGAGAAGGTCAAGCAGATTCAGAGCCACCTGCGTGCAGCACAGGACAGACAGAAACACTAGGCAGATGTGCACCGTAGACCATTGGAATTCAAGGAGGGTGACCACGTATTTTTGAGGATATCGCCCACCCGCGGTACCATCAGATTCGGAGGCAGAGGCAAGCTGAGTCTGAGGTACATAGGACCTTTCGATATTTTGGAACGAGTTGGCGAAGTGGCTTACCGTCTTGCATTACCTCCATCATTAGAGGGAGTACATGACATATTTTACGTATCACAGCTGAGAAGATATGTCGCAGACCCTAACCACATACTTGATCATTCGGAGATTACAGTCGGGCCCAGTCTGTCTTACGTAGAGCAGCCAGTTGAGATCCTCGATCGAAGCGAGAAGACTTTGATAGAGCAGACGATTTGGCTGGTCAGAGTGGCATGGAAGCACCATTCACCAGGCGAGTCTACTTAGGAGCGCGAGGATTCTATTCGACAATGATTCCCGTACTTATTTGAGGAGCAAGGTACGAATTTACGTATGGCATTTGATTACTAGTTGTTTTAAAATTCTTTTAGATATTATCATGCTTTACTTTTAATTTCGGGACAAAAATTTTCTAAGTTGGGAAGAATGTAAACCCACTCGATTTATTCTGTAGATAATTAGGGTGAATTTGGAAAAAATTTGATTTTTGATAGTAGATGTCGAGGTTTAGAGTGGAGATTTTATTATCTGGTATTTAATTTATTTAATTAAGACCCTTGGCGCGCCCTATCATTCCTAAATTAATCGGAGCCCAATATCAGCTCATAAATTCCATCGGACTTTTGTACTTCCGACTTGACCCGCCAAATTAGGCACTGGACTTTTCGTCACTTAAAATCAGTTTTTAATTATGCTCTAAATTAATTGCGCAACTTTCCAAAAATCGTAACCCATATTTAATTCCGTGTCGGACACCTGTGTCGTTACCCAAAATTTTGAGATACCAACTTAACCCGTTGAGCCGGACCAACTAAAGGGTCCAAGACTGACTCCAAGCCCCCACCATTTTTGACCTTTGCGTCATTTCTGGATTTTGACCCCAAGTGCCCCGATTTAATTTAAATTCGTGGGACACTTTATTTCTATTTAAATCGGGGATACCAACTTTGTCAATGCTATTTTTAATCCTTAATTAATCCCAATGCCATTTTAATTAAATCGGTGCCTAACGAACAACACCCTCTCACCATAAAAATTACTAAACATATTTTTCTCCATAATTTTTGTGTCATTTTATGTGTTCGTGCAATTTCCCGAATTTATGGGACTAAGTTGCAATTAATGAATTTATGTGGCATCACCCTATTGGCCATGAATAATGGAGAGGTCCCAAAATGGGGTCCCATTCTCACCCATCCATTCACCCCCTTCATGAAGAAACCAACTTTTCTTCATGACAAATCTCCACCCTCCATTTTGAATAGGATCATTGTAGAAGCATGAAAAATACGCTGGGAAGAGCTACACAGCCTCTTGATACAGAGCAGCGTAAGCAGAGGCCTTCAGAGCCATCGGGCGTACAACAGAGTTTTCTCCTCTAAAATACAGCATGAAGAATAAAGCTCAAAGGACCATCCGCATAAGTGCAGTACGTCCAGGCCGCTCTAGCGTGAAACAGAGTTCTTCATCGCCTCCATGGCGTAAAACTCAACCACTCTTAAAGCAGCGTGATAGCGTACGAGGAACGCTTCATCTTCCCCGAAATGAACCTGTCAAGTCAGGCAGTGAATCTTACCTCTGACTCCTGACAAAAGGTGATGCACGGCTACCCAGACGACGGCTGGAAACAATGGCAGACCTCTCGGGACACGTCCCACAGTATGATGGCGGATCTCACCATTTAATGCAGAGGATTTGGTAAAACATTACCAAACCGTCATTTACTGGAGTCCCCTCAGCATAAAACCGCTCTTTTGCGTACAAGGGAATACGCCACCCTGTTTTACACAGACAAACATGAGCTGTTTTACGCTCCACAGCAGACAAACCGCCTGCTACGTCAAAAGCTGCACTTCGTACGGGATTCGAGGCATGTCTCCACGTCTAATTGCACAGAGCGGTGACAGTTTCTCTCAAAGACACGTCTCTGCGACGGGTGCACAGAAGCCTGCAGACCTTCGAAATACGCCTCCGTATTTAATGCATAAGGTGATGGCAAATCTCTGCAAGAGATTTGGTTATATCTTCAAAAGCCGTAATTTCGGCTAAGGCATCCACATCAGCACGGTATGCAGTAGCTTCTACGCCCATTCAGGATCTGTGCTCAAGCAGCTTCTACGCCCATTCTGGCACGATATGCAGTGGCTTCTACACCCATTCAGGATCTGTGCTCAAGCGGTTTCTACGCCCATTCTGGCACGATATGCAGCAGCTTCTACGCCCATTCAGGATCTATGCTCATGCGGCTTCCACGCCCACTCAGTCTCTACGACTACTCGGCTTCCATGCCTACTCGGCTTCTATGTCTGTTCGGCTTCTGTGCCTGTTCGGCTTCTACGCCTACTCGGCTCTTATGCCTGTTCGGCTTCCACGCCTACTCGGCTTCTATGCCTGTTCGGCTTCTATGCCTACTTGGCTTCTATGCCATGGTGACGGACATTTGGCTTCTATACCAACCTCTTCTACACAATGGATACCTACCCGCGTGGCTTTTACGCTGTGATCTTAGTAGCAACCGTACGTGTTGTGTCCCCTTAGTTGGACCCACGTCACCCGCTCAGTCAAAAGATCATCTATACGTAGGCATTGGTTACTTTAACCATTGTGTAAAAGGGTACTGTACTTTTCACTCCTCGGTTGCTACACCAACGGAGTGGTCACTGTCACCAAAGACTTTATAAATAGAGGCCCCTGTCAATGGGGAACAAGGTCAAAAAATTGGTCAAGAAACCGATATCAGATCCCAGGTCAGAAAATTCGGTCAAGAGCACCAATATCAGATCCAAGGTCGACAGTCGGAGAAGATCGAACAAGGAGGAGAGAGGGAGAGAGAGAGAGAGCCCGGAGCTCAGGCAAAGAGCGGGGATCGACCACTTCGGCATCGTGCATCCACCCTCTCCTACAAACTTTGAAGCTGCTACCTGTCTTCCACGGCACTTCTTCAACATTGCGTGGTCCAAGGGCTAAAGTGATCGACCGCAGATCAGACACCTGTAGCAATTTATACCCAGATTAAATAAATTGTACTCCCACATCCTCGTATAGGATTATATTGTACAAGTTTGTTTGTAAACCAAAGGGCACAGGTTTCGCACAAACCCAGTCATTAAAATATACTTTCATTCTTTCGTTTAATACCACAAACAAGATGGCGACTCTGCTGGGGACGTCTTTCTCTTCTGACGAGGAAGTAATTGCTCAACGCGATGCGGTATCTATAGGAACCGTAAAGAAGACGCTGGTCGTTCATTTCGACCAGTCTGCTTACGAAGACATGCTTCAAACCGGGGGTAGCTCTCACTCTATCTCCATCCAAGACAACAGGAAGCTGCGCAAAGTGTGGATGCCCAAGACATCCTCAACCATTCCTGTGGACTCTCCGATCTCTCCGATCTCTCTGACCAATGAGGTGGTAGCATCGCTCCCTTCGTGCCCTGCACGTAAAATTCAATCTCCCGCTATGCGCGGTACAGACAAAACTTTGGGCAAGGCCTCTGCGCTAATCCAGAAGTATCCACTGCGCTTTACGCGTAGGAACCAGTCTTCCGCTACGCGCGGTACAGACAAAACTTCGGGCAAGGCCTCTGCGCTAACCCAGAAGTATCCACTGCGCTCTACGCGTAGGAATCAGTCTCCCACTACGCGCGGTACAGACAAAACTTCCGATGGTGCCTCAACGCCAAATCGGAAGAACAGATCACGCTCCACGCACGAAATAACATCTGACTTCTATGGAAAAACAGATAAGCGCGGTGATCTCCACGAGGGGAAGCAAGCAGGCGAATATTCAACCTCTCGACCTTTACGCCAGCAAGAGAACAATCTGCCTACCCTCCGGATTATGCGAGAAGCCGGTGGCCGACTGAGGACCTCTTCAGCTTTATGCCAGTCTGAGCGAATCTCCAAATTATGCCAGGCGAAGTCCCGCGGCGTAAAGCAAGCTCCGGTTGCTACTCCTGACCTATGCGAATGCCTAGTCCAGAAGCGTAAGGAGAGGGGATCTTCCAACATGTCTATTACGTCCCCCAGAGAGCAATATTGTAATAGTCATAAGATTGTGATTGACTGCTGCTGTTCTAAAGCAAAACGGTCGGCCTTCGACCGATTGAGCTACTCTCAGTCTTTTCCGGAAGAAGAGCACACATATGCGTCCGTGAATATGGCTTCACGCATACCCAGAAGAAGGTCGAGCTTGAGACGTCATCCCTCTGGGCCTCCGAGCCGAAGAAGATTCGAAGACCTCCTCTGGAGCACTGAAGCTGGGGTGTTCCAAAACACCCGGGCAAGGTCACAGCAACCAGCTTCGTACTCGTCTGATTCCAACGCTGGGGGTCGCCAATCTCCCAGAATAGATGCTGAGAGTGTAGAGTCGACTTCTGCGGCGACCTATACTAATCCTTCGATGACGCCCAGGGAAGTGGGAGCTTACGCCATTGAAGATGAATGCGAGAAGGCTTCAGGAAACGCAGAACAACGCATCACTGTGCTAGAGACATCTCTGAAGCAAATGCAATCCATAATGGAGAACATGCACCAGATGATGCTAACTCAGCATGCGACTGCCATGGCTCAAGCGTCGGTCCCGCCAACTCAGATACGTGTGGGGGTGGACTTACCATCATCCGACCCAAGCCAAGAACCTGCTCTAGATCAAGAGTCAGCAGTCCCTCCGCTTCCAACTGAGAATCCGATGCATGCAGTGCGGGAGTTGAAAGCCCAGTTTGACACCCTGAAGCACAAAGATCAGCTCAAGAAACTGGGAATCAACCAGCCTTACCCGGCTATCTGGGAAGAAGTCCCTTTTCCTCCGAAGTACAAACCTCAGACTATGGCTCTGTTCGAAGGAAAAATATTACCAAGTCAATACATGAACTATTTCAGTATGATGACGGTGTTGCTACAAGGGAACGACGCCCTCCTCACTCGGGTGTTCAAGGGCTGCCTCTCAGGAGTAGCCTATCAGTGGTACCGTAGCTTGGCGGACAACTGCATTACTTCCTTCGAGGACTTCAAAGCGCTATTCTTCACACGATTCTACGAGGGTGGAATGGACATGTCTATGTCCTCCCTCATTGAAGTCAAGCAAAGGGAAAAGGAAGACGTTCGCACCTTCGTTGAACGTTTTCGTCAGGCCACCTTACAAATGCCTCCAGGAGTTCCAGACTCGGCGTTAGTAGATATTTGCAGGAAGAACCTCCTTCCTATAGTCTCGGTGTTCACAGGACCATATCAGTTCCATGAGTGGCCCTCGTTCATCGTCTCGGCAGTGGCCACCGAAGACAACAGTCGCAAGGCGCTACAATGGCATCATGATCTCCACCTCCGATAGAGGCAAAAGGCCATCTCCCAGCGGCGACCATCCTCGCAGATCCAAGGGAAAAGAAGCTCTGACGGTCAATACGTCCAGACAAAAGATGGCGGCGACCACGCAGACAAAGCCCGAGACTTCCAGGCCCGTCGAGGTCTACTCTTTCGACGACTATGATATCCCTAGTATATTTGAGTGTCTCTTCAAAAGTGGCAAGATCACCCTTCTGGAGGTAAGGCGGCCCCAAGAGGTCGGCAGTACCGACGACCCCAAATACTGTATCTTCTACAGATACGTACACCACCCAACAAAGGTGTGTTACGTACTGAAGAGGAAGATCCAGGGGTTGATCAATGCTAAGGCCATCACCCTGCACAACACCGAGAAAACGGTCACAGCCAACATGATCTCTCTGCGGTTCGGCGATCTGCCTCCCCAAGAAGTTATGAACGGTATCACGCCCATTTCCTGAGCCACAATGGACATCGTCAATCTCTCCCCGGCTAGGGATCAAAATCATAACCTGGTACCCCTGACCACCCGTCAGGGCGAGATTATGTGGGTTCATCCAGATTTGGTGTCAGAGCTCGAGGAAGAGACTAAAGCTACGTCCAGGAGGAGCTCAAAGTGCAAGCCATGCCATATGGTCACAAATTCTTCGCCATCAGACGAAGACGAGATACTTGCTGCAACCCGGTCAGGGAGAGCCTACCTCAACGACTACAGAGCAAGTCAGGAGGATATACCGGCAGACGTTTCAACTGCCAAACCTGCAGGGCCAAGCCCCGTCATACCGGAAGCCAACCCTTCAAAACCGATGCCGACGGACAAAGGAAAACAAAGAGAAGTGCGCTTCAATAAACCTGTAAAAAACATTCCGAACAAAGGTTTTGAGAAGCCATATAACTTCGACATCCTAGCCCAACTGGCTAATACACCGGCCAGGCTCTCCATCTTCGAGCTACTCAGGCTCTCCCAAGACACTCGTCTAGCCTTGAGTGAAGCACTGATGCAGGCGGAGGCATGCTTGACCCAGCTCAAATCTCCCGACGACGAACCAGTGGCATGCCCTCAATGCCACAGTGTGATGGAGGTAGTCCCAAATATCACCTTCACCCAAAACGACATACTGTTAAAACATAACAGGCATGACAGGCCCCTCTATTACACCGGATACATCGGTTCCATGGAGGTTGATCGGATTCACATAGATCCGGGATCATCGATCAGCATCATCCCGTACAGTCTGCTCAGACCTTTGAGGATTCCTACCAGCGAACTGGCTTACACCTCCACTACAATCGTGGGATTCAACGCCGGAAGAAGTAAGCCGTTAGGGAAGATTTGCCTGAGGATCCAGATTGGCAATCTCAGATCGGTGGCCATATGTTACGTGATCGATTCAGAGGTATCCTACAACATCTTGGTGGGAAGACCGTGGATCCACGATTACAACATCGTTCCTTCAACTCTACATCAATGTCTTAAATATGTAGACCCCCAAGGGATGGTACAAACGGAGGTGGCCGACCTAAACCCATTTAAAGGAGTAGAGTCCTACTATTCTGATGCCGTGTTGTACTCGCAGGACCACACGGAAGAAGTGGCGGGCAAGACAGAGAAGGAATCCTACCGGGAGTCAGGAGAACCCTCTGCCGCATTACCGCTGTCGATCAGAGTGAAAGGACGAACCACTCGTCCAAAAGCCATAGAGCCCATGGCTATTCACCTGAACAGATCCAGCTCGAGGAAAAGAAGCAATTCTCCAGTGGTTACTCTGAACCAGAAGCCTCCACCTTTGGTTATCAACCTTCGGTGCGACAAGCAGCCGACTGATGTAAACACGACCAGGAACGGAGTTCCAGATGGCAATAAACTTCCTCTTTCCCAGTACATTAATACTCAGATTCCATATCAGGAACCCACTCTCCGTGATGAGGTAGAACCCATAGCACGAAAGTTCTTGGAAGCTATGGACTCTTACCATCCGCATATCTGGGAAGCAGCGTCATCATCCAATGTCATCACAATGTATGGACCGCATGAAGATTCTATCTTCATAATTTCGCCTACCTGCAGCAGCCAGCGTCCAATAGTATTCGGTCGCATGCGCAATCAGCCAGCCATCTAGGAAGATCCTTTCGATGACGATACTGGAAAGATGCAGGTTCACCGATACAGCCCTCAAGCGCTGAAGATCATGCAAAACATGGGCTACGACTTGAAGCGAAAGCCGGGCCTCAACTACGGAAAAGGCAGAAGAACGCCGCCACGCGGCGACCCCCGCTACCAACAAACTTGTTTCAGGTTAGGGTATGCCACCTCCCTTACGGCTTCCACGTCGGATAAGGACATCTTTTTCTCCTCCTGGGACGGCTCGATACCTCCCGACTCACCTAGTGCTCCCGAACAAGCACTATCAGCAAATATGGTGATGACAGATCCCTCAGAAGCAGAGGAACGAGATTCTGAGCCATTTGAGAATGACTCTTGGGCTCAACAAATGGATACACAGTGGGAATTCTGCTTCGAACAGAGGGAACCTCCAACCAAAGACGAAGTTATCCAAATCGATGTTGGGGGTGAGCTTTTGCCAAAGCCGATATTTATCAGTGACAATCTTCCACCAGCCGAAAGGGAAAAAATCATACAGCTGATAAAGGAATACGTCGACGTCTTTGCATGGGATTATGGAGACATGCCGGGCCTAGACCCGAAGGTGGCTACTCACAAACTCAACATATTGGCTGACTCAAAGCCTGTGAAGCAGCACCAACGCCGGTTCTGACCGGACATGATAGACGCCATTGAAGCTGAAGTCAAAAAGCTGATAGCCTGTGGGTTCATCCGGGAAGAACAATATCCCGACTGGGTCGCCAGCGTTGTCCCAGTCATGAAGAAAAATGGGAAGGTACGTATCTGCATCGATTACCGAGATCTGAATGCGGCCTGCCCCAAGGATAAATTTCCTTTTCCCATCACGGACATCATGATCGACAACACCTACGGTTTTGAACGCATGTCTTTCATGGACGGGTTCTCAGGATACAATCAGATCAAGATGCATCCTGAAGACGAGAAGCACACTGCCTTCCGCACCCCGTTGGGAGTGTATTGCTATACGGTCATGCCCTTCGGATTGAAGAACGCCGGGGCTACGTACCAACGGGCTATGAGCGGCATATTCCATGAACATTTACGCAAAACAGTAGAGTGTTACGTAGACGACATAGCCGTCAAGAGCCGCCTCAAGGATGATCACATTCAGGACCTAAGGACGGTATTCGAGTTAATGCGCCGACATCAACTCAAGATGAACCCTACGAAGTCCTTCCTGGGCGTATTTAGTGGCAAATTCCTGGGATTTGTTATCACCGCCAAAGGCATCCAGGTGGACCCTGACAAAGTCCAGGCCATCGTAGAAATGCGACCGCCCCACAATCTGAGGAAACTCCGGGGATTTCAAGGCCGTCTGGCTTATATCCGGCGGTTCATATCCAACCTCTCAGGAAGATGCCAGCCTTTTTCGCACCTCATGAAGAAAGGTGTATCCTTCGTATGGGACGAAACCTGTCAGCAAGCATTCGGGGAGATCAAACGCTACCTCACCAGTCCGCCAGTTTTGGTGCCTCCCATCATGGGGAAACCATTCTTGCTGTACGTCCGAGCAATGGATCATTCGCTAGGAGCTCTTCTAGCGCAGAAGAACAACGTGGGGCATGAGCAGGCTATCTACTACCTCAGTAGGATGATGGTCGGAGCCGAACACCGGTACAATCCCGTGGAGAAAGAATGTCTGGCTCTGATGTTCGCTATCCAAAAGACACGGCACTACGTCACCGGCCAGACTATTCATATCATCTCCAGGATCAACCCTCTTCGAGTACTGATGAGCAAGCCGAGTATTCTTAATTCCCGACTCGCAACCTGGGCGATGCTGTTAACACCATATGACATGGTGTACATCCCGCAGAAGTCCATTAAAGGCCAAGCGCTGGCCGACTTCCTGGCTGCTCATCCGATCCCGGAGGCCTCCAAGTTATACGAAGACATTCCTGACGAAGTTGCAGAATGTAATTCAGCAATGAAAAGTGACACATGGCAACTGTTCTTTGACGGCGCCTCCAGGACTGGCCCCCAGGGAAACGTGGTTTCAAGGGTAGGAATCGTCCTGGTTACTCCTGATAAACTCGTCATCTACCGGGCATACTCTCTTAATGAACCATGCTCCAACAATGTGGCAGAATATAATGCCCTGGTGATCGGGCTCCAAGTTGCTGAAGAGCTGGGGGTCGAATTCCTGGAAGCTTTCGGTGATTCTCTGCTTATCGTCAATCAAGTCAGAGGGATATACGAAGTCCAGAATCCAGACCTCATCTCCTATCACCGAGCGACAATCGAGATAGCCATGATGTTCAAAGGGTTCTTCCTAGAGCATGTACCTCGATCTCAGAATCTGGAAGCTGATGCCCTGGCCAGTCTAGCTGCGGACTTAGCTACCCCTATAAGAAGGCAAGATTCGGTGATCCTTCTTAACAGAGATTTATTCTGCGTGAAGAACAACCTTCACATAGAACGCAGCCACGCTGTGAACACAGATCCCCCCGGAAGAGAGTGGAGAAGTCCCTTCATAGATTTTGTCGCATACAAAATCTTGCCAGAGGACCCCAAAGAAGCAATATCCGTCAAGAGACGATCATTACGCTTCTATTTCGATGCATCTTCACACTGCTTATATCGTCGAACCTACGACGGACTGCTATTAAGATGTCTCTCAGACGACGAAGCACAACAGATTATCCGAGAAGCTCACGACGGCGTATGCGGAGCGCATCAGCCCGGTCCTAAGCTACAGGATCGTATCAGGAGAATGGGCTACTACTGGCCCACTATGATCACAGACGCGATCAGCTATGCAAGATAATGCAGAGCCTATCAGGTTCATGCAGACTTCATACACCAACCGTCTGAATATCTATATCCTATGGTCGCATCCTGGCCCTTTGAAGCATGGGGTATGGATATCGTCGGTCCCATTCACCCGTCTTCCTCCAGAGGCCACCGGTTCATACTGGCCATCACGGATTACTTCTCCAAATGGGCAGAGGCGATCCCTCTGGCTGAGGTAAAAGTGTCTGACGTGATCAGTTTCATCAAGTACCACGTCATTTATCGCTTTAGGATTCCTCGAAGGATAATCCATGACAATGGGCCTCAGTTCATCAGCCAAGCGTTTCATCGATTTTGCGATAAAAGTCGAATACATAATATTGCCTCTACGGCATATTATCGAGCTGCTAATGGTTTGGCAGAAGCTTTCAACAAAACCATTATCAAACTCCTGAAAAAGTTCATTTCTTCAAACAAAAGAGATTGGAACGAGAAGCTGGGCGAATGTCTCTGGGCATACCGCACAACGGTACGGACACCTACAGGTTGTACCCCCTTTTCACTGGTCTACGGGAGCGAGGCAGTTCTTTCCATCGAATTCCAGATCCTGTCGCTCAGGATAGTAGTGACTAGTGAGTTGACTCGAGAAAAGAATGACCTGTTAAGGCTCCAAGAGCTTGAAGGATTAGACGAGAAATGCCTACAAGCTCAACAGCACATCGCGCTTTACCAAGCATGCATTTCCAAAACTTTTAATCATAAAGTGAAGGAAAGAGTGTTCAAAGTCGGCGAGCTAGTTCTAGCCGTAAGAAGACAGATGATTCTTACCCACAGAAGTAAAGGCAAATTCCAGCCCAAGTGGGAAGGCCCTTTTGTGATCGAGACAACGTTCTCGAACGGCGCCTACAGGATAGCCCAGCCTAATGGAGACCTGTTAATGGCTCCTATCAACGGCAAATTCCTGAAAAGGTACTATGCTTAATCTCCCCTGCTCGGGTGGGACATAGCAAGGCTCTCGATTCTGACAAAACTACTTCTAAAACGTAATTAGTAGGGTTACGCTCTATCATGTCCGTATGACCTCTGAATAGATGTGTCCTGCTAAGAAGTTTATCGGGAGTCTATCATGTCCATACTACCTCTGATAATACTCTCACCAAAATCGGTCATTTATATTCCGAAATGATGGGTCCACAAAAGTCAGAAAAGAGTCGCCTTTATTTATTCTCGAGAGGGAGGCAGAATTACATCTGGGCAAGCAAAAAGGGGAAAGAATACATCATGATGGCGGGTGAGTCAGATTGTGAATCTGCCGCTCCAGCGCAGCTATCCTCTCATTCCTAAGAACCAAGACGTTGGCACGAGCCTGCTCCAGCCGTGCCTCGGGAGTGTCCATGAGGGTCAGATCAGCCTTTGCCCGAAGACAGCCCGCGCGAGCAGCTTCTGTACGGTCCAGCTCCCGTCGCGCTGTGCTTAGTCGACCGGACGCCACGTCTAGACCTGCCAGCGATTGAGAAGCCCACTCCTCTGCCCGAGCGAGTTTTTCCTTCAGCTTGGAGACCCTCGCTGCATTCCCTTCATGCTCAGAGCGACACCGCGTCTCAACGGCAAGAGCCTCTTCCACGATAACTTTTCTCCTATCCACCTCCAGCTTATGCTTCTGGATAGAGTTGTCTAGGCTTTCCACCTTCGTAGCAAGCCGCGCAGTCATAAGGTCGAACTGATCCTGAACATCAGCATCGAGACCCCGAGTCAGCTGCAAATGTTCGTTAATAGGTTGCTCTAACCCATTAACCACCACCTCCAGGGCGTCAGCTACCCCAGGATCGCCGAGCTCCCTGATGACCCCGATCGAAGCAAGAGAAGTCTTCCTCAGGCGCTCAAAATCCAGACTCTTCGCTAACACCATTGACACCATCGTTCTCAAACCGGTATAAAAAAGGCTGGTATGTTGCTCGGTCAACGCAACTAGATCCGACTGAACGCCGGGAGCGCCCGCAATATCAGCAAGTCCCTCTCCAGGGATGATTGCAGACGAGGTGGCCACAGCCGTCGCATCGACACATGGCACAATCGAAGAAGGTGCGGTAACGACGGTCGAAGTCGTCGCCACACTCACAAGAGGCAAGGTCACGACGATGTGTTCATCCTCCTCTCGAAGTGACGAAGCTACTCCAGGCGTACTGGCCCCCGAAGCCACTTTCTCATCAAAGACGAACGCCTCCTCGTCAGAAGCCCGAGCGGAACCAGAATGCTCTTCAAAGCTATACTCCCCGTGGGCGCTATCCCCTGAGAAGAAGACGAGAAAGTCAATATCAGTATGATGACAATCTTTCTCAAAGGAGACATAAAAATGATATTTACCCGGAGCCAACGGCATATACGACGCATCTGCAGTCGATATAGCTAAACCACGCCTTAATGACACAATGCAAATTGTCATGCCTGGAGAAGGAGGTGGGTCGACCGACATCGCTGAGAGTTCTGTCAGGCCTCCACCAAGACGTGGTCGAAGTTCATTGGCCAGAATCTCGCCAGGCGCGCTCACTGACGCGGCAGGAGTCATGCCCGCTGCTGGCCTCGAGAAAGATTCTCCCATCTGCCTCGGCCACACAGGCAATCTCGCTCTGTTACCTGGAGCAGTAGCCGCCACAGCCACCTCTAACGAGGATTCTCCGGCATCGACGACCGAAACTATAGGAGGCCCCTCTCTAGAAGGCGAGGAACCTCCAGCCAAGGAATCATCCCTGAGGTAGGGAGAGGCAGGCTCACTCCCAAGAGCCGCAATGCCGGGAATACGGAGAGGACGAGCAACCGTCTCCTTCCTCCTCTTGCAAAGAGAAACTTCCTTCAGAGCAGAAGCCCGTCGCTTCCCAAAAGGGACTACCAAAGCCCCCGCAGGCAGAGGCACTTCGCACCTCGGCACCGATACCAGAGGCTCGTCCGGAGTACCAAACTCCTCACCTTCATCCGAAGAAACCGAAGGGACGTCAACTCTTCCCCCAGGCTTGGGAGAAGGCACCCGGAAGCTTCCACGCATGTCAAAATCATGATGGAAGGTGTTAATCGCCACGTAAAACTGGGCGTAAGAATGGAGAATGCGAAGCTCCATGGAGGTTGTAACAACCGGCACAATGAAGGTTGCCCTCGTACAACCCATGAGGAAATATCGCCACCCTCTAGCTCCATCAATGAGTCCGCCCCTGGACCTAAAGCTGGTAACGGCATTTCCCATATGTAGCTGATCGTACCCAAACTGCCTGGAAAACCGACTAGGCAAGTAGGGATCGAAGAAGCAGTGATCTTCGCTCCTGTACAGCAGATGGGAGGGCCTAATACAGACCAACCAGTTAAAAGCTTCCGGGGAAAGGTCGGTCTTCTCTCCACCTGAATCCTCAAGTCGCACCCCTGATTGATTGCGATGCACGGGGGGAGCAGTACAGAGGAGCTTCCAACCGTGGCTGAGGTTCAACACCAGCCGGCAGTCTAAAACTTTGCTCATATTCCAGGAGGAATCCTTGTAATTCAGCAAGAATATACCCCCCGAGCTGCTACCGGACCCAGGAGACATCACCCGGGGATTGTGGAGAATCAACCATCCCATCAAGTGTAGGTATGGTAATTCCACCCTGGGAAAACTCTCATGTCGAGCATCGTCAACGAGCAACCCGTCAGTTATGGCTCTCAAGCCAGCCTGTATACGGCACACCATGGCAGGAAGCAAGCCCAGTCTTGCCCCAAATACCAGGCGCACTGCCGGCCACAGGATGTTTCGGTGAATGCGGTCCGCGGACGCGGTACCTGGCACCACTACTCGGTGCAACCATATGGAGAGGAAACCAGCCAGCTGGGCTTCCTTAGACAAAGGCCTGCGACAATGCCTCAAGTAACTACAGGCCTTGGTGCCTTTCGGGTACTTTCCTACCCCCTCGACAAGAATCTGGTCCGGAACTTCAGCCTCCTCCATAAGAGTCTCCACAACCTGGGCACTAAGCATGCCCAAATAATTCACGGGCTCATTCTTGCCACCCGAGGCTTTCTCCGACCTGGCAGCCCCAGCTCGGTGGAAGAAGAGGTAGGACATCCACTTGGTGGTGTGAGCCAAATTAGAAGGCTCATTATAAAAGGCGGTGCATGCGAAGTATTGACACATCAGCTCCTGATATACTTTTGCCACCCGAGGGTCCAAATCCCCCAACTCCCGGTTGGTGGAAACATAATCTTCATATGGAGTATCCCCCATCGGCAGTCTCGAGACAACTGCCATCTCGTGGAGCACCAACCCCAACTCCCCCAGTGGAGTGGCAAAGGTCCCGGTGAGCGGAATGTACCGCTCCATCAGCGCCAGGAACAATTTGGGGTTCGGAGGTAACCCGACGCTCGTCACACTCACAGCGGCATATAGTCCAATGCCCTCCAACTCTCTCTGGAAGTGCTTCAAGGCCCAGTCAACTAGGCATCTCCATCGGGAGTTTGTTGGGGCGATCCACCCATTGCATCGAGGATTCTCCTTGGGATATACCCCACCTCGACCCACGAAGTCATTGCAGAAGGTCGGCAATTGGACCGGCTGGATCACCAAGCTATCTTCACTTGGAATACTGCCCGGGCATAGTCCTCTGAACAACGTCACAACGCCGGAGGGGCAACTGACGAATGACCCCTGGTCAGCTCCTTTCAGATAAAAAATCTTCCCCGGCTTGCCGTGAAGATCAGGAGTCAGCGTCCACGACATCTTCCTAGGATGCGTCGCGTGGAAGAAGGCCGAGATGGGATAATCCCTCGGCATCGTTGGCAGGTACAAAACCAAATTCCCGGCTGAGAAGACCCAGGGCTCCCTCTTAGGCTTCGTCTGGGACTGTTTGTCGATCATGTCCCCAAAAAGGAAAGCCGGCTTTACGTACGGCTCCCCGTCTACATAAGTCGGAGGCTCCCCGTTGATCATGCTCAGCAACATTCGCTCGCTCTGAGTCGATATTAAGACCCTCCTTCCTTCAGGGTACTGGGGTCCGGAGATAGGGAATGACACGTGGGACAGATCCTCCAGGTAGTTCGAGTGCAGCATCCCAGCCGCGGAGCCCATAACCTCGGCCAGTGGAGACTCACCCAAGTCAACTACAAAAGTGCAAGGAAAATACGTCATCACAAGTCTTGCACGAACATACGGACCGAAAAAACAAAAGTTTGTGCTCTACGCAGGATTGTGCAAATCTGGCAATTTTACGTCGGAGGTCCCCCCACAAGCATAAAATTCAAATTTTACGATATACCCCAATTTTTGGTAGCCAGAGCTCCTACGCTCAGAACTACGAAAATATGGAGTCTTTACGCTGACACATTAGAAATGTGGGCGTAAAAGATGAAAACGTCTCCGTGCATCATCTTCCTCAAGAAGAGGCTATCAGCACAGAAGACGACCTAGCGCGGTCACGTTCAACGTGTGCGAAGGATTGTTCGTCGTTTTTGTCACCCCGAAGGCTTTACCTCTAAGACCGGGTGCACTGCTCGTCGGCAGGAGACTTCGCTCAGAAGAAAGTTCGCCTTGACCGACCAAAGACCCCCTCGCTGGGGCGAAAGAATGAGAAGAGGAACCTATACCCTTTCCCTTAGCGGAGGAGGTTTGTTTCGACGCCATTTTCTGAAGACTCGAGGGAACGAAGAAAAACTTGAACAGTCGAAAGCTCTCTTTCACAGAAGAGGGATAAAAATTTTCTTTCTCAGAGAACTTGGGATATATATAGAGTTTGGGCCGACTCCTCGAATCCTCAGACGGACTCCTCGAGACCCTAACCAAATATCGCAAAATTGAATAAAGGGTTATGATTGGATGCCACGTCAGCCCACTAACCTTGAAAGATGGACAGTCAGCAAATTCGAAAAGTTTTTTCGTGCAAAGACGGTTCAGCAGGTCCTACGCTGAAGGAGCTTTCTACGCTCGACAGCAACAGATCTACGGTTTTACGCTCGTAAGCTATAAGTCTATGATTTTACGCCCGGATGCCTTCGTGCTCAGTAGCTTTTATGCTCGAGAGGCCACAAATCTACGACTTTACGCTCAGCAGATACCAAATCGATGATCTTATGCTCGATAGTGCTCAGTTTACGCTCAGAAGCAACAGATCCGCAAGACTTCACGCTCGGAGAAATTTTCTTTTCAGGAGCTACAGATATACAGTTCTACACTAAAGGAGCTTCCTACGCTCGACAGCTACGAATCTACAACTTTACGTTCGACAGCTACAAGTCAGGTTTTTGGCCTGGATGCCTTTGTGCTCAGTAGCTTTTATGCTCGAGAGGCCACAAAACCCATGACTTCACGCACAGGAACTACAAGTCTACGATTTCACGCTCGACGGTGTTTTACGTCCAGAGGCTACAGACTGATGATTTCTCGTTCCACGACTTTTCGTATATTCGAACGATCCCCAAGACGGTCAATTACAGGAGTTCACACAGAAGATACTCCTCCTTGGCCTCAACATATCCCAAGTACCCGAAACATACAAGTATTCAAACATTGAGAAATTACTCTTCTCGGGTCAATTGGAGGTTCATCCAAACTCCAGTCTGAATATCTCGTCTATCAAAAGATGGCAACTCAGTTTTTTGATAGCCATTCCTCGATCCTGTTCCAAGGGATTTTCGAGAAGTCACTCTTGAAGGCGAAGACTGAACAAAAATTCTGTTTATCAGAAGTTCAGAGCTCTACGCGGTTCCTCAATCCCAGCAACAGGACAGTTCTAAGATGTTCAAAATGCTTTACAGCGTTTTATGGACTACTCGCTATGCGTAAAGGACAGGACCTAGCACTCTTTCTACAGAGTCGGCGTACAGATTCAGACGTGTTGAAGCTGCACACATTCAGACTTCACAGCAACATATGGCAAGATGATCATATGAAGAAGAAAGACAATTTTTATTAAAGATCAAAATTATGATTACATATGAGGGAAATCCAATCTACAAGGGTTTTCTTTTCATTTTCATGATTACATCTGAGGGAAACTTTGTCTACAAAGGAGCTACCCCCTCGTCGTCTGAAGATCGCCGCCAGAGTCCGTTCTGCAGGGTTCTCGCATCGGTGCAGATCTTCCTCTTCTTCGAAGGAGATGATCACCGGCGGGCACGACAGAGTTGGGGCTTGCATAAAAGTATGCAGATCCCATGCTCCGTGCGCCACGGCAGATTGGGTTGAGGTATTAAACCCAACTCAGTCCGGAGAGACAGCTGCTACAGCTTGTCTTCTCTCTCACCTCCCAGAGGGCATCGAGAGAAGGTGCGGCACGCCAGCCGCCGTGGTCAAATACGACCCTTCCTCTCTCCTGGGGCAACGCCATACAAAGTTGCTGATTATCCCGAGCAAGGGAGGCTAAGATATCCTTCCATGATCCATCGTTGCAGTGGACACTTGCTCGAAGACGCCGTCTTTTTCGGCTCCTTACACGCTGGAAGAACATGATCTTCTTCTTCCTCAAATTGACCTGGCGAACTTCGGTGATCATCTCTGCATGGTGATGAAGATGTGGGGAGAACAGGCTAACTCCCCCAGCCTTTTATAGGCAAAAGAGATCACAGCGGTCCCCCATAAATCTGCCATAAAGTCTGCACCGACCGTTTCAATGCTCCACTCAGAAACGTTTCGAGTTACGAGGGGCCATTCATGCTTCGTTCAAAGCGTTTCAAATTCCAAGGAATTTAAAAGCTCTGAAGGGGGTCTTGTAGAAGCATGAAAAATACGCTGGGAAGAGCTACACAGCCTCTAGATACAGAGCAGCGTAAGCAGAGGCCTTCAGAGCCATCGGGCGTACAACAGAGTTTTCTCCGCTAAAATACAGCGTGAAGAATAAAGCTCAAAGGACCATCCGCATAAGTGCAGTACGTCCAGGCCGCTCCAGCGTGAAACAGAGTTCTTCATCGCCTCAATGGCGTAAAACTCAACCGCTCTCAAAGCAGCGTGATAGCGTACAAGGAACGCTTCATCTTCCCCGAAATGAACCTGTCAAGTCATACAGTGAATCTGACCTCTGACTCCTGACAAAAGGTGATGCACGGCTACCCAGACGACGGCTGGAAACGATGGCAAACCTCTCAGAACGCGTCCCACAGTATGATGGCGGATCCCACCATTTAATGCAGAGGATTTGGTAAAATATTACCAAACCGTCGTTTACTGGAGTCCCCTCAGCATAAAATCGCTCTTTTGCGTACAAGGGAATACGCCGCCCTGTTTTACACAGGCAAACATGAGCTATTTTATGCTCCACAGCAGATAAACCGCCTGCCACGTCAAAAGCTGTACTTCGTACGGGATTCGAGGCACGTCTCCACGTCTAATTGCACAGAGCGGTGACAGTTTCTCTCAAAGACACGTCTCTGCGACGGGTGCACAGAAGGCCTGCAGACCTTCGAAACACGCCTCCGCATTTAATGCATAAGGTGATGGCAAATCTCTGCAAAAGATTTGGTTATATCTTCAAAAGCCGTAATTCCGGCTAAGGCATCCACATCAGCACGGTATGCAGTGGCTTCTACGCCCATTCAGGATCTGTGCTCAAGCGGCTTCTACACCCATTCTGGCACGATATGCAACGGCTTCTACGCCCATTCAGGATCTGTGCTCAAGCAGCTTCTACGCCCATTCTGGCACGATATGCAGCGGCTTCTACGCCCATTCAGGATCTGTGCTCATGCGGCTTCCACGCCCACTCAGTCTCTACGACTACTCGGCTTTCACGCCTACTCGGCTTCTATGCCTATTCGGCTTCTGTGCCTGTTCGGCTTCCACGCCTACTCGGCTCCTATGCCTGTTCGGCTTCCACGCCTACTCGGCTTCTATGCCTGTTCGGCTTCTATGCCTACTTGGCTTCTATGCCATGGTGACGGATATTTGGCTTCTACGCCAACCTCTTCTACACAATGGATACCTACCCGTATGGCTTTTATGCCGTGATCTTAGTAGCAACCGTATGTGTTGTGTCCCCTTAGTTGGACCCATATCACCCGCTCAGTCAAAAGATCATCTATACGTAGGCATTGGTTACTTTAACCGTTGTGTAAAAGGGTGCTGTACTTTCCACTCCTCGGTTGCTACACCAACGGAGTGGTCACTGTCACCAAAGACTCTATAAATAGAGGCCCCTGTCAATGGGGAACAAGGTCAAAAAATTGGTCAAGAAATCGATATCAGATCCCAGGTCAAAAAATTCGGTCAAGAGCACCAATATCAAATCCAAGGTCGACATTCGGAGAAGATCGAACAAGGAGAAGAGAGGGAGAGAGAGAGAGAGCCCGGAGCTCAGGCAAAGAGCGGGGATCGACGACTTCGGCATCGTGCATCCACCCTCTCCTACAACCTTCGAAGCTGCTACCTGTCTTCCATGGCACTTCTTCAATATCGCGTGGTCCAAGGGCTAAAGTGATCGACCGCAGATCAGACACCTATAGCAATTTATATCCAGATTAAATAAATTGTACTCCCACATCCTCGTATAGAATTATATTGTACAAGTTTGTTTGTAAACCAAAGGGCGCGGGTTTCGCACGAACCCCGTCATTGAAATACACTTTCATTCTTTCGTTTAATACCACAAACAATCATCACCACCCTCCAACCCCTTCACAAACCCCTATAAAACAACACCTCACCCCACCCTCAAAGCACACCATCGGCCCTAATCCCAAGGAAAACTTTCCTCCCTCTTTCTCTCTCCTCCCTCCTCACAAAATCCACAACCAACATCCCTTTTCTTATTTTCTTTCTTCTTCCTTTCTTCTTCTTCTTCTTCTTCTTCTTCTTCTTCTTCATTTCTTCTCCTTGAAGAAGGAATCCAGCCGGCTGACTCCACTCAATCCCCGGCGGTCCAGCCCACTTCCGACGCCGCTGTGCACTGTGCAGCTCCTCCGACCCGCGGTGCACTATGCAGCTCCGGCCTGCGATGCACTATGCAGCTCCGACCGTTCCGGCTACAGCCCGTCGACGTTCCTGCGGCTGAGCTAAAGCCCGCTCCGACGTTCCCGCGGCTGAGCAGACCGACCGACTTGTGCTTCCCTCCGAGCCGCTGCTTCCCTCGACCAGCCACCTCTTCTCCGGCATGCCAGCATCGATAATATACCACCAGCACCGCCGCGTTCTTCCTCACCATCATCAACTTCCACCACCTGCCAAGCCTCCTCACAAGCATTGCCATTACTGTCCCTGTTGACCTCTCGACTGCCACAGTTGTGTGGATGGCCACGACTGCTAGTACAGTCCCGACCTCAGCGTCATCTCCGACTCTCTGAGCCTCACCCCAACGCTCGATACAACCCCACCATCGTGTCTCTCTCTGCGTGAACACGGTAGCCCCTCCTCACAAATTTCCTCTGCTTTGCTCGAGCAGACTAGTGCTGAGCCAGACTGTGAAACCACCAAGTCTAGTTTCAGTATTGGCGAGTAGGCAATAGTTTCTTATAACTATGGTTGGATGACAGCAGGGGTTGATATACATTTTTTAAGTTATTCCCTTAAATTAACTTACCTTATTACAATAGCTTAGAACCAAACCTCTCTTTGTTGTTCACGTGGAGAACATATAGGAACAACAGGATATAAGAAATGCATACTTTCTCTTAAACTTTTGATGAATTGATTACTATCTAATTTTTTGTATAGAAACCCCATATCTTTCAACTATTATATAAGTTAAATTAATCTTATTATGCATAAGTAGATGTGTAATTAGTTTTATACAAATTGCACATATAGGGTTGCATAAGAAGTTTATTTGAGAACTTTATATATGTTATAAGCGTTATTATTATTAATTTCTTGAGATGGATATTATTGTATAAAAATTAAGTATTGGCTAATGTTAATGGTTAGAGGACATTTGCATACTCCCTTAACTCACGTAAGTAATCTATGCAAGCACTCCAACTAAATGACAAATCCTTCCATGTTAACTTGTAAGCCTATGCATTAGATTGGACTTGGTGACCGGATTGCACGATGATTTTAGGGTATCTCTTTTAATTTATGCATATTGTTTTTTATTATGATGAACAGTTTAAATGGTTTTGGAATGATGATGCTATATTAAGGACATGGAATGTTATTGAGGTGCGGAATTAATTGTCGTAGAATGATGTTGTGATATTAAGCATTGATTATTATCAAGGAGAATGCTAAATAAATATGAAATAGTGTGTGATATCATTAGGTTGTTCATTGGTTGTGGATTTGAGTATGACTGACGGATTCGTTTGAGGAATATAAATATGTATCTGTGAGCTATGTATCTAGGAGAGAGTGTCTGAATAATAAAATAACGTTTATGAGGTTTAATAAATACATTATTAATTTATTCAAGGATAATTATTTTGTTTGAGGAGGATATGTGTCAACGTGCGTGATAACGTCTGTGAACACCGGGGGTGAAGCCAGAGGATTTGATCATGGCTTGAGGTACCGATAAACACCGTGGGAAGAAATAAGATTGAGGATTGTTTGATGATATTGTGTAGGTGATTAATCAGATTTGGCGTAGCGAACCCTTAGTCAACCTTGGTCAACCCTCTAGCTTCGTGTCTATGTGAGTTGTAACTGAGATTGAATATATGCTAGACGTGAGTCGCATCCTTTTTTTTGTCAGGTGATAGTCTATTGATTGAGCTTGTATCTCGTCTCTAGGTACTATGGGACCTGCGGACTTGGACGTTGTACCAGAGACCCATCTTCAGCAGCCGGATCCAGGCAAGTGTACCTTGCCACCCTGTATTTTAGTTTACAGATATTTGTTGTTTTTTATACTTTGTGCGCATATTTATGTTGGCGTTCGATGCTCCGCGTCCGGTTCACAATCGGGTGTTGACATTCGACGTAACATCTTAGAATAATTGCTAGATGCTTCATAGCATCTCGATATGCGTACCTGAGTATATCGATACCCCAGGACACATACACTGTGATCGTGCCACATTCCTGTATCCTGATACTGACATCATGACCAGAGACTGGGATAACCTTAGGGTCGCGTCTGTTGAGTTATTTCTGTGTGTCGAGACTATAGATAGAGGTTCAGGTTCAGCGCACAATCGTTGACCGCTTGGGATAGGGAAGACAGTTACTAGATGTTTGGGCTACTCTGCACGCGCTTATATATATGTAATATTTTATAGTGATTCCTGTATCTAGTGTAGTGGTATCACCCGTGTGACTCTTTGTCCGGAGCTGCGGTACGTACCGTGTGTTTCCGTGTCCGGAGCTACAGTTTTATTTTAGAAAGCCCACGCGTCGAACATTGTCTTTAAACTGTGTCACACTGGTTTGGTATGATAGAGTACCCTATTGTTGTACTTGTACTTTCTGTTTACTTGGCATGTTGTATTTCTGTACCTTGTTACGTCCCTCTGAGGACCTGGTTCCCTGCCAGTTTTGCAGCATAAATAATTTCAGAGCATTTGGAGTTGCTGTTGGAGTTGCATGTCTTGCGGGCATGGTACCAGGTACTCATATTATATCTACCGACATTATAGTTATTTTATATTATTTATTTCATCTGCTATTGTAGCCTAGTTTTTATAGACTCATACTTCTTCTTGAGTCTATTCGAGTTAGTGTGTTATTGGGCGGCCGACTCCAGCACATATAGATCTTTCTTGTATACTATTGTACATTATGGATTGAGACATAGAGGTTTACATTTATGGGATATCTAGATAGTACCCTTTTATATTACAACTTATACGTATTCGAGTCAGACCAGAGTCTGGTCGAATGCGTAGCTGGCGTGTCACGTATTCCTAGTCCTACGTATTTTGGGACTGGGACGTGACAACAAGCCCATTAGACCCTCTTCCTTAGTTAATTAAGGATATTAGTTTAATTTGCATTAGTTTTGAGTTTTTCCAATATTGCCCTTCTTATTTATTCTTCATAATTAGCTAGAGAGGGGCACCTTGGATATTTGATATTTCTTGGGAAGGAAGGGAAGGGGGCCAGCCATATAAATGTTTCCTCATTCTCTCTCATCTTTATTAGTTTATTCCAATTAGATCCCATTTGTGTTATTCCACAAATTGACTCATCCCTCTACAATTTTAACCCAATTCACAACCATTCCCTCTCAATTTTATCATCTAAGAAGCATTGGATCTTGTATTGCAAGGAGCACTTGAAGAAAGAGGAATTAACAAGGAGATCGTGTCCTAATTGTGTCCATTGAGCATTTTATTGAGAATCCATCTCGCAATAGGTAAATTGTAAATCCAACTCTTAATTTAGACTATAATTCATGTATTTAACCAATATGAATCATCCATTGGCTTAGGACTACCCATAGGATCAAGAATTAGGTCCATTGACTTGTATTATGAAAGTTATATGGTAATTTGTGTCCAATTAAGGGGAATTGCAAGATTGAAACATTAATTCTGTGTCATGAGACCAATTAGATCTAATTAGACATAGATCGGGGTTGTGGGACTAGGTAAGTGTCTACAACTGGATACGAGTAGGCTGTATTATGGTAATTTGTGATACAGTATGATACGTGGTTCATTTTTGGGTGATTTGTATAATTGTCTTCAATTCTTAGTGTAGCAAGTTGTATTAGTTATTAAATAGCGTATTTGGTATGTAGGAATGTGTATTGTAAAGTATTTGGGAATTGGGCACTTTATTTGGTTACGTATCATAGAGTATCTTGCAAATGTACTACTATAAGTGTTTGGTATGGCTATTAGTGTGAGTTTGTATTCACTCAATATCAATTGTGTATATATATTTATATATGTTAGTGTATAAATCTATGCTCATGATAATACATGAGTTATATCTATGTATTGGTTTGCATGTATAGGTGTATGTGTACGGGTTAGTTTGTGTGTCTGTGGTCAATAAGTAACTGGATTTAGGAAGTATGGGAATGATACTGAATATATGGATGTGGTGTATCAGTGTGCAAGTATTTCCAATAGGATAGAAGTGGTGCTAAGGTAGGTGGGTTGTGTAAGACTATGTGATCGGGTATGCTGAAAGTGAGAGGAGGGGGACTGTTTCAGTATGACAGTGCATTGTGTGCACTGTCAATTAGCATAGGCAGCAGCAACAATAGCAGTATTAGTAGCAGCATCATAGGCAGCAACAACAATAACAGTATTAGCAGCATCATAGGTAGTAGCAGCAGAAATAGTAGTATTAACAGCAACAACATAAGCAACAGCAGCAATAACAGTATTAACAGCAACAACATAGGCAACAACAACAATAGGAGTATTAGAATGCAACAGTGAAGGGATGACTGCAGGTGGACTCGGGAAGGGGTAACACTAGAGCAGTAGTGGCAGCGCATCAATGTGCAATGATATCAGATGTGGCAGTAGCAGTTGTGCTGGAGCCAATAAGAGGAGGAAGCAATGCTCTGTTGCAGTAGTTGTGTTCAGGTGTTTGGAAGATAGAGGCACTCTGATACAAGTGTATCAGAGAGGATGGGTTAGCAGCTGCTAACAACATTATATGGAAGAATATGGTCTGTTGTATCAGTAAGGATGCTCGGGTATCAACAAGGGTTAGCAATATATGGAGGTAAGGGCTCAGTTATAGTAGGTAATAGTTAAGTTAGTGTGATATCATTAGTAAGATAATGTATCAGTTAGATAGACTAGTTAGTATGAATGTTAGTTACCAACTATTAGTTATAGTAAGTATAATTAGATTTCAGTTAGTGTAAGTGTCAGTTAGTATGACATGTCAGTTAGTTAAGTTATATATATATATATATATATATATATATATATATATATATATATATATATATATATATATAGCCCAGTGGTAGGGCTACGGGACATGGAGGGGCGGATGGGGTTCGAGCCCCCCCCGGGGGGGGGGGGGGCTTGGCCCCGTTCCTTGGACGGGGGGTGGGGGGGTAGCTTAGGTTAGATTTGGAATATATATCATGACCCGCACTCGATATAGGGGCATGAGTACGTGGGTACGTCCAGCCTACGCCGCAGCATCGACGGTAGAACGCTGTCTAGGTCTCAATACTATCTAATCAATCTCACACGAATATCCAACTCCATAAGGAGATACAAATATTATAATATAATATAAAAATACTCAACCACATAACTAAAGCACGATAAGATATCGAAGAAAATAATCGAAATACAACACAAGTCTGAACAACAAAATAATCTAACTTCAAACAATAACATCCAAGTCTCAATGTACGCCGGAAACAAATTCGGTACCATAATATGCTAAAAGAAACTAACTAAATAACTAGTGATCCCGGCTAGACCTCCCAGAAATCACACCTGAGCTACAAAGTCCAAAGCTGCAGCTACTCTCCCTGTGGTCCATAATATGTAGGACACCAGTCCTCTAAGTCGTAGTCTGGAAAAATATATCCAGTCAGGATTGGAGCAAAGTACAAGCACTAAACAATAGTTCCATTTATATTGACAAAAACTATAATATAGTGTAAACAAATACACGATGAAGAAATACTAGAAATAAGGAATACTGGAGATAGTGTAATCAGCAGTGGTATAACTAGCAATGAACATAATATAAGTGAATGCTAGAACAAGTAAAATAGAATACAAAAATAGAATATCTAACTAAGTGTTTGAAATATCAGTCTATCATGTGATTGGCTTGGGACGAGATCAGGCTTGTTATATATGATTAGCTATGATACATGTGGGGTTAGGCTAACCATCTGGTTAGCTATGATGCAAGAAATAGTCAGGCTAATCATATATAACAGGCTATGAGGCATGTAAATGGTCAGGTCGCACCCAAAGTGATGTGTGGGGTAAGCTATGGTGCATGTAAAGTGGGGTATGATCACATAATCTACTAATATTTCCCCGTCCCCAGCTAGCATGATGAATTCCAATCACGAATCCTCATGACAGGTATCGATGAGGCTAACCCATGTATCCATAGTGTCAGAATCAAGTACACTATACAACTAGAATTATAGAGATGATCAACATAATAAAAACTGTCAGAGAATGTACTCGCTTGTGGTCCTGAGCTGGCAATACCAATATCCTGCTCCTGAAGTCTCGTACGAATGATCCAACGGTCATATATAATATAATATAATATAATATAATAATATCAGTCATGTCACGCCCTAGTCCCAAAATACATAGGACTAGGAATACGTGACACGCCAGCTACGCATTCGACCAGACTCTGGTCTGACTCGAATACGTATAAGCTGTATAATAAAGGGCACTATCTAAAAATTGAGTAAATGTAAACATCTATGTCTCAATCCACAATGAATAGAATTATACAAGAAAGAGCTGCATGTTCTAAAGTCGGCCGTCCAATATCACACCAACTCGAATAGACTCGAAAAGAAATATGAGTCAATAAAAACTAGGCTACAACAGCAGATAAATAATCAATATAAAATAACCATAATGCCGGTAGAAATGATGTGAGTACCTGGTACAATGCCCGTATCCATCAGCAACTCCAAATGCTCCGTAATCGTCTATGCTGCAAAACTGGCAGGAAACCAGGTCCTCAGAGGGACATAACAAGGTACAAAAATACAGCATGCCAAAGTACAACAGAAAGTACAAGTGCAACGACGGTATAGTAACCACCTAAGTGAGACACAGTTTGAAGACAATGTTTGACGCGTAGGCTGTCCAAAACTGTAGCTCCGGACACGAAAACACACGGGATGTACCGCAGCTCCGGGCAAAGAGTCACACGGGTGATACAACTACACTAGATACAGGATCACTACAGAAACAGTACATATACATATATAAGCGCGTACAGAGGAGCCCAAATGTCTAGTAACTGTCTTTCCTATCCCAAGCGGTCAACGATTGTGCGTTGAACCTGAACCTCTATCTAACAGTCTTGTCACACAGAAATAACTTAACAGAAATGACCCTAAGGTCGTCCCAGTCACCGGTCATGATGTCAGTATCAGGATACAGGAAATCTGGCACGATAACAGTTTATGAATATGTCCTGGGGTGACGATATACTCAGGTACGTATATCGAGGTGTTACGAACATCTAATATTTGTTACAAGATGTTACGACGAACGTCTGTACCCGGTTGTGATCCAGACGAGAAGTAACGATCTTAATCAAACACGCGCACAATGTATATAATGAAATAATAAAATCTGGTAACTGAAATACAGGGTGGCAAGGTACACTTGCCTGCGTCCGGCTGTTGATGACGGGGATCCGGTACCACGTCCAAGTTCGTAGGTCCCGTAGTAGTACCTAGAGATAAGATACAAACTAAATCAATAAACTATCATGTGTCAAACAGGGATGTGACACACGTCTAAACATATGCTCAGACTCAGCTAGCACTCCCAGTGACACAACACCAGAGGGTTGACCAAGGTTGACTAATGGTACGTTACATCAAATCAAATTAATCATCTGTGCAATATCATCAAACCCAACCTTAATTATGATATTCAGTTAATCAAATCCTGATCAAATCCTCAGACATATACAATCTTTCCCATTTCTCAATAAAACTGCTACATAATTATGTTCATTATTTTTTATCAACGTTAATTCACAACCAATTAACTGCTCATCATCAATAACAATATGCATGAATTAATTAAAAAACCCTAACATCTCAAATCTAGCATTTATAAATCCTAATTACTAGCCATGCATTTTATCCTCATTGCATATATTACAATGAACTAATCCCTTAAATCTCAATGCAACTATGTAACCCTAACCAAAGATCCATTTTATTCTCAAATCCCAATGTATACATTCTATAACATCATTTTATTAATATCAATAAATTCATAAACCTTCATATGTATGTTATGACCTGCATTCAACAAAAATTCAAGTATATCCATAACCCTAACTTAATTTCCTTGTATTTATCACCCATGCATATAGTTCATAACAATTACATATAACCCAACCCTAAACTCTATCATTAAAATATTAGATCATTAACACTACACTAAATACACAAAACAAATATATAAAAATATAGAGAGGGGAGAGTCGTTCACCTCGGCGAGGAGGCTATGCTGACCGGAGGAGGGCTTGGCCGGAGTCAGGTGAAGGCTGGTAGTGATGATAAGGTAGTCGTGGTGGTGGGAAGTAGAGACTAGAGGTGGTGGTAGGGATGTGCTCGGCCGGAGAATGGAGCTTAGGCTCGGCAATAGTCATTGGTGGTGGTGGGAATAACAGCAGGCCGGCCGGGGTGACGCTGTCGAAGCCACGGAGAGGAGGTGCTCGTGGGGGTGATGTCGGGTGGTGGCTCATTGATGGCCGGAAGGAGGTGGCTCAGTCGACTGGAGTGCGGGGGAGGAAGCTGGCACGTCGGAGACTGGAGGTCGAGGCAGCGGGGTTCAACGAGTGGCCGGAGGGGGATATCTCATGGCAGTGTCAGTTGAAGTAGTGGTACGGGGATTGCCGGATGGAGAGGAAGCTGGCCGGAGCATGGACAGCGGCCGGTGGTAGTGAAACTGGAGGTGATGGCGGGTGTGGCGGTGACTGGGCAGCAGCTAGTTGGCCGGAGGGGGAGGCTCGGGGATCTCGGCCGGCTCGGGGAAGACTGGAGGAAGGTGGGCTCGTGGCAGTGGGTGGCCGGAGGGTGAGGCCGGAGGGTGAAGTTTAATGGAAGAAAAGAAGAAGAAGAAGAAGAAGAAGAAGAAGAAGAGAAGAAGAAAGGAAAGATGAGGTTCAGTTTTTGAATGGAGAAGAGGGAGAAAAGAGAAATGGGGGGGTTCTCTAGGTATTGGGATTAGGGCCGACATGGGGTTGTATGTGGTGATGGAGACATTAAATAGGGAAGTGTGTGGGAGTTGGATGGTGAGGATGAGCCCAATTCAAATGGGTGGTGAAGATTTCATATGGAGAAATTAATTCTTCATCCAAAGGAGAGGGAGAGGGAGGCTTGACCGATCAAAGAAGTGGGGTGGCTTGTTCATTTGGCCTTGACCAATGAGGTTATGCCACATGTTACAACATTTGCAATTTAGCCCCTTAAGTTTGGATATTTGCACAAACACATGAAATGATGGAAAAATTATGGGGGCATTGGTGTTTGGTGTTTTGTAGGGTGAGGGAGTGTTGTGTGTTTTGCATGGGCTTAATTAAATAGGCATTGGAATTAAATTGGGATTAAAATGTGATTAGTCAAAGTTGGTATTCCCAATTTAATTAGAATAAATTGTCATGTGCTCTTAAATTAAATGGGGGCACATGGGATCTCAATGGAGAGTGGCACAAAGGTCGTGAATGGTATAGGCTTGGTATCAGGCTTGGACCTTTTAATTGGTCTAGCTCAACGGGTTAAGTTGGTGTCTCCAAAATGATGGCAATGACACAGGTGCGCGACACGGGATTAAATAATGGATTTCGGTTACGGAAATTGTGCAATTAATTTAGAGCACGAAGAAATATAATTTTGAGCGACGGGAAAGTCCAGCGCCTAAATTGGCGTGTCAAGTCAAGAGTGCAACAATCTGTTGGAATTTATGGGCTGATGTTGGGCTCCGAATATTTCAACAATGGTAGGGCGCTCCAAGGATTTTAAATAAAAAAATCAGACATCTGTAACCTTACTCTAAACCTCAAACATCTGCTGCAATACCAAAATTTTCTAACCCATACCAGACTATCTATAAAAATAAATGAGGGGGTTTACATCCTTTCCAACTTAGAAAATTTTTGTCCCCGAAATTTAAAAGTAAAGCACGATAATAACTAAGAGAATTTAAAAGCAAACTGGTAATCAAATGCGGTACGTAAATTCGTACCTTGGTCCTCAAATAAATACGGAAAACGCTACCGAATGGAATCCTCGCGCTCCCAGGTAGACTCGCCTGGCGAATGATGCTTCCATGCAACTCAGACCAGTCGAATAGTCTGACATCTCAAAGTCTTCTCACTGTGATCGAGTATCTCCACTGGCTGCTCTACGTAGGATATACTAGGCCCGACTGTAATCTCCGAATGATCAAGCAAGTGGCTAGGGTCTGCCACATATCTCCTCAACTGCGATACATGAAATACGTCATGCACTCCTTCTAATGATGGAGGCAATACAAGATGATAAGCCACTTCGCCAACTCGTTCGAAGATGTCAAAAGGTCTGATGTACCTCGGACTCAGCTTGCCTCTACCTCCAAATCTGATGGTACCACGAGTAGGTGATATCTTTAAAAATACATAGTCACCTTCCTTGAACTCCAAAGGTCTGCGCTGTGCATCTGCCCAATATTTTCGTCTGTCCTGTGCTGCACGCAGGTGGCTCTGAATCTGCTTGACTTTCTCCACTGTCTGTGTTACCAACTCTGGACCAAGTATCTGATGCTCTCCCACGTCACTCCAACATGCCGGTGACCTACACTTCCTGCCGTATAGTGCCTCATAAGGTGCCATCTGTATGCTAGCCTGGTAGCTGTTATTGTAGGAGAATTCTACTAAGTATAAATGGTCCTCCCAAGATCCTCCAAAGTCGATCATGCACGCTCTCAACATAACCTCTAGTATCTGTATCCTGCGCTCTGACTGGCCTTCAGTCTGTGGATGATATATAGTGCTGAACTTGAGACGAGTTCCTAGACTCTCCTGTATACTCCGCCAAAAATGTGATATAAATCTGGAATCACGATCCGATATAATGCTAATAGGCACCTATATAGTTGTACTATCTGCCTCATATACATGTCAGCTAATATCTCTGTGGACTGCCCAACTCTGAAGGGCAAGAAATATGCAGACTTGGTGAGTCTGTCTACGATAACCCAAACTGCATCCTTTCCGCTAGGGCTCCGCAAGAATCCTGTGATGAAGTCCATGGTAATGTGTTCCCACTTCAACTCGGGAATGGGAAGCGGCTGCAATAGTCCCTCTGATGTTCAGCCTTGACTTGCTGACAAACCAAACATCTCACCACGAATCTTGCAATCTCTCTCTTCATCCCATGCCACCAGTAATGTTGTCTCAAATTTTGGTATATCTTTATACTCCCGAGATAAATCTTCCTGCTTAAGGCATCTGCTACTACATTCTTCTTGTCAGGGTGGTACTGCAACTCGATATCATAATCTGTTATCAACTCTAGCCAGTGCCTCTGTCTCATGTTGAGATCCTTCTGTGTGTAGACATACTTCAGACTTTTTGTGATCTGTAAAAATCTCAACATGCTCTCCATAAAGGTAGTGTCGCCATAGCTTTAGTGCAAATATCCCTGCAGCTAGCTCTAGATCGTGCGTCGGCTAGTTCTCCTCATGAACTCTCAGCTGTCTCGATGCGTAGGCTATCTATTTTATCTAAACATAACTCATATTTGCTGAGCTTGGCATACAGCCTCTCCTGCCTCAACGTCTCCAACACGATCCTGAGATGTCTCTCCTGCTTCTCCTGGCTCTCAAAATATACCAAGACGTCGATGAACACCACTATGAAGTTATCTAAGTAATGGTGGAAAACATTGTTCATCAAGCTCATAAATACTGCTGGCGTGTTGGTCAAACCAAACGACATGACTAAAAACTCATAGAGCCCATACTTCGTTCGGAAAGCCGTCTTCGAAATTTTCTCTCTCCGTACCTTAATCTGATGATAGCTTGATCTGAGATCGTTCTTCGAGAATACATATGCGCCACTTAGCTGATTCAAATAAATCATCGATGCACGGCAATGGGTACTTTTTCTTTATCGTTACAGCATTAAGGCACTATAATCGATACACAAATATACCATCCCTGAAATCAATACGCAAATATACTATCCCGTCCTTCTTTGGCACAATAAGATGGGTACTCCCCATGGAGATACACTAGCCCGTATGAAACCCTTATCTAAGAGATCATCTACTTGGACTTTCAACTCAACCAACTCCTTCGGTGCTAGTCTGTAAACGAGAAAATAATCGGCTCGGCTCTTGGAGTCAACTCTATAGCAAACTCTATCTCTCTGTCAGGTGGTGTCACGACCCGCACCCGGAATTGGGGCACGAGTACGTGGGTACATCCAGCCTACGCCGCAGTATCGGCGGTAGAACGCTGTCAAGGTCTTGATACTATCTAGCCAATCTCACACAGCATCCAATCTCTATAAGGAGGCACGATGACACAAATAAAATGATCACATACTCAATCACAGGATTACAGCACGATAAGATAGCGAACAAAAATTAAATACAACACAAGTCTAAAGTAATAATCAAACTCAACAATATCCAAGTCTCATCAAAGAATGCCGGAGACAAATCCGGTACCAAAAAGTTTACTAAAAGAATTAATTAGAAGATTAGTGATTCCGGCTAGACCTCCCGGAATCACAACTAATCTACCAAGTCTGCAGCTACTCACCATATGGTCCATAAAGTGTCGGACAGCGGTCCTCTAAGGCATAGTCTGGAAAAATATTTTCAGTCAGGAAGGAGCAAAGTACAATCTAAAGCAATAAACATGTGATGCTAGCTACTGAGAAGACAGTGAAATAAATGCAATGGCAATTAAAAAGAGACAGGCAATGTAAAGAGACAGGCAATAGGCAATATGATACAGTCAGTGCATGTATAAAAATAAAAAGAACAAGGAACAATATCATATACGGGTGATGTAGTATAGATTTAAATAGAGAACTGTAATCTATTCTAAGTGTTTGAAATAGTAGTTTCAAAATATGATCGGCTTGGGAACATGTACGATAGCTATAGGGCCTGGCTAATCATGAGTGAAGAGCATGATTAACACTTACATTGTTCTATACTGTATAAAGGGTATGATCACATTCCTTACTAACTACTTCCCCGCCCCCAACTAGTACTGTGGATCCAACCATGACACATCACGATACACGAGCAAGTCCAATCTATCATATACGATATCTAATATACATGTCGTGTACAATGTCAATACGATAATCAATGTAACATCTCATGACTGCAGATCCAAGCTATACTAGTCCGTGTAGCACAGTGTCAAGGATTCAGATGTAACATTTCATAATTATTGAACTTATAGAAATTATCAAGGAATTGAAAATTATCAGAGAATGTACTTGCCTTGGGTCCTTAGCTGGTAATTATTGATGTCCTGTTCCAGAATATCCCCCGGGTGAAGCAACAGTCCTAAAAATATATCACAATAACACTTGTATCAGGTGCTACCCTAACACACAGTCTATAAACACTGGCCTCAGGGCCATGCCAGGCAGGGCACTAGTCAACTAGGGTCATCTAGCAGACAGACATCTAAAACATATTACATATTTTTAACCAACATTAATACCTACCATATATATATATATATCCTTTATTAATTTCATGTATAATATATATATTAGTTAAACAACGTATGTTTGCCATATTTATCAATTTAAATATACTAGGTGTATATACAATAAATATATACATATATCAATTTTATATATTGAAAAATATATTAAGTATACCAATAATACATATAGTAGAATACGTATATATATATATACCAATCATATATATATATATTGAAAATATATTAAATGTAGGTACAAAATATATATATATATATATATATATATATATATATATATATACACATTTATACTAGTTATACATATTTAAAAATATATTGAGTATATATATACAAAATATATATACATATACCAAATATTATATATTTTTATACTAAAATACATACATATATATATTAAATGAAATACACATACTATACACCAAAATATGTTTATACACATATATATATACTAATAAACATTTTCATATATCATATATATATATATACATTAATACATACATATACTAAAGTATATATATATACTATGCTTATACATGTTTAACATTTTATTTATAAATAATATACATGTACATATATTAAATTAAAAATATACCTTACTAATGTATTTATATACTATACATATTCACATATTTAAAGCATTAATTAAATAATACTATTTATATACATATACGTATATACGTGTGTATATAAATTATACATAAATACATATATATATATATATATATATATATATATATAAATATAAATATATATATATATATATATATATATATATATATATATATATATATATATATATATATATATATATATATATATATATATATATATATATATATATATATAACCAAAGAAGGAAGAGGGAGAGTGGGAGAATTGCTTACTGGGGGGTTGGCCGGAGTCTCGCCGGAGGGAAACTGTGGGCCGGGGTCGACTGATGGTGGTGGTGGTGTTAGATGATTGGAGGTGGTGGTGATTGGAAGCATCGGGGGCCGGAGCACACAGCAGGGGAGGGAAGTCGGCTGCTGGGTTGGCCGTCGCTGGAGCAGGGAGCAAGGGGTTGGCCGCCGGAGTGGGCAGGGCTCGGCCGGGGGTACTGTAAGTGGGGAGGTGGTCGAGCAGCAGGGGGCCGGCTGTACAGGTGGAGGGAGGAAGAGTAGAGGCGTAGGGGGAGCTCGCAGCGGGAAGAAGAGTGGTGGTGGTAGGCCGCCGGACGCGTCGAGGCAGGCGCCGCCGGGGTGCAGTAGGGGTGACAGTGTTCCCCCTTCTCCTCTTTTTGAATTAAAATAAAAAGAAGAAGAAGATGAAGAAGAAGAAGAAAGGGAGAAGAAAAGAAGAAGGAGAAGAAGAAAGAAAAGAGGTTTCCTACGTTGAGGCTGTGAGAAAGTGGGGGCTTGTGAGGAGGTGGGGAAACTGTCACTACCACATTCTGAAAACATGGGGTATTTTTGACTTTTTACAATATTTAATTTATGGTAGTTACAATTAATTAATCGCATGATAGTATATTTGATTTAAATGATTATGTGTGATGTGTGATTAAATATAGTACTAGATGCCAGTGTTCATTTATTTTTAGCTAGCAGACTAGACCCTAGAAGCCCAGCAGATGACCACCTGTCCGAATTATAGGATTCTGGTTTTTATTATTTTATCTAGAATTTAATATTTGGAGATTGTAATTAATTACTGTATTTTTTATTTGATATTTTTGCGCATTGCCTTGCTTCGATATTTGGAGCACCATCCAGACTTTTGTCTTCCCAACAAATTTCACAATCTTGCCCTAGACATGCCCGCCTTCCATTCTGCTATTTTGTAACTCATAATTATGCTCCCTGTACTTTAATTCTAGCCGCACAAAAAATCGTCACGGACGTTATTTAATAAATTCCTATTTTGTATCGTTGTGCGTTCCAATCGAAAATTGGAGGCAATCTTGACCTATTTTTCGTGCGGCCCCAAATTAGGGTAATATCCTGTTCTGAGTCTTCTTCATTATTGGTATTGATGACCTGACCTGATTTTGGCCCCATGTACTCCTAATTAATTTTAGAACACAACTTGTATTTATTTCTAATTAATTTGAGGATACTATTTTATCTGATTTCGAAATTCCAATTTAATTCCAGTACCCTGCTATTTGAGCCACACCGATCTTACAGCGCCCCCTGACCCTACAAAACACCGGACACCGGAATCGCCCGCCAAATTTTCGTTATTTTATGCGTTTGTGCAATTTCCTGAATTTAAGGGGGACTAATTTGCTAATTTGCATTTTGGTGTAAACACCCAATTGTTTAAACAATGAGGGAACCTAATATTTTTATTTAAACTCTCACCCTCATTTCTCACATGAAAAACTCATGCATATCATAATCTTGGCCATTCATTAATTGGGCCAATCCTCACCCTTTATCCCATACCTTCTCTCCCTATTAAAAGTCTCTCATCCATACCATTCCCAAGAAAAACCCTAGCCATAAAAAGCAATATTTCCTAGCACTTATCTCCCGTACACCTCAAAGCCATTTTTCTCTCCTTCCTTGAACTGTATATTCCTTCGTTCTTCTTTATTACAAATCCACCTCGCTTGCTTATGCTCAACCTTACACGCGTATTCCCGCCCGAGCGTCCGCAGAGCTGAGCAATCTCTCCCCCGACTACCAGGCGGCACCGACACCTCCGTCTCGCCTCCAGGAGTCGTGAAGCCTTCCTCGACCAATAAGAATCTCCGTGCGTCCTGTGCACCAACCACTCCTCTCTTCTTTCCGTCGTGTCGTCCGGCTTCCACACTGAGACGACTAGTGCAACTTTGCTACACTCGCCACCGTCCTATCAACGGACTCCAGTGACACCACCATCAACGCCGCCACCACCACCAATGCCCCTCCGCCGCACTGCTGGATGCCGTGGCCGCACCTTCCGTCTCCTTCCGAGATTCGTGGAGAGCTCGCCATCATCGAGGCGTCGTCCATTTGTGCCCCAACGTGCCCTGCTGAGGGCACGTGGTCCCGTTCCTCTCTGAGGTTCGACCTTCTTCACATCCGGGAAGAATCCTCTTCCATTTCGTTGATTCTCACAATATAGCAACTATTAAGGTGAAGAAGCAAATGCAGCAGCAGTGGCCGCGGAAGAATCGAACACAGCAGCAGCAAGCATATGGTTCAACATAAGAAATTGAGGTATAATTCCCTATTTTGCCCTTCCCTTCTACTCTTTTTTGTGATGCATACATAAGGTTATTTATTGTATAATTAGGTAGTACACGTATAGATAGTAGTGTATATATAGATATAGACTTGTATTATTGTTGGTGATATACGTATTGAAATATGAGTTAAAATATAAGCATTTTTTTCAACCTAACTTATTTTATGTAATATGTACGCATATGCAAATTATGTACATATGTTCAGCTTTGTATATAAATTTGTGTGTGTATACATGTTTTAGTATAGCCACAACTTTATATAAGTAATTTTGTTAGCAAATTCTAAATATATATATTCCATTATAATGTGCCAAATACTTAGTATGTACTAAATTCATTAATTGCTTAGTGATGACTTAATTCGTTGACTGTATATATATTATTTACCCTCTTAGCAAGTACTTAGTAAGGAGTATATACCATTGGTTATAAAGGAAATCACTTTCGTAATGAAACTCTAATAAGAATTTAATATAGGACTTTATTGAACTACTTTCATAAACGAAACTAAAGGGATTTCGGGCTATTGTATATATAAATGAATTATTTTCTAAAATAAGACCATAGTATGGTTTTGCGAATACATAGGTGTCTTGTTACGTCTCTCTGAGGACCTGGTTCCTTTCCAGGTTATTGCAGAGTGCTGGCATAGGATTATTGGGACATTTCTTCGGGATCCTGGTATCTCTTGATGGACTGTCGGATTCTCCAGACGATACTCTGGGACAGGACATTGGTATTGACAGCTAAGGACCCAAGGCGAGTACATTCTCTGATTAGTTTCTAATTTATGATATCTCCTATGTTCACTGTATCTAGTGTAAATATCCATGTTCTTGACACATTGGTTACACGGATTGGTATACACGGATCTCGTCATGAGATGTTATTCCTTTTTCATGGTGTAGCTTGTACAAGACTTGTTTCCTTGTTATCTTGTGCATGTACAGACGCTGATTCCCGGGGAGACTTGCTACCTTCCTGGGAAATCCCGTGCCATAGCGTACCATGATTGGATCTACTATACCAGTCGAGGGTGGGGAGTATTTTAGTGTAGATATGTGATCATACCCAACTTTTTATGCATCATAGCTCACCCCACATCTCACGTCGGGTGCGGCCTGACCCTCTCAGTGCCTCATAGCTGTTACGTGTGATTAGCCTGACCTCTACATGCATCATAGCTAACCAACGGTTAGCCTGACCTTCGTGAATCATAGCTAATCACATGTAACCAGCCTGATCAAGATCCCAAGCCGATCACATGTTAAAGCTAGTACTCACACACTTAGTCATAGGATTCTTTGCTCATTGACATATTGTTCTTTCTTGCATTTACTTACAGTATTTCTCTCATTGTACATTTCTCGTACCTATACATGCATCTGGTATGTTTCCATCTAGAACTGCTACATAGTTTATGTCATTTATATAGAACTGCTATTTAGAGATGTACTTTGCTCCTTCCTGACTGGAAAATATTTTCCAGACTGTGACCTTAGTGGACTTGTTTCTGACATATGGGGACTGGATGTTACTGATCGCAGGTATGATTATGTTGTCATTAGACTTGTGTTGTATTCTTTTATTTCTTCAAATTCCTATCGTGCTGTAGTTGTGATTGAGTATGTTGTTAATATTTTATAGTATTATCCGAGTCTCCTTATGGAGTTGGATACTAGCGTGAGATTTGTTTAGATAGTACTCGACCTAGACAGCGTTCTACCGCCGATGCTGCGGCGTAGGCTGGACGTACCCACGCACTCGTGCCCCTAAACCGGGTGCGGGTCGTGACAGAAACCTAGGTTTTCTAGGGAAGGGTGTGGGATGTTACTTTAAATAGTAAGAGGGTGTTGTGAAATCAAGGGTGGTGATTGACCCCCTTTAAATGAGGGGTCCAGATTTGACATGGGGATTTTCATGTGGGAATGAGGGTGAGAAGCTAATTAAATATTATTAGGCTCCCTCATTGTTTTAAACAAATAAGGTGTTGACAAAAATGCAAATTTGCAAATTACCCCCCTTAAATTTGGATATTTGCACAGACACATAAAATGATGAAAATTTGGCGGACGATTCGGTGTCCGGTGTTTTGTAGGGTCAGGGGGCGCTGTAAGTTTGGTATGGGCTCAATTAGCAGGGCGCTGGAATTAAATTGAGATTTCAGAATTGGTTAAACTAGTATCCTCAATTTAATTAGAAATAAATGCAAGTTGTGTTCTAAAACTAATTAGGAGTACATGGGGCCAAAATCAGGTCAGGTCATCAATACCAATAATGAAGAAGACTCAGAACAAAATATTACCCTAATTTAGGCCGCACGAAAAATAGGTCAAGATTGTCTCCAATTTCGATTGGAACGCGCGACGATACAAAAATAAGAATTTATTAAATAACGTCCGCGACGATTTTTGTGCGGCTAGAAAAAATGCACAGAGAGCATAATTATGAGTTGCAAAAATAGCAGAATGGAAGGCGGGCATGTCTAGGGCAAGATTGTGAAATTTGTTGGAAGACAAAAGTCAGTATAACGCTCCAAATATCGAAGCAAAGGCAATGCGCAATAATTAATTAAAATACGGTAGTTAATTACAATCTCCAATAAATAAATTTTAGATAAAATAATTAAATACAGAATTTTATAATTTCGACAGGTGTTCATCTACTGGATTCTAGGTCAAGTCTGCTAGCTCAAAATAAATGAACACTGTAAATAATACTATATTTAATTACACATCACATAATTATTTAAATTAAATATACCATCATGCAATTACTTAATTATAACTATAATAATATTAAATATTATAAAAAGTCAAAAATATCCTCGTTTTTGGAACGTGGTAGTGACAAGTCTACCCTCCTTAAAAAAATTTCGTTCTCAAAATTTAAAATTCTCATAGTAGTGTTTATTCATACACATTATTATTTTCTCTCAAATTTTAAATTCATCATCCACGAAATCAGGTAATAATCCACAATGTCTTTTCACAATTTTTTAAAAATTCTATAATTATTGCATTCCTGAAAAATCCTCGAAATAAAAATCAAAGTCCATTTTTTTTTTATCAAAAATTTTCCCAAAATTTTTAGTTAATAATTCAATACTCGGAATTTAATATCCACTCCTCTAATTTGATTTTTTATCAATGCACAAATATAAAATGTAATCTCGTCCCACAAGTTTGAATTTAAACATTTATCCATCAAAATTTTATCTCTCGATTTCCTCTTCCTCAAAATACTCAACAATACGATACTTAAGGATTCTCCAAATGCAACATCCAAATATAAAATTCTAAAATTCATAACTTGCAACCAATTAAATATAATGATAGTCTCCCAAAATTTCCAAATTTTAATAACCAATTTAATCACATCATAATCTTCCTGGAATTAATAAACCACCAATTATGAAATGTTAATTTCTTAACCCTCTATTTAAATCAATGGTTATCCTCGAATTTTAATCGTCTTGTCTCTCTTGTCAAGTCATAACTCCTTCATGAATCTTCGTCATGGTTAAACCCCGATAATCATGGTCCAAGAAAAATCTTTTCTACAATCATGCAACATGCAACCTAAGGGGAATATGTACGGTCATGGTATCTTTTGTCATGGTATTTCAGTCTCTGTATCAGGGTATACTACTAACTACATTCTAACAAGAAAATCATGCATACAACTATGGTACTAAGGAATCAATCAATTAATCAAATAGAGAGGGACAGAAGGAAGGATAGAACAGAACCTGCTAACATATTACCTGCAGTATCGGTCTCCTCGACCGTCATCGCAAATGCCCCGCCCTGCTGGGGTGGTTCCCTTCGCGGGTGCTGAGCAATATACGGTTCCACAGGTAGCCTAACTGGATCTCTATAATTTGAAACTGCACGCTGGCTAGGAAGATAAGGGGCTAGAAGACAATCCCTTACTTGATGTTCCGCAGCGCCGCAGTGCAAACAAAGTCCTAGTCTCGTTCTACAGCTCTCCCAAAGGTGACCTGGCTTCTTACAGAAATGACAAGTCTGCTGTGTCTCTCTCGGAGGCTGTTGCTGATTCTGCTGAACACGGACTGGTGCCTGGTACTGTTGTTGATACTGATACGCCCATGGATATTGCTGGATATGAATTGGTGCTAGGTACTGCGGTGGATGCTGAAATATCCATGGTTGTTGCTGAATATGAAATGGTACTTGGTACTGCTGTTGGTGCTGAATACGGGGATGCTTGGCTGGTCCTGTACTACCATTCGTATCTCCAAAAGTATTGTGACTCCTCTTAGGCCTGAGATCCAGATCCTCTTCTGCAATCTGGGCATCCATCAAGATAGCCTCAAAGGTAGCGGTACGATGACCAGAAGTGCGTGACCTAATCTCTCTCGTCAGTCCCTTTCTAAATTTCTGGGCTCGATCTCCTGGGTCCCGAATCATAGACGATACAAAATGGCTCAATCTACAAAATTCTACAGCATACTCGTCGACCGATATGTTTCCTTGAACCAAGTCATGAAACTGACTTTCCAAGGTTCCCAATGCCACGTCGGGAAAGAACTTCTTCTTGAAGAGTTCCTTGAAGGTCTCCCAAGTAAGTCCTTGTGCAGTAATTCTCGGCTCCGTGCGATACCACGTAAGTGCGATATCGAACATTTGACTGCTAGCGGCTTCTATCTGCAAGTTCTCCGGAATCTGGGTCAATCGCAGGCTCCTCTCTATATCCTCTAGCCAGTCGTCAGCGTAGAGTATCCCTTTGGTGCCTTTGAACTCTCGAGGCATCATCCTCTTGAAATATACTATAGTGCCTGATCTCTGCTGCTGCTGGCCAGGAAACTGCTGCTACTGTGCTACTCTCTCTAAAGCTTGGAGAGTCACCTGATGAGCATTCTCCATGTTTTCTCTCATCAGCTCGGTTTGTGCCTGGTGCTCTTCTGCTTGCACCCTCTGAGCCTCAGCTTGAACTCGCTGAGCGTCTGCCGTCACTCTCTGGGCATCTACCATGCCCTGGATCAAGGTAAACAACTGCGTCCCGTCAATGGGTAAACCTCCGGGAATCAGAGTCGGTGGAGGAGGAAGGTTGTCCGTCACAGCTGCAGCAATCCTCTGAACAGGTGGGGGAGGAGGATCCCCGAAAAGTGCAGACACTCCTACGTGCATCGGAGATGTAGGAGGAACTACTACTGTCTGTCCCTCAGGTGGAGAGGTGGCAGACCCCTCTAAAGCTGATGTTCCCGCTCTCATAGACCGTGTCTGCGGCGACATCCTGAAGACAGATCCCAAAGAATCAATTTAGGCAAAAATACGATATCATCAAGGAAGGACAGTATAGTTCTAAAGAGCAACATTCAAGGTAAAAGATTGGAAATAAATATTCCTAGTTGTGATTGCACAGGTCAAAGATACATCCATGGTCTGATACTTCTATCCCTCTAAGTACCACAGTTCTACCAGAAATATACTCACTGCTAGCTTCCTTACCTACTACAACCGTTGATACTAGTTATCCTTATCACTCAAGTGCATATCAAATACAACACATCATACCAAGTACTGCTCTTTCCAATACAACCCTAGATGGACGCCCAAGTCAGTTGGCAGTGAGATCTCAATCATGCTCAAGTCAACAGATCCTTACACATGCATCCCATCTACTTATATACTAATATATCTCTTCAACTATAAGATTTTTATCCTCAAAATAAATTCCTCAAAATAACTCCTCGAATAAATTTTAAAGTAAAATGCATATACTTTCCTCAAGATCAATTATCTAAATACTGAAGTAAAAAACTTAATCACAAAAATCCTTACAGACTTGTCTAGGTTCATTGAATCGAATCTGAATCCTCAAAAATAAAATTTTAATAACATAATATCTCAACTTCTCAAAATTCAAAAATGCAATTCATTTTCAATCTTTAAATTATAATTTAAATCCATATCTAGTAGTCCAATAGCCCTAGTGTTAATTTTTCTCACTGTCCTCATCGACATGCGTCATCAGATAATACCATAAATCAGTCTGCAAATTCATCTTAATATGAAATCAAACTATACGATGAAACCAAGATCCTAATTTAATACCTGATCAACAATCAACAAGTGAGAATGGACGGAACAAGGGAATGATTTTAAATTAGAGATTATAACAAGATTCTCAGGGGTCATCCCAGGAATCTCTCAAGGAATTGTGATTGAGTATTCGCTCTCGTCCTAGTATCCTATGTCCTAGATCCTATTGCAGGCACGCAATAGTGTAACAAAGATGCCACACTACTACGACATCGCACAACTCGCGAAGTCTGACCTGCATGGGCCACCACTAAAAACGTGTCACGACCCGCACCCGGAATTGGAGCACGAGTATGTGGGTACGTCCAGCCTATGCCGCAGCATCGGCGGTAGAACGCTGTCAAGGTCTTGATACTATCTAGCCAATCTCACACAGCATCCAATCTCCATAAGGAGGCTCGGATGACACAAATAAAATGATCACATACTCAATCACAGGATTACAGCACGATAAGATAGCGAACAAAAATTAAATACAACACAAGTCTAAAGTAATAATCAAACTCAACAATATCCAAGTCTCATCAAAGAATGCCGGAGACAAATCCGGTACCAAAAAGTCTGCTAAAAGAACTAACTAGAAGATTAGTGATTCCGGCTAGACCTCCCGGAATCACAACTAATCTACCAAGTCTGCAGCTACTCACCATATGGTCCATAAAGTGTCGGACAGCGGTCCTCTAAGGCATAGTCTGGAAAAATGTTTCCAGTCAGGAAGGAGCAAAGTACAATCTCAAATAACAGTTCCATTAAATTGATAAGGACTATAAAGCAATAAACATGTGATGCTAGCTACTGAGAAGACAGTGAAATAAATGCAATGGCAATTAAAAAGAGACAGGCAATATAAAGAGACAGGCAATAGGCAATATTATACAGTCAGTGCATGTATGAAAATAAAAAGAACAAGGAACATTATCATATACGGGTGATGTAGTATATGATTTAAATAGAGAACTGTATTCTATTCTAAGTGTTTGAAATAGTAGTTTCAAAATGTGATCGGCTTGGGAACATGTACGATAGCTATAGGGCCTGGCCAATCATGAGTGAAGAGCATGATTAACACTTACATTGTTCTATATTGTATAAAGGGTATAATCACATTCCTTACTAACTACTTTCCCGCCCCCAACTAGTACTGTGGATCCAACCATGACACGTCACGATACACGAGCAAGTCCAATCTATTATGTACGATGTCTAATATATATGTCGTGTACAATGTTAATACGATAATCAATGTAACATCTCATGACTACAGATCCAAGCTATACTAGTCCGTGTAGCACAGTGTCAAGGATTCAGATATAACATTTCATGATTATTGAACTTATAGAAATTATCAAGGAATTGGAAATTATCAGAGAATGTACTTGCCTTGGGTCCTTAGCTGGTAATTATTGATGTCCTGTTCCAGAATATCCCCCGGGTGAAGCAACAGTCCTAAAAACATATCACAATAACACTTGTATCAGGTGCTACCCTAACACACAGTCTATAAATACTGGCCTCAGGGCCATGCCAGGCAGGGCACTAGTCAACTAGGGTCATCTAGCAGACAGACATCTAAAACACATTACATATTTTTAACCAACATTAATACCTACCATATATATATATCCTTTAATTTCATGTATAATATATATATTAGTTAAACAATGTATGTTTGCCATATTTATCAATTTAAATATACTAGGTGTATATACAATAAATATATACATATATCAATTTTATATATTGAAAAATATATTAAGTATACCAATAATACATATAGTAGAACAGGTATTTATATATACCAATCATATATATATATATATATATATATATATATATATTGAAAATATATTAAATGTAGGTACAAAATATATATATATATATATATATATATATATATATATATATATATATATATATATATATATATATATATATATATATATATATATATATATACATTTATACTAGTTATACATATTTGAAAATATATTGAGTATATATATAAAAAATATATATACATATACCAAACATTATATGTTTTTATACTAAAATACATAAATATATATATTAAATGAAATACACATACTATACACCAAAATACGTTTATACACATATATATATACTAATAAAATATTTTCATATATCATATATATATATATATATATATATATATACATTAATACATACATATACTAAAGTATATATATATACTATGCTTATACATGTTTAACATTTTATTTATAAATAATATACATGTACATATATTAAAAATATACATTACTAATGTATTTATATACTATACATATTCACATATTTAAAGCATTAATTAAATAATACTATTTATATACATATACGTATATACGTGTGTATATAAATATATACATACATACATACATATATATATATATATATATATATATATATATATATATATATATATATATATATATATATATATATATATATATATATATAACCAAAGAAGGAAGAGGGAGAGTGGGAGAATTGCTTACTGGGGGGTTGGCCGTAGTCTCGCCGGAGGGGGAACTGTGGGCCGGGGTCGACTGATGGTGGTGGTGGTGTTAGATGATGGAGGTGGTGGTGATTGGAAGCAGCGGGGGCCGGAGCACACAGCAGGGGAGGGAAGTCGGCTGCTGGGTTGGCCGCTCGCCGGAGCAGGGAGCAAGGGGGTTGGCCGCCGGAGTGGGCAGGGCTCGGCCGGGGGTACTGTAAGTGGGGAGGTGGTCGAGCAGCAGGGGGCCGGCTGTACAGGTGGAGGGAGGAAGAGTAGAGGCAGAGGGGGAGCTCGCAGCGGGAAGAAGAGTGGTGGTGGCAGGCCGCCGGACGCGTCGAGGCAGGCGCCGGCCGGGTGCAGTAGGGGGTGAACAGTGTTCCCCCCTTCTCCTCTTTTTGAATTAAAATAAAAAGAAGAAGAAGAAGAAGAAGAAGAAGAAGAAGAAGAAGAAGAAGAAGAAGAAGAAAAAAGGGAAGAAGAAAAGAAGAAGGAGAAGAAGAAAGGAAAGAGGTTTCCTACGTTGGAGGCTGTGAGAAAGTGGGGGCTTGTGAGGAGGTGGGGAAACCTAGGTTTTCTAGGGAAGGGTGTGGGATGTTACTTTAAATAGTAAGAGGGTGTTGTGAAATCAAGGGTGGTGATTGACCCCCTTTAAATGAGGGGTCCAGATTTGACATGGGGATTTTCATGTGGGAATGAGGGTGAGAGGCTAATTAAATATTATTAGGCTCCCTCATTGTTTTAAACAAATGAGGTGTTGACAAAAATGCAAATTTGCAAATTACCCCCCTTAAATTTGGGTATTTGTACAGACACATGAAATAACGAAAATTTGGCAGGCGATTCGGTGTCCGGTGTTTTGTAGGGTCAGGGGGTGCTGTAAGTTTGGTACGGGCTCAATTAGCAGGGCGCTGGAATTAAATTGGGATTTCAGAATTGGTTAAAATAGTATCCTCAATTTAATTAGAAATAAATGTAAGTTGTGTTCTAAAACTAATTAGGAGTACATGGGGCCAAAATCAGGTCAGGTCATCAATACCAATAATGAAGAAGACTCAGAATAGAATATTACCCTAATTTGGGCCGTACGAAAAATAGGTCAAGATTGTCTCCAATTTTGATTGGAATGCACAACGATACAAAAATAGGAATTTATTAAATAACGTCCGTGATGATTTTTGTGTGGCTAGAAAAAATGCACAGAGAGCATACTTATGAGTTGCAAAAATAGCAGAATGGAAGGCGGACATGTCTAGGGCAAGATTATGAAATTTGTTGGAAGACAAAAGTCAGGATAGTGCTCCAAATATCGAAGCAAAGGCAATGCGCAATAATTAATTAAAATACGGTAGTTAATTACAATCTCCAATAAATAAATTCTAGATAAAATAATTAAATACAGAATTTTATAATTCCGACAGGTGTTCATCTACTGGATTCTAGGTCAAGTCTGCTAGCTCAAAATAAATAAATACTGTAAATAATACTATATTTAATTACACATCACATAATTATTTAAATTAAATATACCATCATACAATTACTTAATTGTAACTACAATAATATTAAATATTATAAAAAGTCAAAAATACCCCCATTTTCGGAACGTGGTAGTGACAGGTGGCAGGCTTAGAAGATTCTCTATAAATACATCCTCAAACTCTGATATAATGTGGGGGTACACTGGTTCACCTTTTGTAATGTGTGTCGCTAAGGTTGGACGCCATGCTCTCGGGCTCCCTGAAGAAACTCAACTCAGGGTAATCTGGTGGTCTAAATATAGTGCAACCACGTCGACAATTCTAGCGTCGCGTGGTATTGGCTTAACTAACTCATGCTAGGATGATGTCATAGTCTAGACTAAACCTCATAATAAATTCTCCCATTCTGTTTTCAACATCAATCCTCAAAAGAAAATTTTTCCTTGCCTAATGTATAATTTCTCTTATCCTCAAAGTTTTCCCTGAAAATTTATTCCTCAAATCTCTTCTTTCCGTTATTTATTGCTCCGGGTCGCATAGTGCAATTATAATAATGGTATCACCCAAGCACAAACTAGAATTTCTGGTATTAGATCATCATCTTGCAGGTGAGAGCCTAAAATTTTATCTTATCTAGTCCATATTATCGTTCATGGTATTGCTATCATATACAACCACTAGTTTCCAGCATCGGGCTATGCATCTCCATAAATTATTCTAGGTCATGATCAATAATCTTTCCAGCTCCCAGTACTTCCAAGATCACTACTATCTCAAGTACGGGTAGGGTACTAATGGGTCCAATTCTCTTGCTAGCCTTCCACACTAGTCCTAGAATCCAAAAAGAACCTATCAACCTACCCTATTGAGGGTAACAATCTTCTCAGAGATTATTGCATAAATCATGTCTTCTGTCGTCTGAACTACGATCTTCTTCTGGAGGGAATCATCAGGCACAAGCATTCATCTTCCCGAATAATAGGGGATGAGAAACAATGATAACAATATTGACAAAAATTGAACGAATACAATTTGGAAGTCCAAGGGCAATAATCATATACAAAGTGAATTTTTAAAATTGATTATGGATTGAGATCCTATACAATAATAAATCATAATATCAATTCCTAATTTACAGGCTCGCTTGGCACAGTCAGATGACCAAGACGATTTAAATCGGACCTGCATGGGCCACCAGAAAAATATGTCACGCCCCAGTCCCAAAATATATAGGACCAGAAATACGCGACACGCCAGCTACGCATTCGACCAGACTCTGGTCTGACTCGAATACGTATAAGCTGTATAATAAAGGTCACACTAGTACACACATAAACACAACTACACTGCACTTAGAAACTAATGCAAGGGGGTGATAACTGGTCGACTAGCAGGGTCAAGTGTGTACGTCTAAATGCATAGGTGTCATATCCTCCAATACCGTGTATAACAAGACAAATAACTAACACTAACACATGTCTAAATCTCCAATTCTCGTGTAACATTAACACTAGGCCTAGCTAGTAGGTTAGGGTATACAAGGCAGACAATTCATTAGCACTTAGGGTCACGCAAACATATAGAAATATGTGATACCCACAACTAACACTTAATAAACAAATTCCCATAAAGTGTATATATATATATATATATACCTAAATACTATTCACATATACAAACACATACATACTAGTTATAAGGGTTTACCAACACAGTATCATGTAACACACAACATAAAAGAAAGAGGCAAGTTCGAACCTTGGTGTGCACGTGACCGAGGAGGGGGTGATGGCTGGGAAGATGGTGCTGTTGCTGTGGCAGTTTCTGCTCGTCGGGAAGGAGATCGACGATGATGGTCGATGAGGTTGGTTGTGATGTCGAGGGGGGTGGTGATGGTGAAGATGACTGGCTGTCAAGGATAGGTGGCAGGGGTGATCGTGGGAGAAGGTTGAGGAAGTCGTAGGATCGTGATTCGGCGGAGATAAGGAAGACGGTGGTTGCTAGCCGGGGTGTGGTCGAGGTATGGTAATGAGGGTGGCTAAGGTGTTGGCGATGGTTGTTGATGGGGGTGGAGATGCTGCTGTCAGTCGGGAAGTCGTGGGGATGGCCGGGGCTGATGTGTGGCGGGTGGTTGATCGAAGATGGTGATGGTTCACCGACGGGATTATTGGTCGAGATGGTGGTAATACTGATGACTTGTGGTGGAGGTGACGATCCGACGAAGGAGATAGGAAGTCGGGGATGTAGAGGTAGTTGTTGTCGGGTTCGTCGGTCGGGAAGGAAGGCTGCTCCGACGGTGAACAAGTCAGGAAAGAGAAGAAGGTGATGGGGATCGATAAAGAATCGTTGGGCGGCCGACTGTGGCTGTGCTCAGGCGAAGGAGTCGGTTGAGATGGTGGAGGTTGATGATGAAGGAAAGAGAAAGTCGGGGATGGCTGTCGGTCATCGGGCTCCGACGGTGAACAACAGAGTCGGCTGTTGCGGGGGTGAACAGTAGAGGGGAGTTAGGAAGGAGAGGGTGAAGTTAGGGTTCGGGTTTTTGAAGAATGATGGTGGCTGTGAAAAATAATGGAGAGATGGGTTTGTCATGACCCGCACCCAGGTGTTTGGGTACGAGTGCGTGGGTACGCCCAGCCTACGCCACAGTATTGGCAGTAAAACGCTGTCTGGAACTAGTACTGTATAACTAATACTTCATAATATAAAGAAAACATATATTATACTCAATCACGTATGTGAAAACATGATGTATATATATATATATATATATATGTATAAAGGTTACAGTACAAAATCTTGTATTCATAAATCATACAACTATAGTAAGTCTGCTAACTTTAACTATTATCATAACTAGGTCTCCCGCTTGCGGCCTTCCTCGATCTTCCAGGAGGTAAAATCATGCTCAAAGCTATTTCCCAAAAATCCATAATAGATGGGACACAGGTCATCCTAAGTGATACCTGAAATATTATCCAATCAGGATTGAACGAGTATAATTCTAATAGCAGTTTCAATACATGATAATGACTATAAAATAGTGATAGAAAAGTAGTACCTGATGGATAAATAAACTGATATCAAGGCATATTAAGAAATGAACAGAGAAAATAAATAAACAGAGAATATGTCATGTATCAACAAGGAAATCTGTAGTCACTAAGTGTTTTGAAATACTAGTTTGATTATGTGATCGGCTTAGGATTGCACAATGGGAGCCGGTTAAACATACATGAAGTGTATGGTTAGCCTTTACACGTGAATTATATTTGCACAGGATTAGGGTATGATCACATATAAACTAGCATTTTCTCGCCCCGACTAGCATACATAAATCACATGAATATCAAGTATTACACAAGATCAAGGTCTAAAAACACAAGAAATGCTAGTCCATGTTTCTTCGTATCATAAATCAAGTACAACAATACTACATGTGTTATAAAAATTATTAGTA